>OX457037.1:42382141-42934641 GCA_949752735.1 Lumbricus terrestris
AGAAGCCGAACACACTATACATGTAACTACACCTGCTAAATATTTGCGTCTCCATGCAATGCAATGTTTAACGGCTCCACCAACGCAGAAATAACAAAGGTTTACGACAGAACAATATTGTGCAATCCCCGAGGATTTCTCGTTTCACCATATTTTGAGTCTTGTCGGCGCCGTGAACTGGATGTGGCTGCAGCTGCTTATGAATTGGGTTTTTACCGATGAGCATGCGATTGATCGCCAAGTCATACAGCTAGGACTTGAAATGTCGCGTATAGCCTACACGCAGACCCGATAAACTATACGTTCTCTCTCCATTACTCTCTTTGTCTCTTTTTCTCTGTCTGTCTCTCTCTGTCTGTGTGTGTCTATCTCTCTCCGTGTCTCCCTGTCTCCATCTCTGCTGCCTCTGCCTCTGTCTCTGTCTCTGTCTCTGCCTCTGCCTCTGTCTCTCTCTCTTTCCCTCTCTGCCTCTCTGTCTCTCGGTCTGTCAGGTCCGAATTAGGCCTACTAATAACATGGCTAATACTGTACTCAAAGTTCTTCAAATTTTATATTTTAACTTGATTTTTGCGGCACATAATTGCGCGCTACGCAACGTCAGTAAGCCCGCGTTGTTACACGTTGTATACCCTCTACCACGTAGTTCTTCACAAGCTAGGGACATTTGAGAATCGATTTCCAGTTATAAGCAGATTTATTTATTTTTAGCATTTCCCATAGCACCCAATCAAGCTTTCTACCCAGAGGCTTCCGACTACAGCGCGGACACTGCATCGGAGTTTCCACTTGCATTGGCCACCGCGCACTGCACTCCGCTGTCCATGGTGACTTAATGGTTGGTATACAACAACCTGGAATGGACTTCCATTGACTATGCGACACCTCCCAAACTGTTCTCAATTTCACAAACTGTTGAAGACTGGGTTTTTTCGCTTGATCTCGGCCAGGAGCGCCTCTGAGTAGGTACCTTAAAGGGGCGCCATATAAATTCTGATTGATTGATAGATTGATTGATTGATTGATTGATTGATTGATTGATTGATTGATTGATTGATTGATTGATTGATTGATTGATTGATTGATTGATTGATTGATTGATTGATTGATTGATTGATTGATTGATTGTTTGAACGAGGTATACTTGTGTCAGAATGTCATCCCGCAGTGCATTAGGAATTAACATTATGCTTACTTTAGCCTATACGTGATGTCATCGCTTTCCAGGGCACCGATACCGGCAGAGTAGGCTCAACGGGACGCACTGAATTTCAAACTGACTTTAATCATATCATATCAGGTTTAATCTGTAATTCAAGGCTTTATCACTCAGACAAATAGGAACCCAGCCGGGGGCCAACTTAACTCAATATTTATATAGCATTGATGAGTCAATACCCGCAGCTGAGGAAGAAGGCAGAGGAAGAGGAGGAGGCAGATTATGCCGTTGGCTTTGTCTAGATGCTGCAGCTGCCAAGTGGTCCAAGGACCTGTGAATGTGATGCATGTGGTGCGGGTCCTGGCGTCTCTTAGGGAAAAACTGTTGATATGATTAAGTGGTGGCGCTTAGGCAGGAAGTGAAGCAACTATTAGATTTCCAGGGGGCATTTATACTTCCAATCACTTCGCTGCCAATGCTCAACAGTAAACACGAACTCAACATCAGGATGTGGATGCATCATGCACCGAGAAAGAATAGCCAAACATCTTCCATTGAAAATCTTAATGCATCATAGACGACCCTCTCTTTATCGCGAGTGTGTAGATAGGCGTGTTTGTGTGCGCGTGCGCGTGCGTGTACGACTGCATGTGCGCGCGCGCATGTCACTGCATGTGTGTCCATGTGCCACAGTAAAATACACCTCCAACTGAAAGCAATTTAAAAGAGGATAAAACACATTTTCTTTAAATTTCGTGTACGTATATCTAATTATATCATTAAAGTGATTGAACCATTTGCTACTCAGCAGATGATAGCTAGCCTACTTGAATCCAAGACCTCGTCGTGTTTTGTGAGGATAAGAAAGGTTAGCTATTATAAAAACGACGATTAATCGACAATTTATATAGCCCTACTATTTTGCTAAGAGCAGATTGTCTTATCGCTAATTATCGGTATAGGCCTACATAATACCATTACAAGCGAACTTGTCATCGCTGACGAACCCGTAGCCTAGGCCTACATAGTTAGGCCAGTGATGATTTCATTTGAGGGAGCCCTATATAGACAAGGCTTGGAATTCTAAAAGGGCTCTAGAAATCACTGCTAGAAGCAAATCATGTAACAATTTGCTAACCGGTGTTTCTAGACTAATTTGACCCTGCTGAAAACGAAAATCGCTGTTAGCAAGCTGGATTTTTGGCCGTTCAATGGGAAAACAAGATGGCGGACAAAATGGCGGTCAGTTGCTTCAAATGGCTATAAGTAAAGTATTGTATGTGACAGAAACACGATTTTAGACTCTAAATTAAGATTATAGGGTGCAAGGAATACAATGGAACCAAATACACATATGTAGCACTGCAAGAAAATCAAAATGGCGGACAAAATGGCGGCTAGAATCTTAAAATGGCTGTAAGTGAAGTTATGTATGCAGTGGAATCATGATTTCAGGGTCTAAATCAACATTTTCTGGGTCAAGGAATGCAATAGAAGCAAGGTAACATATGTGGCATTGCACGGAAACCAAGATGGCGGACAAAATGGCGGACAAAATCTTAAAATGGCTATAAGTGAAATTATGTATGCAATGGAATCATGATTTCAGGGTCTAAATCAACATTTTCGGGGTCAAGGAATGCAATGGAAGCAAGGTAACATATGTGGCATTGCACGGAAACCAAGATGGCGGACAAAATGGCGGACAAAATCTTAAAATGGTCATAAATGAAGACATATATGCAACTAAATCATAATTTCAGGGTTTAAATCAACATTTTCGAGGCCAAGGCATGTGATGAAACGAATGTGACATATATAGCACTGCCTGGAAACCAAAATGGCGAACAAAATGGCGGCAAGAATTTCAAAATGGATGTTAGTGAAGTCATGCCTTCAATGGGAACTTGATTCAAATTTTTGCCAGGTCTTTGCAAGATGGTATCTGAAACCTGCGCAGTTGAATTTATCTACAATGTTCCCTTATTTGACCAGATATGATCATTCAAATTATCGCAACGCCTTCAGCAAGTCTTAAACCAAGGAGTGTTCTTCAAAAGAACACTGGAAAAATTATAAAGGAAGATTGGTATATCATGCAGTACCTTATTCGATCGTATCAAGCTGACCTGTCCATGGATCTGGAAAAACGATTGTGCCATGGACTTTTCTCAAAACCAATGGGATTGGATTCTCTCTGCAAAAGTAGGCCTAACTTGTCCAGTCATAGCAGAGTCATAGCATTTGCTTATTTACAGTATTTTACGTAGTGCCTCTTCAAGGTGGGCTGTCCGGAATCGCTCCCGACTTAACTACAACTAAATAGGACAGTTTTTAGATTCTTACGGAACAGAGTGGAGTGACCCATGGGCATGCAATAAGCGCTGTGAAAAGGGGTTGGCCATTCCCATTCCAGATTTTAGTACCAGCTACAGAGAATGAAAGGTGATGTCGAATAGCAGACCGCGAGTGAACCAGCTCAGCTTGGTCCGCCAACCGAAGAGTAGTAGATCGACGCTGGACATCCGATGTTGAAAAACAAGAGTTCTTTCAGACATAATGTGGCTAGTCCATCAAGGCACTACCTAAGCAACACACAGACCCTGCAGGCAATCCGCTGCGAGAAAGGGGACCAATGCAAGACATCCCGCATTTTGTATGAGACATGACCAAATATTGTGATATGCCCATAAGTCGCGACGCAGTTCATCCAACCTGTTGCAGACAAATTATTGATGGACAAGCAATGGTTTGAGCAATAGGGAACCTCCAAACGCGAAGAAATTTGGTGACCTGACAGATACAGTGGATACCTGTGTACAGGTAGCCTACTTTCGATTGGCTACAAGAGGGTTAATAATTATTGCCTTCGAAAGATATAGTGGACATTGCTTTTAAAAAGTGAAATCGTACAGAAAATTACCACCACAACTCTGTCATTGTGTGGAGTCCTGAAATACTTCGTTGTCAGAAAATTGGCTGTATGTTCTTGGTATGCTTGAAAGAACGACTGATCTAGCTTTTAACATTTCTGTCTATTCAGATCTCAACAGCCTCATTTGGAGATATGGACTAGAGCGGTTGCTGGTGGTTACGTGAAAAAAGATAAGGTGTTGTCCACTGCCGGGTCATATGTGTTTGCTTTATATTTAACGGTGTTTCGGTGATGTCAGGAACATCAGCGGAACGGAAGCTCATCCAAATCAAGTAACTATGAAGATGAAGAATAGAGTGTCCTTCATGCTACAACTGGATGTGATTTGACATATTTAGCAGGAATCAGCTGAAACAATGCATGAATAAACTATTTGAAAGTTCCCACTTACTTTCTACATTTGGAACATTCCATTATGAGCTCATTACCAAGAGCTCTGTAAGTTTGGAAAGACCCATTTTCTAGATATTGATGTTCACATATCATCCTCATCTTCATCGGATGGAGTGTGGTGGAAGAAAGTAATCTTTACCAGTGTGCGCCAAAGCCACATTATAGAGTTTGTCTACAGCAAATCATGTGAAGTTGACAAACGTAGCATCAGGCTCTGCTGCTATCGAAGTGCGATCTTGTCATGTGCACTCAGGTGCAATTGCATTGACAGTAGCAAGGCCTGAATTGACTCTACGGTAGGCCTACCCTATATCCGTCAAGTCATGAAAAGTTGAAACTATTGATAGATCAAGTTATGAAACATTGAAGCATGCATCCTGTATATACTGTACATAAAGCCAGCAATAGTTAAACTGCAGTGCAGTCATAGGCTACTAAAAAATTTCACTATAGGTATGACAATTTCACTGCATAACACTGCATGTGATTTTGTTGGAAGCATGTGACCTGGAAATTACTAGTCCAGACTGAAATCAAGTCTACATCGCATATGTTCAAGACATCACTCATAACCAGTTGAAGTTTTTGTCCACCATTTTGGTTTTTGGTTTTCTGGCAGTGTCACATAATATATTCCGTGCTTTTAATTTCATCACTTTCCTTAATTCCGAAAATTCTCATTTACATTCTGAATTGATTTATTCATTAGATACAGAAATTCACTAACAGCCAATTCGATAATCTGGCCGCCATTTTGGCCGACATTTTGGTGTCCAGGCAGTGCTATATATGTGACATTGGTTTCATCACATGCCTTGACCTTGAAAATGTTGATTTAGACCCTGAAATCATGATTTCATTGCATACATAACTTCACTTATAGCCATTTTAAGATTTTGTCCGCCATTTTGTCCGCCATCTTGGTTTCCGTGCAATGCCACATATGTTACCTTGCTTCCATTGCATTCCTTGACCCCGAAAATGTTGATTTAGACCCTGAAATCATGATTCCACTGCATACATAACTTCACTTACAGCCATTTTAAGATTCTAGCCGCCATTTTGTCCGCCATTTTGATTTTCTTGCAGTGCTACATATGTGTATTTGATTCCATTGTATTCCTTGCACTCTATAATCTTAATTTAGAGTCTAAAATCGTGTTCCTGTCACATACAATACTTTACTTATAGCCATTTGAAGCAACTGACCGCCATTTTGTCCGCCATCTTGTTTTCCCATTGAACGGCCAAAAATCCAGCTTGCTAACAGCGATTTTCGTTTTCAGCAGGGTCAAATTAGTCTAGAAACACCGGTTAGCAAATTGTTACATGATTTGCTTCTAGCAGTGCCATTTTGAGATTCTAAGCCTGGTCTAATATAGTGGTGCCCGGATTATCCAGGTAGCTCTGTATAGTCCTAATCGCAATTGTATACAGCTCATTATTGCATGTTCTTTTCAACAATGATCCTTTGAAGTAGTAATTCAACGCGATGAAGGATAATGTCTTCTGATAAATCGTTATCGATAATATTATAATGCTCGACATTGGGAAATCGTGGCTAGCTGTTTATAGCCTACCGGTATATCATAATAGAGGCAGAAAACTACTATAGCCCAATTTTCACAAGTGCAGTCTCTAACAGTGTTATGTTTGATAAAGCACTTGAGGCAGATATTGTCGACATCACGCGTACTTAATGCTATCAATGAGACTCTTACAACGGGGTATACGTAGGCTGACTCATTGAGTTATTCATATGCATAATCCAAACTATGTACATTCGTATGGCCTACTATATGTATACATGTATGTGGGAGCTATGTATGCATGTATTTTTGCATGTATTTACGTATGCATGACATTGCATGTATGCATGCATGCATGTACGTATGTATGTATTTACGTATGCATGACATTGCATGTATGCATGCAATGCATGTATGTATGTATGTATGTATTTACGTATGCATGACATTGCATGTATGCATGCATGCATTGCATGCATGTATGTATGTATGTATGTATGTATGCATGTGTGTATGTGTGTATGTGCGTGTAATACTGTGTATGTATGTCTGTTTCAGACTGTTTGTATGTATGGTCAATTGTTCGTGTATGCTCGTTATAGTGTATAGTGTGTCGGTATTGGTGTGTGGCACTGTGTGCATGCACATGTATAGTTGCCCATGTTACCCGCTATTACAGCGCATCGACCTTTTCCTCACGAGCATGCAGCGATAACATATCTCTGGAAAAACCTTTGCTTCTCATCGTAAGTCTCCATCGAACCCTATAACCAAAGATTCCATGCATCTTCTTGTTTTATACATTGATGCCTTCTCTGCTCAGTTTAACAATAATTAATCGAAATCGTCGCAATAAAAACTTACAGCATATCTCATCGTTTCTCATTACAAATGATCCTGCTCCAATCACATTCCTCGCTCATCATCCTTTCCATCAGCAGCGTCCCATCGCCACCCATCCATCAATCCTGCTTTATCCCGATAGACTTCGCCGTCATCGCTCTAAACTCTTCTTTCAGCTTCATATAGTCTGATAGAATTGTCACCGCTAGCTTTTAAATTCACTCCATGTTATAAGAAACAATGCCATGTATAGTATATATTCCCACCTCTATTCCCATAGACGGTGTGCCCCTGCAGTCCTTGTTCCTCATATTACCAAAATAATCTCTCTGTTTATATGACCTCTAAATGCTTTCCTGTCACTTCCTTCTCAAACAAGCATAGTCATACCATCTCCAATCTGTTTACGTTAACTGAACGCGCTTTCCCTACCCGGTTAAACGACTATATATGTATACATGTATGTAGCCTATGTTTAGGCTACTATTCTAATTTCTCAACCTCTACCAAGCTGGTTTCACTAAATACTTCTGCATCGAAACACTGTTTAACTCTTTGCTTGTCCTCTGTCGGTCATCGACAGACCTCATGCCTCTGTCACTTCACATATCTGCCGCTTTCGACATTAGACGCTTAACCTGTCCGTATGTAAAATTATGCGATCCAATAGGCTACAATAGGCTATGCGATAGGCTACAGTAGGATCCAATAGGCTACAATAGGCTACAATAGGACACAACAGGCTACAATAGGCCTAAGAGGACAAAAGAGAAATCTTATCAACCGGACGAAACGGTGATTGTGCTGCGTTTCAGACTTCCATCGATGATTTGCTATCGTGTGTTGGCACTGCAGACTGGGCGGTATACACAGAAGATGTCACATGCATGATGTGGCTCATGAGATGGAAGATGATGATGATGGAAAGAAGGTTGTATACATGCCAACAGTATATATCCTGATGTTGACATGCACTTGTACACGTGTGTAGATTGCAAACAGATATGGCTAATTTTTAACACAAATTTAGATAAATGCCGATAGTCTGCAGGATTTAACCATAATTATAGCCTATACACTTATATATAAGTTATACACGTAATCTAAAAAATTGCATAGATCAACACCATATTTATTATATTATGCCGAACCAGTATAAAAAAAATCGTATAGCTCAGTGCTTCCCAAAGTAGTGGTCTGCGGTTAGATACTGGTCCGCATAATCTAAAATAATATTTTTACTATTAGTCTATATTATTTTTATTATTATAACATTTCTGGCTGACTGACAAAGTTTCTCTGACAAAAGACCTTGTCTAAAGACTAGGCTCACTCAATTTAAGAATTATGAGTTCAAAAGTTGCTTAATAAGGCTTTTTGTGATGTCCGCATAGCATATACCTGGAGACGATGATATAAATTAAAATTTTCAAGGGTAATTTGACTGTTTTCACGCCATAAAAGTGACGACAATATTCAGCGTTGCAAAAACTTTTCTGGAGACGGACTCACCAAGCTATCCCTACCCCATTTTGCTCAGATGCCTTCGACCCACCACTTGCTGGAAAATATAGCGACTGGACCGCTCTTAAAATATAACAGCTATTTTATATCTAAAAATTATAAAACACTTATTGGGATAGCATTTGATGGGTAGGCCTAATAGATAGATATAAATGGCCAAACGTGCACTTAAATGAATTTTTATGCGCAGGCCTATGTTAGGAATTTAAGTGATCGAGAAAGAAAAAATCTTTGATAAATTGGCCATTGGTTCGCCTGCAGGGCATGGAGAATTCCTACCGGTACGTGGCACTTAAGTTTTGGGAAGAGCGTATTTAGTTCATGTGACTCAGCAATAGAACCCTTATCTCTCTGCGTTATATATATATATATATATATATATATATATATATATATATATATATATATATATATATATATATATGCAAATCAACTGGATTTAAATGATAAACTACAGGACTGACAGGAGGTCACATCAGTCTCAGGAAGTTCGTTAAGTTGTTTAATATCAGAATGCGATGGAAAACGTCCCAAAGTTTTTAGGTGACATAAAAATCGTTCTTATCAAAATCCCGAATGGAGCTGACGAAAGGATCCTTTTAGCGAGACCCAGACTGCATGCAACGGGCGGATGAAGAGTAAACTTGAACGGACGACAGCAATCTGATAAGAGACATCAGAAACTTGGCAGGGTTGCACAATCTGCCTTCTCTGTCTGTCTGTCTGTCTGTCTGTCTGTCTCTCTCTCTATCGCTCTCCCTCTCCCCCCTCTCTCTCTCTCTCTCTCTGTCTCTCTCTATCTGTCTCTGTGTCTGTCCCTCTCTCTCCCTCTCTCCCTCTCTCCCTCTCTCTCTCTCCCTCTCCCTCTCCCTCTCTCTCTCTCTCTCTCTCTCTCTCTCTCTCTCTCTCTCTCTCTCTCTCTCTCTCTCTCTCTCTCTCTCTGCACTCCCTAAACGGACGGGGCGACGACCCTTGAGACAGACGTGCATGTGTGTCGTGCAGTGGGCGCCAGTTGAACCCCTTGCTAAGTAGACTCAGTCGACTCCGCCCGACGAGGCCAAGCAACCGGCTTTCCCAGCATGCAACCGAATAATGGGGTTCATCCACCCTAAATGAGGCTGGGATCAAGAGACGGAAACACTACGCTGGTTCCCTACTCTCCTATGAACGTTGAAGAAATAAACCGGTAATCCAAGAAGCTAGCGGATTCTAATTGAGAGCAGCCTCTGTGTTCCTTAAATGGCAGCTTTAACTAATCGCATTGTTTATGGACCGGCGTCCAATGTTGTTCCAAAGCTTAATCAGACAACCCACTGCCTCTTAATGGGCACCTCTAACAAGATAACGTTTATTACGAGAAGATGAGTAAACATGGCGAAGTCGTGTCTGAGTAAATATTCCGTGCATCTATATTAGGTTCGTTTATAAGAAGAAACTGGACATAATTATGGCATATCTCCTATACTGGTACTGCACTATTTTCACCGAGTGCAGGCCTGCGCGCAATTTAGGCTACCTTAGACGCATGCAATAGGCTATGTCTACATTCTGCGTACAACACGTCATTATAATATTATAATAAAATAAGAAAATGAGCGCAATCATGGAAATTAAAATCTGTGACTGTGTTAAATTCCTCCTCAAGCGTGTGATTCCACTTGCAACGTGTAATTCCTGATCTTGTAACGCCCCGTATGACGTGACGTTACGGCTTCCGATAGTTATTTTTGGAATCCGCCATTTGCGCTTCGGGTGATCGGTATATTATTATATATATTGGATTGCGGCCAGCGCGAATTAATGGCCTCGCGATGCGCCATCTTGTGTCGATATGCGACGACGCGTCGGCGGTCGGCGACTAATATATATTGGGTTTCTGCCATCGGGTTTTAATTACTTCCGGTCGGCAACTGATACGTATTGGACCATGGCCAGCGCGTCTTAATCGTTCGCGACATAGCGGTAATCGGTATCTGAGCGATCAGCAGTCAGTCGTCATAAGTCGCTAATTTTTCCCACGCTTACTATAGTCGGGAATCGGCCAGAGAGAGAAAGGGAGCGACACCAGACATAGTCACACAGACAGGCTCTGTAGTAACAGACATAGACGCTGGTATAATCCACCGCTGTGACGGATACTATAGTTGTATATATACGCGATGGCACCAGGCGAAGTCGCTATCACAAAGAGAGATACAAAGGAAGATAGAAAGGGAGGACCTAGTGTGTCGTCGGATAGCGCGTTTTAATGGGCATAGAGAGAGAGACCGATACAGTCCGACAGACAGGATGGTAGACACAAAGACACGTGGGCGTGATCTTGGCAGCTATTTTTGCTGCGTATATGCTTTTGCGCAGTTCTTGCCACGTATACCTAAATGCGTAGATTTTTAAATGCGCAGTTGGTGACGTCAGAAGGCTCTATATAAAGCCGCGCATTGTCGACAGAGTGCGCAGAAGAGACGACAATGTAGATCTTGACAGAGTGGAGAAGCGCTCAGTGGAGTTGCTTGAATCCGACGTTGGGAGAGAAGACAATGGAGATCCGGACCGAGGGAGTCCGACGTAAGACAATGGAGATCCGGACCGAGGGAGTCCGACGTTAGGTTAGATGCGCACTGTCGACGATTGGGGAGATGACATTGTGGATCTTTGTCGACGGAGTAGAGAAGTGTTCAGTGGAGTAGCCTAGCTTAAATTCGACGCTGAAGTTAAAAGGCGCCGTTGCGATTTTTATTGAAAGTCTTTCGGATTCTGTCCTCGATCTGAGGAATGTAATACGTATCAGTGTTGCGTCGAATCGTTACTGCTGAGCGAATTTATCTTCGTCTTGAAGTTCGGTTGTGTCTTAGGCGATAGCCTGAAAGTTTGTTTGCCCATGAGGCGTCAATTAATCGATATATATATATAGTTCGACGGGTTGTTTTCGTTCGGCGGATATCGCCGCCAATCTACGGAAGTCAATCTTTTTCGGACTCCTTTCGGCGCTATACTTCCTCGACGCCTATCCAGGAACTACGTATGTCTCCGGATTCCGCGCATCCTCTCTCAGCCTTATGTCCAGCCAATGATATCGAGGTACGTTTAGTTTAAAAGCGATCGATGATAGGAATTTGGGCTATTGACGAAATTGGCCTGGGGGACTTAGAGAAGAAACGGGAATAACAATAGATGATACTCTGGTCTATGTGTCGTTTGCAATACTAGTATTTCTGATTGCTTAAGTTGTTCTTGATGATTGTATAAGTTGTAACTATTGTTGTTTGAGGAGTTAACCGAATGACAATAATAAGAAACATTACTGAAATTACCGACTTTGTTCATTGCTAGTATTAGAAAAACAAGTAGGCTTAACTAAAATACACTATGGAGGACTCCCGAGCTGCGACTTCCGCACAGCATTCAAGACCTCCCCCATCACTGGAAATGGTTTTAGAGGCTATTGCTTCCATGCATTCATCTATGCAAACTAACGCTAGGTCCTTCCAAGAAGCTATGCAGAAACACGCTAGGGAAACACAAGAAGCGATATTCGCGATACAGTCAACAGTTAGAGAAGCCCTGACAGAGGTTGTGTGACGTCCAGAAAGGCTAAAATCATCGCCAATAATAAGATCTGTTGTGGGTTTGAACTCGGGACTGAGGTCCCCCGCTTTCATCATGGCGGACGCACCTTACCATTTGACCATCGGCCTGGCCGAAAGTACGGGTGCTAGACCCAAAGACTTGTCTCTCCCGCCTAACCCCGGTAGGCCTATTTTGCGACGTAGTGAACGACTATCAAGCAAAACTCCAATTTCCTATAGGGAATTAAGCAGCAGAAACAACTGGCCGTCATTCCATCGCGGGGATTCGAATCTAGAGGTCACCTCCTCTTGTCCTCCCTCCATCTCTAGGAACTACATGTACTACCCACAACAGCACGCGGCCTCCTTACCGTACGATGATCCGGAACTGGCGACTCCGGATAGGCCGATAGGGGCGGGCGTTACAATTGGTACCAGAAGTGGGGTACTGGTACAAATTGGTTCTAGGGATTTTGGTGAAAATAGGTCAGAAGAGGCAACTGACTATGCTGGAAGAGGTGAAATGGCAATGTCTTTTGAAAGAAAGGTGGAAAGGGGAGAAACTGAGAGGAGACTAACAGAATTTGCTGATAATGTGGAAATAATGTCTGATGATGGTAGCGTAGACCTTGAGATCAGTAAGATAATGGAATCTAGGCATAAAACTGTTAGAATAATTGATCAAAGAATGCAAACAGCACAGCAACCAGAGGTTCGAAATGTAAGAACAAACAGACAGATCGCTAATAGATTGCCACGGGAGGGGGGTGATAAGGTCAATCCACTTCCTTTGGCCTCTTCATCGCTCGCTCACGTCGACCAACAGAGAGTGGGAACGGCGACGAACCTGGTCGACACTCTGCAATCAACGTCGAGGAGGCCGACCTACCTGTCGATGGCCGACGGCGCTTTCGACGGCCGAGCAACTTCGACCTTGGTTGGTCGAGACTATGCTCGACCTGACCTTCATCCTGGATCAGCGGCGTTGGCGACGGTCGACTGGATGCAACCGCGCTCTCGCCCTGACTATCCTTACGTCTCGTGGATACCTCCTGCTCCGACCTACGCTCCGAGCGCGTTCTACGACAACAGCGACAACCGGGTTGGCTTCGATCCGCGTCGACCAAGCGACGCCTACTTTCCTCGGTGGCCAGCCGTAACGGAATCGATGAGGATCAGCTCCTGCCTCGGCGCGCAGAGTTTCGGATTCGGCCGTGACATCGAAGTACCTCGTTCAGCACTACTGAAGCCGACACTTCCGGTGAGGATTGAAACGACTGGCGATTGGGCACTACCGTCGACCTGCTCCGATGGAACAATTAAAGGACCGGAATCTATCGTCGTAACAGCTAAAGTACACGAAGTCATCCGTCTGGGACTTGTTGCCATCTGGGTAACTGTTCTTAAGGATCGTGACGACCGTAAGTTGGAAGGACAGGAACTCGCTTGTAACACTGGTTTGATTTTGATGATACATTTTTATTTTTCCATGTGAAGGAATTCTCATGTTTGTGGACTGCATAATAACTGTGTACTTGGTTGATGCTTGCTGATGAATGCGTGAAATGGTGATTAAGATTTATATTGCAGTAGTATTCGTATTGTATTGCATTACATTATTGCTATGGACAATATTAGTATTGCCTTGCTATAAACAGATATAATGACTGTCTTTGCATAGTGGTGCTATATAAATGTTGGTCTGACTTGAGGATGAATGATTAAGGTTGCATATTTTCATTAAGGCCGTTGAACATGATTATGTGTCCTTGTGATCTTAGACCTAGATTTCAGGCTGGGTTAAATTGATGTAAGGTGAGGCAAGATCAACATGTTTTCGCCCTATATATGCCTATTGACTATTACAGTCCTTTAATATTATTAAGAGATTTACGCAGTTAATTTTTGATGCTAAAGGTTTTAGATGATTAGCAGTTCGCATTTCTGATATATAATATTCAGCAGTGAATAGATGCATATTAGTTGAGGCCGTATAGCATTTATATTAAATACATAGACTCACAATTAATTATTGAACGAGGCGCTAAATAAATATTTTGTAGGCCCCATAATGTTCTAAGGCATTACTAAGGTCCTGCTACTGCGCTGGTTTCATCAGTGACAGGATATATATAATATTATTTGTCTCCCTTTAATAATAAGGTATAAGTGTTATAAGAAGCTTCGTTTAGTATAATAATATTGTTCATTGTTTTAAAAGAGGCGCTAAATAAATGCTTTGAGACCCATATGGCGCTTAATTGTATTTTCTAGGTTCTGTCGGGACTATATATTATATAAGGTTTTGCCGTGTAGGCCTACACTACTTGTGCTAGTAGCTTAAACTTAGGCATAATCGACAATGTAATTTTGCTGTTGATACACTGCTGCTAAGAATAATGATTAGTCCATGTAATTCCTGTAATAATTTTGCAGCGTTGGCCATTGTTAAACTGGTGGCCTAATAATATTAATTAGGGCTAGAAATAATAATAATAATTTAGATCTCTGTGTGTATGATGAATAAGACTGGCCATTTAATTTGCTATTTTAACTACAGTGGATGTAGTCTAAACGTGCCATGTAAGGTTTATCAATAATATTAGCTTAGTAAAGTTTTGCTACGATTTATTTTGTGATTTCGCTTATCTTGCACATGGGCGTACATGTATGAACAGTTCTTGGCAGGGCTCGTTTCCCGACTTCAGATATGATGGACAGAGTGGAGGGAGAAGTCCATGCAAAGATTATCTCGTCTAATTATTATTGGCAAAAATTATTTCCCGGATGTTAATTATCACTGTGTGATTTCCTGTGCAGAGAATTAATGAATGAATGAATGAATGAATGAATGAATGAATGAATGATGCAATGATGCTAAGTTGAAGCGTAGCCTAAAGATAGTCCATTACGGCCTATAGATTTCTGTGTAGACTATAATATTAGCCTATGATTTACGCTATAAGACTGTGTGTAACCATTGACTGTTTAATTCTATACGTGACCTACTTAATTGTTAGGTTGTGCATTAGTCTATAGAGCATAATAATCTGGCTTTCTAGGATCGAGGCAGGCTAGTTTATACATGTATGTTAATAGGCCCAACATTACGCTGGCCTATTATTGTTAAGCAGCCTATTTTAATTTTGATGCGTAATATATGTTAATAATTAGGATTGCTGGACTACTGAAAGATGTTATGTGGTAAGAGCAGGCCTAGGCCTATTAGGTTGAAGCTACGCTGGGTTTGTTTTATAGTAGACCGTGATGATAGCCGACAGACAGAGTTATAATAATAATATGAGCTAAAATTGAGACCTAGGTTATATGGTATGGTATGTCTTTTAAGGTAGACCTGATACTACCAGGATAAGCCTAAGGGGTCTCGGGTAAATGTGGCCAGTAGTTGACGGTGTGCTTAGACTTGGTAAGTTGCTGGCATGCCTTAAGATGGCCTGATGCACAACTAATGCCTGGAAGAGTCTCGTGTGTAAGAAGCCATTGTATGTAGCAGCCTAGCGGCAACGTTAATAATTTCTGTGATCTATTATACTTCTGTCTGCGGCTTGAGTCCTTGTTTGCTATAACATTGCTAGTGTATAACTAAACTGAAATAAGCTTATAATATATGAATAATGTTTACATCTTCATCTGAACTTTTTGAGGAAAAGAGCTACATACATGTGTAAATTCAGTAACTTTTAAATAACTTTTAGCTTGAAAGGCCAATAAGATTTTGCGCTGAAATATGTGTATGGCTTGACTGCTATCGCTAGACGTTGTTGTTTAAATGTTTATTGCATAATTTTACTCTTTGCATTTAATTTCGAATTCTTGATGTACCAACCAGAGTATCTATCGCCTTATTTACCCATTGCAGAATATGTTTTTTCCAAATAAATATATTCCGCAATTGTCTTGGTTGGGGGTAGTGTAACGCCCCGTATGACGTGACGTTACGGCTTCCGATAGTTATTTTTGGAATCCGCCATTTGCGCTTCGGGTGATCGGTATATTATTATATATATTGGATTGCGGCCAGCGCGAATTAATGGCCTCGCGATGCGCCATCTTGTGTCGATATGCGACGACGCGTCGGCGGTCGGCGACTAATATATATTGGGTTTCTGCCATCGGGTTTTAATTACTTCCGGTCGGCAACTGATACGTATTGGACCATGGCCAGCGCGTCTTAATCGTTCGCGACATAGCGGTAATCGGTATCTGAGCGATCAGCAGTCAGTCGTCATAAGTCGCTAATTTTTCCCACGCTTACTATAGTCGGGAATCGGCCAGAGAGAGAAAGGGAGCGACACCAGACATAGTCACACAGACAGGCTCTGTAGTAACAGACATAGACGCTGGTATAATCCACCGCTGTGACGGATACTATAGTTGTATATATACGCGATGGCACCAGGCGAAGTCGCTATCACAAAGAGAGATACAAAGGAAGATAGAAAGGGAGGACCTAGTGTGTCGTCGGATAGCGCGTTTTAATGGGCATAGAGAGAGAGACCGATACAGTCCGACAGACAGGATGGTAGACACAAAGACACGTGGGCGTGATCTTGGCAGCTATTTTTGCTGCGTATATGCTTTTGCGCAGTTCTTGCCACGTATACCTAAATGCGTAGATTTTTAAATGCGCAGTTGGTGACGTCAGAAGGCTCTATATAAAGCCGCGCATTGTCGACAGAGTGCGCAGAAGAGACGACAATGTAGATCTTGACAGAGTGGAGAAGCGCTCAGTGGAGTTGCTTGAATCCGACGTTGGGAGAGAAGACAATGGAGATCCGGACCGAGGGAGTCCGACGTAAGACAATGGAGATCCGGACCGAGGGAGTCCGACGTTAGGTTAGATGCGCACTGTCGACGATTGGGGAGATGACATTGTGGATCTTTGTCGACGGAGTAGAGAAGTGTTCAGTGGAGTAGCCTAGCTTAAATTCGACGCTGAAGTTAAAAGGCGCCGTTGCGATTTTTATTGAAAGTCTTTCGGATTCTGTCCTCGATCTGAGGAATGTAATACGTATCAGTGTTGCGTCGAATCGTTACTGCTGAGCGAATTTATCTTCGTCTTGAAGTTCGGTTGTGTCTTAGGCGATAGCCTGAAAGTTTGTTTGCCCATGAGGCGTCAATTAATCGATATATATATATAGTTCGACGGGTTGTTTTCGTTCGGCGGATATCGCCGCCAATCTACGGAAGTCAATCTTTTTCGGACTCCTTTCGGCGCTATACTTCCTCGACGCCTATCCAGGAACTACGTATGTCTCCGGATTCCGCGCATCCTCTCTCAGCCTTATGTCCAGCCAATGATATCGAGGTACGTTTAGTTTAAAAGCGATCGATGATAGGAATTTGGGCTATTGACGAAATTGGCCTGGGGGACTTAGAGAAGAAACGGGAATAACAATAGATGATACTCTGGTCTATGTGTCGTTTGCAATACTAGTATTTCTGATTGCTTAAGTTGTTCTTGATGATTGTATAAGTTGTAACTATTGTTGTTTGAGGAGTTAACCGAATGACAATAATAAGAAACATTACTGAAATTACCGACTTTGTTCATTGCTAGTATTAGAAAAACAAGTAGGCTTAACTAAAATACACTATGGAGGACTCCCGAGCTGCGACTTCCGCACAGCATTCAAGACCTCCCCCATCACTGGAAATGGTTTTAGAGGCTATTGCTTCCATGCATTCATCTATGCAAACTAACGCTAGGTCCTTCCAAGAAGCTATGCAGAAACACGCTAGGGAAACACAAGAAGCGATATTCGCGATACAGTCAACAGTTAGAGAAGCCCTGACAGAGGTTGTGTCACGTCCAGAAAGGCTAAAATCATCGCCAATAATAAGATCTGTTGTGGGTTTGAACTCGGGACTGAGGTCCCCCGCTTTCATCATGGCGGACGCACCTTACCATTTGACCATCGGCCTGGCCGAAAGTACGGGTGCTAGACCCAAAGACTTGTCTCTCCCGCCTAACCCCGGTAGGCCTATTTTGCGACGTAGTGAACGACTATCAAGCAAAACTCCAATTTCCTATAGGGAATTAAGCAGCAGAAACAACTGGCCGTCATTCCATCGCGGGGATTCGAATCTAGAGGTCACCTCCTCTTGTCCTCCCTCCATCTCTAGGAACTACATGTACTACCCACAACAGCACGCGGCCTCCTTACCGTACGATGATCCGGAACTGGCGACTCCGGATAGGCCGATAGGGGCGGGCGTTACAATCTTACAAAGTGTGATTCATTCTGCAATTCCAGTTCCTCTTGAAGACTTATAGAAGAAGTCGCACAACATGCATAAAGTCGTTTTTACAGCTACAGGTTCTACTAATTTGTATAATGTATACAAAGACGAAATTATACAATAGGGGCCTATATACACTTATACGTTAGGTCCATGTTTAGGTCTCTAACAGGTCAGGCGCTATAGTCACACGAGCAGATGCACAAACAAACGGATATATGCAGGCAAACTGATAGACACACAGATGGATTTTGCATAGGCCTATGCTGGAATGACATATAAATTAATTATACATATAGCCTACATATAATACAGAATTATGAAGCCTACCAGACGCCTATACTATATAAAGGGCGTAGGCTATACGTAACCTACATCTATATATATAGGCTATACTGACATGCGCATATATATAGAGTGACACAGACAGATAAGCAGAACTACATTATTCATCGTTTATATATACTGTTCACGCTGGCACTTGAGTAACCTAATGAAGTGGTCTGTCTAGCGTCTTAGTCTGCAGCCACGCATTCCGACGAACTTCGTATGAATATATATATATTATATATATGGTATAGGTCTATATATATACGTCTTCTTATTCAAATACTCATTATCTCATAATCCAAGCAAGACGCGCGCGATCGGCTTGCCTCTATTTCTCACGTGTGCTCACTGTGTCCATCAGTGATTCAGTGTGCATGTCCTGCACTTGCAAATCACGGCACAAAAGCTTATATTCATATTCGACTCGTCCGGAACGATCAAAGTTTGTCGCATTTCGAGCAGACTCAATGGGCAAACATTCGGCTGCAACCCATCTATACCGTATACACTCCATCGAGATACAATCCATGCATAGCCGTTCGAGAGAGAGAGAGAGAGAGAGAGAGAGAGAGAGAGAGAGAGAGAGAGAGAGAGAGAGAGAGAGAGAGAGAGAGAGAGAGAGAGAGAGAGAGAGTTCGGGAACAATTATTTCCCAATGGCTGTTCCACGCACGAACGGCAAACAGCGCACGCACGCAGGAGGCTGGCTACAACACTAGAACCATTGTTCGGTTTGTGTTACAAAAGATTACTGGTAAATTACTTCTTGCAAAGCGAACGGAACGCATGGAGTAAACATTTGCACGCTGAGCAAATACCAAAGAGCGAGGAATTCACGAAGCACAGAATAGCTCCTTAAGTCATCCGAAAATTGCTTTCAAATTTGCATGCCATGCCTAACTGTAACAGAATTCTTGTGCATGCAGAGATGCAAACGCTGGAATGCTTTATACAGTCTACTGAAAAAGTGTTATTGCCAAAAGCCATGGAGTGCACGTGTGGAGTAAAAATCGTTGCCCGATTATAGCAACATGTGCACACTTTGTAATTGCATCTTTCTAAAGGTAGCTTACCGTACACTTCAGCGAAGTGGTCTGAAACATGTTTGACTAAATTGCAGCGGGAGAAACTATAAGAGGAACAGATGGTCACTGTTAACAGCTATTCAAAGCCATTGGATTAAGATATCAATAATAATTGAACGAGTATACATTTATATGATATACATGTATACTTGTATAGGATGGATTTAAGGTTATAGCGATATAACCTATAGCGTTCATGTATGGTGTATGGTAGTCGTACATTTTAACCGCAAATACAATTATTAGATTTCTTAATAAAAAACCCACATGACCTCTAAATGTTAAAATACACAGCATTGTGTAGGACATATGCGCATGCATGATATTCCGCATAGGTCACTGTCTATCTATTCAACTGGTGTGCTAAGAAATATTTGGCATGCGGCAGTGATTGACATACACACAGAGAATTATAGTATCTGAACACCAATAAACTTAATTACAACCTTAATCAATCAATATGAATTTGTATAGCGCCCATCAACATTACTACCCAGAGGCTCTCCCGACCCATGCTGACCAATTGAAGAGAAGAGATAGTCTTGATCACTATATATAGAAAGGAGAGGAAGTGACCATGAATATATAATATATACACTGTGAGCCATAAAAAACCGGGCCACTTTATGTTTAGCTATATCTCTGTCATTTCTTTATCGATTTTTACACTTTTTGCATTATTTTAAACAGGAATCAATACTCTAAAGAGCAGAAATAAACATTATCGATTTCATCCTACATGTATGTTAAACTTGTCTTGCGAAACTGAAGACACTAAAAAACACGTGAGAATCGATCAATGCTGCATTTTTACTACTTAAATGCAAACAATTTTTCAATGCCTTTATTTGTTTAAAGTTTGTGTTCAAAATGACTTCCTTTTTCACGTACACATTTTGCCAAGCGACGTCGCCACTGATCAATTGCAGTGTCAATAAGATGTTGTTCCAGATCGTTCCAGACGGATACGAGACACTGCCGAAGTTCATCAGTGTTCTGAATGCGCTTTTGGTACACGCGCTGTTCCATAATGGACCAGATGGAATAATCGAGTGGATTTAGGTCAGGCGAATTGGGTGGCCATATCTCTGGCCCTATGAAGTATGGTGCATTGCGAGACAGATACTCAATTGTTTCACGAGCCCGATGCGCCGGAGCAATTGTCTAGCTCGTACCAAACGAGATTGACCATTCGCGGTGGTCAGTTCCTGAGCCCGTCGTCTTTTTAAGCATTTCAGTTCCAATTCGTTATGAATAATGCGTCTGACCGTCGTTTGTGTAAGATTCAGCTCTCTCGCGATTAATTTGTCTGGTTGAAAGATGTGTTTTAGGCTTGTCTTCCTGGCTCTGAACCAATTCATTGACAGCGGCGATATTATCTTCAGTTCACGACGATTTTGGCCGACCACTTCCCGCAGCGCGTTCAACTGAACCGGTAGTTCTCAACTTTCGCAGAAAGTCATCTAATGTTTTTCTTTTCCAATTCTTGTTCGGAAACTCCTTAATTAATCGTCTAGAAGAATAATTTTTGCATTCCCGCAGATTTTTAATTAAAATTTTATCCTCAAAGCTCAACATTTTAAAATTTTAACTCAAATTTTCAACCATCAACTTTATTTACATTATGCTGCGAAACGGATATGACGTCATCGCGCAAGTAAATAAGTAAATCGTAGAGATTTAATTTTTCTTTCAAATGACACAAAAATTATAAAAATTGTTAAAATACCGACCGAGATATAGCTAAAAATAAAGTGGCCCGGTTTTTTATGGCTCACAGTGTATATAGGAGACGCATCTCCAGGAGAAGTCCGTTCCACGTCGATGGGTCACGGAAATATCCGGTGCTGCATAGTATAAGTGTTTGAGGAAAAGGAAGAGTCATGCATGCAGGGTGGGCGATGGATCGAGGGCTGCCATCACTATCTGAGACGAGACAGAACATCATGCATGCTCTCGAAGCCATATAGAGACGGCACCACACCCATGCATTGCAAGAGACATCGTCAGATTATAAAGAGGAAATCCTAACGGAAATGCTTTTGTATATTAATCTAAGAAGCCATATATATATTATATGATGCGTCTTCTGTCACCATGCATCGCATTGATAAAAGTTTTGTAAAGGTTCATTTGGTAGTTTGTCGTATAAGCTATATAGGCTTAATTATAGGCCTAAAGGGTATACCTTAATAACCAACCGCGAGTTAAAATCTCTAAGCAGCAAGGTACACTTTACTCGGTGCATTCCGAGACAGACTGCATGTATGAGAAAGTAAGTTTTACAGGGATACCTTAGGGCCTCTGTATACAAGGCCCTTGGGCCTATACATTTGCATGTATGAGAAAGTAAGTTTTGCAGGGATACCTTAGTGCCTCTGTATACAAGGCCCTTGGGTCTATACATAGCACCGGATGATGCTTAAGCATGCATTGCACAGTCCACATGCATGCAAAGAAAAACTTGTTATCTATGAAAAAAGAAGCCTATCACTTGCAACAAGAGATGTATACAGTATACAGAAAACAGATCAGAAGAAGTCATCTATCTTCGGTCTCAGAAATCAACCTCATTCTCTCGTTGACTATGCATGGTCTATACATATCTGGGTTATCACCGTTCCCACATTTGCAGAGGCACAGAAAATATGCGCACGTGTCGTATATACATGCACCATGCAGCATTGTCCCTGTCCCTGCATTTCTTAGTTTATGGCCTCTGGCTAAACAAGCGAAAATAAACAGGTATAAGCTTAGATTTCTGTTTAAAAGACTTATAGACAGCCGTTGAGTGCACGTTGTCAAGACCTGGATTAAATATACACAACAAGACAGTGCTGAATTTTCATTAATCTTACCTAACGATCGCTAGGCATGCATGCTCTGGCAGATTGTCCCCATATTCATGCATACTATGTATAATAGTATAGGCCTATAGGCCTTGGCATCAGCATATATAATATATAACGCACTAATGTAATAGCATAATTATTCTTCTTCTTCTTCTTTAAGTTCTCTGCCCCTGGGCAGGTTTCAACTTCCAATGTCGCCATTCTTCTCTTCGCTGTGCTTATCTCTTCAGTTCGTTGTATCCATCAGTCATCATACATCCCAGCATCATTTGTCTCGGTCTTCCTCTCTTTCTTTTTCCCTCCAATCCCCCTTCTATGATTTCTCTCAGGAGGGAGTCTCCTCTGAATATGCATGTGTCCAATCCTGTTCTTTACCTTTCTCTTAAAGTTGTCATGAAACTGCTCCTCGTGTTATATTGCATGAGCCTGCTTGCAGTTAATTGTAGGCTATAGCGTCTTGATTTTGTGGCTTGACAGTCTTGACTGCAATATGAACTTGTCAATAATAAAATTACTTTCATTCAATCAGTCGCATAGAGCATGGGCGGATACAGAAATAATTTTTTGGGAAAATTTTGTCTTGGTCACCGAAAAATCTGACGAGTTTTTTTAGTCATAATTTGTCGAATTCCCAACAATCGTTTTATCCGCCAAAATTAAGGCTATCTGATGACCTTTTTTAAAGTTGTACAGTGTTCTCAGTTCTTAAGCCCTTGCACGGACCTCGTGTGCGGACCTCGTGGGGCGTGGGGAGGCCTACGAAACTGCTCATGGGGGAGGGCCACATCAACTTTCCGAGCCAGAATAGCTGGTAAAAAAATTAAGAAATTTCTAAATGGGGGCCATGGCCGGATTGGCCCCCTGGATCCGACCTTGCAGGCATAGAGCATATATATAGGCCTACCGTTGCCCTGTCTGAAAAATAATCTTTTAGCCCTCAGCATCTGTTCGCCTAAATCATTCATCGTTTTATCCATCACTGTATATATGAGACTGCTCTAATGAACTTGAATAAGAACCACGTACCGTAGGAATGCCATGCATGCTGCGGAGAAAAGAGATGCATGCAATTAAAACAAAATATTAATATTATGCTGGCCTATAAATGACACAAGAGCGGCGTCTTTTGATGTTTCTTTACTGCTAATTAGGATGTCTGTTTTGTTAGGCTAATGTTGCTAATATCACATAATCATTGGAAGGGAAACTTTCGTATTGAATGTCTATACCGATGTTGGAATTTGAACTGCAGACGGATGAAAATAACTTATGGCGATGATTTGTCGCTGTATATAATTTTATGGCAAAGTGGAAAATTGGTTATTATACGGTTCTTCATCTGTACGAATGCTATAAAGTTAAAGCCACAAGACTGTATGATATATACTGAGGCGAAAGGTGAATGCTAAGGGCCACCAGATTTAGGTATATCCAGCTTTAGGAGGCATGGGTTTAGGAATAAACACTGGTATGCATGGATGAGGGATCGTTTTCCGCTGTGTATACCATCCCAAAGAGATGGTTGTCATTCAACCTGCATTCGACAGATGGCATTGGCAAACTGAGTAGTAATAGGACGTGATGGGCACCTTGCATGGCTGCCGTATACACTATACAGTTATATTCGGCTCCTGTAATAATTTGTGATCAACCGTTCATTACTGGTTGTAATCGTAATTGTGTCAGTGTGAAAATAAATATTGTTATTATTATTATTATTATTATTATTACTATATTATTATTATAAAATAATAATAATTATTATTATTATATTATTATTTTGATTCTCCTGCTTTGTCTTCTAAATATTCTGCATAATTCACTGTCTTTGTGAAGTTGATCCTCTTCCCCCTCCGCCTCCTCCTCCTCTTACTCCTCCTCCTCTTCTTCATACTCCTCCTCGTCCTTTTTCTCCTCCTCCTCCTCCTCCTCCTCCTCCTCCTCCTCCTCTTAAATCCGTATTGTTCCTTTCCACAGCATCACATAATTGCATCGTATATACCTATAGCCAGAATTGGTAAAAGAAATAACAACCAGTCGAATCGCTCCCTTTAAATGGAAGCATGCAAGTAGGCCATGGAGGATCCATTTGATATATATATATATATATATATATATATATAGTAGAAAAAGCCACAATTCACGATTCAGTAAACGAGTTGATATACGATGGGAGCATCGATAGAAAAACACAAAGACGAAGAAAATCAAAAGAAGAACAGATCGTTTCGTTTGAACATAATTTCTCATCTAACCATATATTATATACGAATATAGTTACGAGTGCATCTGGCAGCCAGATGAGAATTCACGGGGAAGATGCCGGAAGATGCAACGAGGCCAATAAAGTCCTCAAATGAAGCTTGTTACCTACATGTAGTAAAGCGTTTGTCCATATAAACAGGAAACGACCAGCAGTGCGTTCAATGTTCACAGTACATAAGCCTATGCCAATCACTTAAATCTTCTGCTGGAGGAAAAGCTAAATTGCGAAACTGTAAAAAAGATAAACTTACCATATAGCCATATAGTTATATGCATCGTGCATATTTATAAGGAGTATTTTTAAGTTCTTAAGTTCTTAACTAACATTTCATGGGAAAAATTAATACAGAAAAAAGCAGACATCCGCATGGAAGGATATACCCCCACGTTCTATCTCAAGAAAGTTACTCAGTGTACGCTATATAATTACAATATATGCTCTAGTATTTTGCTTATTGTAAGCAACTATAGTGTCGCGAAAGATGATCGAGAAGTGTTACTTTTAAGAAGTTTCTTGGAATGGCGGATCAAGCGTCAGTGCGCATGCTCGAGGAAAATAATCAGAGAGGGGAAAGCTTTTCGTGAAAACAAATCAGAGTGGAGAAGCAATTCTGAAAATATTTAGTTTACGAACATTTGGCAGAAATCTGGTACACATCTGGCAACAGGTTATTCGGAAGGAGAGCGAAAAAATAACACCGAAGACCCGACTGCAGAAGTAATTGCAAAGGAATCAGTCAGTTCTTCAAACGGAAGTAATTCAGACCACGAAACGTGGTATACTCCCTCTCGCTTTTCACAGTCATCGTGCATGACTATAGATTATCAGTCTTATATCATTCGCGAATATTCTGCCATGATTTCTAATCAGACGAAGCACCGAATGCTGGCGGGTTATTGTCCGATCTGAGCAATTCCAGGACCACGTGTCGGAAGTCCCACAGTTGATGGATCAATTACCACACAATTAAGACATTGTGTATAGGCCATAATCAGAGCATGTTTACGTCAAGAGGCATTCTGCCCTTTGAGAACGATTATGATGCTGGCGCTGACGACGTCGACGACGATTATGATAATGGATGACCTCTAAGATTACGCACAGTTCCACAATGCGATCTTAGTCATTAGATGCACAGTAAGTGAGAAATTAGCTCACATCCCATGCCTTGCCTTGCCTTACATCATGCACCACAAGCACAACTCACCTACCTTATCTTATACCCATTGGAAAGATACCAATATAATAGATAAGGTATTCCTATCATGTAATGTGGAAAGGACGTTCCCACCTGGATAGACGTAGACCTGGAAGAGGACATCGACATTTCCGAATCCATTCGTTGCCTTGCAGACGTAGATCCCAGTGTCTCCAACCTCAAGGTCCTTGATTCGAAGCGCCGTCTCCGTCAGTCTGAATCGACTCCACCCGAGATGGATCGTCTCTGCGTCCTTCTGCCACTCGACGATCGGCTGAGGGTCGGACTCAACGGGACACGACAGACGGAGACCGTCGCCTGAACGAACGAGATGCTGCTTCTGGTAGTTGGATAAGACCTGAGGAGGACCTACAGAGGGGGGGGTCATGCAAAACACATAGACACCACTCATATAGCAACTCTATAGCAGATTATAGGCCGGACCAATATGCACTTGTACACATGTATGTATGGATACATGGATGGATTCGAACTGGATGGATGGATGGGTGGATGGATGGATGGTTGGATGGATGGATGGATGGATGGATGGATGGATGGATGGATGGATGGATGGATGAATGGATGGATGAATGGATGGATAGATAGATGGATGGATGGACGGGTGGAGGAATGATGAACGGGTGGATTATTCATTCATTCATTCATTCGGACATTTATATAGCGCTCCTTCAAGACAAACTACTCAGAAGCGCTCCCAACTCCAGCGCGCACAAAAAGAACAGTTTTAAGTTTAGTAAGGAAGGATCCTGGTAGAGTTCCAGGGTGTAGGCGTAGCTCAAAAGGAAGGCCATTCCAGACCACTGGTCCAACCACAGAAAAGGCTCGATCCTTCATGGTAGTAGTACGAGCAAAAGGAACTAAGAGGACTCCCCTATCAGCAGAGCGTAGCTGACGACGTCCTTGGATACCCAATGTAGAGCTGCATAGCTCACGGAGGTAAGTTGGGGCAAGGCCCTGACAACATCGCCATACCAATGCAGCTACCCTGAACTCGATACGCTGGCGAATAGGGAGCCAGTGAAGTACCTCAAGCATGTAGTTTGAGACATGATCATATTTAGGGATTATGGATGGATAAGTGGATGAAAGACTGATGGGTGCACCATGGAATTGGTTGGGGCGATGTGTGGAAAGGTGGATGAATGGATGAATGGGTGGAATTTGATTAGTTGAAATAGATGGAAAAGTGAATGGATGGAAATGGATGCATTTGGATAAGACAATATAATAAGATTAAAATATATATATTATAAACTTCCACAATATATATTTATATAATTATTATTTATAAACATTATTGACCTTTTGTCGCGGCTGTAACAGCAATGGGCAGCGTTGCTAAGCAGAAAATCATCAGCTGTAGACAAACGAATGTTGAGAGAAGAACGTTGGATGAATGACTGATTGTCATCTGTCCATTGCATCCATTGCATCCAATGCATCCATTGCATCCATTGCATCCATTGCTTTCGTTTGATTCAACTTTTCGACGACGACAGCAACTGCAAAACGATGCGGTTGACATCTCCGTCTACAACACAAGATTCAAAGGTTCAAAGGTTTAGTATTTCACAACTGTGACAACTATATAATTATACAATGAACATCCATAAATGTGGAGCAGGTGAAGTCTGGTAAACCCCTCATCTGTATTCGACAGTTCAAAAGTTCGAACTGCAGGGAGTAGAAGACACTGTCTTGCAAATGTCGTGGAATAGGCTATAGCAATTACACATGCATTGGTTGAATGTGTGTCAAATGCAAAATGATTGCATAACCAGCGCAGACGATGTTGATCGGAGAAGGAACGGCCACTAAGAGAGCTAAATAAAATTATTACAATTATAATTGACAAGATGACAGAGGCAATGAGGCATGTATACATAATTGCATATAGTATACAGCTTACAAGACGAATGTCAACTTCAGCAGCTTTGACGCAAAAGATGTCAATATTACGTTTGATGCGCTCTGTTCATTATTTGCGACATCGGTTATCACAATTTTACTCACAGCTTAATTACAATATTGAAAGAAAACTAATAATTCACTACATGTAGTTGACTATTTGTTGGAGAAAGGAATCTGTGACAGCAGAGGATCAGGATTGATATAGGATATAGGCCTATAGGGAATGAGGAACCCATATAACGAATCGAAGTTATGCTAGCGATGCATCCTGCGGCTTGCTTTGTATAATTATAAGAACTACTCCCATATCAGTCTGTTTTGCACATTCCTCACTTCCATCCATCCATCCGTCCGTCCATCCATCCATCCATCCATCCATCCATCCAGGTCAAACCGCATAAGCTTAACAAATGATTGCAGTTAAACCAAGCGTCTATATTTTTATCAATATATACTAATAGGCAATAAGGAACTATTATAGTTATTTTAGTTATAATAATTAGTGTATACCAGACTGAAGAACTAGACTATTGGTCCATTTGATCCATATAGATCTGCGACGTATAGACACTTGTACATTCGATTCGACGACATATAACGTGAAACGACGGCTCGAACTACCGCACAACCACATTCCAAATCAGAACCAACGACATCAATAGTAATTTAAGGCAACTATAGATCATGCCAAACAATATGACAATTGCACGCCAACTCTACCACAACACGATAACTAAGTAATCGTTATGTCTAAATTTCTAGAGCGCCACTCGAAAGCCAAGCGCAGGGCGCCAGTTTATCCATGAGCGCTGGATATATGCATAATTACACTCCCATGTGAGTCAACGTCTTCTGTATCACTGAGCTTATAACGCACATTTTGCGCGGCCTAATTAGAGTTTACATATTATAGGTCCTACATAGACAAATTAAAAAGACAATGTTTGCTTGTGTACAATGTGAATTGATTGACGTGAACCTTTCCTTATTACAGTCTACAGCCCGATAAAGTTGTCATTATCTCGACGGACGTAGTAGGCCCTGTACGTGGGCCTACGTATACACGGCGTCACTTCGACGACGTGAGCACGAGAAGGCGAGAGCTGCAGCTGTCAGTCAGTTGCTTGACAGACTCAAGTGAATGTTAATCGGTGCAGCGACATGACTTCGAGCCACACAGACGACATCGCTGTTTATCGACAACTCAAACTGACCTCGCGTCACCCTTCCTTGCTGCTGATAACAAGGACTGCAGTCCCTCACGCCGCTACGGGCATGGTCTCTGCCGTTCCCGCCACCAACGGTATATAGTGTTGCTGGTGCACACGCCTGTTGCCAAACAACCTGCCAAGTAGGCAGAGACGTAGGCAGCTCTAGAATACACTATTCGCAGTGTGTCCAAAACTCTGTCAGACATATTTGTGTGTTTGAAATGCAACAACAGTGGTCGAAACGCTGAGATCCTCTATAAAGACATGCACTCTGACAGCTTTGGTCACAATCTACACTGCTTCAGTCCGTATACAATAAAATAAACCCACGAGCTGTCTATAGCAACAATAGTTTCCGCCTTCACCAAACATCACTTTCCTGAATGTAGATGGAAAGCAGTTAAATCAACACGACGTAATCTTGCATGTTCTTCACCTTCGTAAATTGGGGTTAAAACAACGACACCTCCTCTACCCATTAACACGTCCGGTGCGTGCTTAGCAGCAGCACTCAAGTCTTTCAGCGCCTTCCTATCTATAATTAACTCTAATCACGTGGTGTCATTTGTAATTTGCGACTGGCTGCAGCAGAAGAAGCACGGTAGCCGGGTCGTCTGAGTGCTCGGAACGTAACATGGAGATTGTCAAGAGTCTCAAGAGATGTGTGCTTTGTAGAAACCTTTGACAAGTCCTTCACTGTTGCTTCGAACGTCAGATTCGCTGACCTTGTATACATACGCGTTATTAAAAAAGGCGGAAAGAATGTCTATGCGATCAGACACATATACATGAACCATGCAGAGCTTAGAATGCAACAAATGTGTGACTGCATGCCTTGATGCATTTATAACCATAAACATAACCACAATATTTTTATTCCTTAAAAATAATTGAGTCAACGATACAAGGACTCGATTGGGATTCTCGTTATATAACGTCAAATATATTCAGATGTGAATTCCAGGAGGGACAAATTCACGATTTTTGGGTCGCCCCCCCGGGCCCTGTGTCGGCAACGCTCGTCATCTCCAGCACTTGGCAGGATAGCAAACGAGGCAATCGCAGCAGGCCTTTAATTATACGATCTGAATCAGTTCGCTTATTGAGATCAATTTTTTTAACTGAGCGTATTTTTTTAAGTGAACGTCTCCATAAACCACGTGACTTTGTTTGAGGTCATCAATTATTGATAGACTATTGAATGATATATTTTGACCTCATTTCTGATTATTGGTTTCACTCTTGGTTCTAGAGTTTGACGTATCGAAAAACTTAGTTGAATTAAGGCTACAATAAAGGGCATAGGCGTACGGGAGATTTCAGCAGTGGGGGGGGGCAAAGATTTAATTTCTAAATAAATCCTGAAATCTCGTGGAAAATACAACTTTTTCCCAGAAAAAAGTTGACTACTTTTTTTAGTCATTTTCCTGTCTGCTTGCCCGAAAAACAGTTTTGCCCGAAATTTGGGGGGGGGGGCAATTGCCACCTGGACCCCCGCCTCGTATACGTCTATGATAAGGGGTTGGGCAGATGCATGGTTGCATGGGCCTGAGATGGAGGCCTCGTGCATGGACCCGGCGGGCCCGGACCCTAAGGAAGACTGAAGCTAAAAGTCGTCGAGCAGACGCTTGAATACCGATGCTGATTGCTTACTTAGTGGAGAAAGGATTTCAAATCTGATCTGGACTTTGCTTGTGAAGTCCTGCAGTTCTTTAATATATATATATATATGTATATATATAAAAATATATATAAATATAAATATAAACATATATAGGCAATAAATAACCGTCGACAACATTAAAAAAATAAAAGACGAAGGTCCATGTATATAGGATGAGGTTGACAGCTGCTACTGCTGCTGCTACTTTCACCATATCCAACGCCATTATGTCTATAGATACGCTGGTGTTAAACTAGACAGAGGCTGTAGAATATGAGCAGCGTATAATACATGGGCATAAAATAATATGTATAGTGGAGGAACGTGCTGTTAAATTCCGCAGATGGCACAGCGTGTGCAGTCTGTCGACTCTTCGTCACCTCTGGGCGCAGTCGTCGACAGAGTGCGCTGCAGAGATTTATGGAAGGTACACCTGCTGGTTGGCTGGTTGGTTGGTTGGAGCGACAGACACTTGTGTTCCTATCCAGTGTCAATGGGAAGTTATCCTGCATGCCGCAGCGATGCGACGAAGAAAATCGCACCGTATTGGCTGAAAATCCTATGTACTATGGCTATGAAGACGAAGAAAGTAAATTGGCTCAGGGAATGAAACTGCAGCTATTACAGGTCCCAGACATCCCTCATGCAGACATAGATCTAGTTGGAGTGCTTAGCAGATCATGCCATGGGCTGACTTGCGTACCAAGTATATATCTATAACTTTACTTTGAAAAAGTGGAATGTGTGATCCCTTTAAAGATTTTCATAATTATTTATAACTGTGGCGTGAGGGGTGACGTAGGAAGGGCGGTTATCTAGCCAAATAAATCGTCTGATTTGTATGCCTTCTTTAGTCAGGTTTTTAGACCGCCTATAGAGGGTCAGACAAGTCGTCACACAGCATTCTCGTGAAACGTCTCTTAGCAAAGGCATCTGCTCTGAGTATAGGTATAAGCTCAAGTGGCCTGGATCACATATAACGGTCTAATAATATTATGGTAAGGAGTGACTGTGGTATACGATAAGGGAGACTGGAAAGGCGAAGAATCAACTCTACACTATATATATACAGGGTGGCTCAAAAAAAAACGTACCACCGGGGAAAATGCGATATCTTCGCAGCCGATTGGTGTTTTTCTGCGAAAATTTCACAATTTGAAGGGGAATGAATATACAACAATCCCTGAAAGTTTCATTTGAAACTTTTCATGTTTGCAAAAGTTACAGCTGTTCAAACTTAAAATTTCGTTTTTTCAATTATCCGGAGAATCATGCTCCAATACAAGTGATTTCATTAGGATGTTTGGCAAATTACAACACACACTCATTGATGATGATGTCATACGACCTCACTATGAGCTGTAAAGAAGCTGTTTATGAAGCAATCTGCTGGTATTTGGTGATATTTTATAGATTAAGGTCTCAATTGGTGAACCCAAACAATGAACGTCATGGGCAAAGTTTCTGCAAAAGATCAAATGGGAACTCGGACTTTGCATGAACAGAGACTGAGACATCGCGTGATCATAGCAAAATACCCAGTGAAAAGTGGAGCCTGAGCACATTGAAGACTATCTGCAAACGTGTTTATGTAACGAAGATCAGATGTCGGAAGAGAGGCAGGAAGTGGTCGCTTGATCTGACGGAAAAAGCGCGATTTTCACGAAATTCGCTTGGTAATCGAAAGGTCAAGTTTGCAAAGCAAATCGTGGTTTCGGCATCAGATATGCCGGCGTGTGTTGCGGCTGCAAGAAAAGACTGCAATTAATCCCATTCAGTAGGTTAGATGTCAAACTCATCATTGAACTCGCTTACCCAGACTCATTGAAGACCAGGTATGCTCTAACATCTGGTTTTATTATGCAGCAGGACAGTGCGCCTGCTTGCTCGCACGGCAAGGTTGATTATGATGGCGCTACCTTATTGACATCAACTGAAGTAAATGCATTGGCAAAGATGATTTACAAACTCGCCAGACCTTAACCCTCTTGTTTATCACGTCTGGGGAGCTATGCTGGAACGCTGCAAGACATTTAATCCCAAGTTGGAGAACATTGGCCAGCTGAAGCAAGTCTTGCTGCTAATGTGGGGTCAGTTGCCGCAGGACCCGACCAACAAGGCCATACTGAGCTTCACAAAAAGAATTTGAGCTTGTGTTAAGGCAGGGAGTGGACACTCTCATTATACCTTACAATAAACTGCAAAACGGAATGCTGAGGTCGTAGTGAAAAGTGATATCATTTGACTTGGAAATCTACAAGTGACGTCAATTTTCCGCGGATAATTGAAAAAACGAAATTTTAAGTTTGAACAGCTGTAACTTTTGCAAACATGAAAAGTTTCAAATGAAACTTTCAGGTATTGTTGGAAATTCATTCCCCTACAAATTGGAAAATTTTCGCAGAAAAAGTTCGATCGGCTGCGAAGATATCGCATTTTCCCCGGTGGTACGTTTTTTTTGGAGCCACCCTGTAGTATAGAGTTTATCAAGGACAATGATAGGAAGGAACGTCGACAAGAACGAATTGTGAACGGATGAATTCTCCTAAAGAACCGTTAAGGTGGTTACGGTCCCCTGACATTGGCAACTCCCACCAGAAACAGGGAAGACATAAAGTAGCCGTGCGAGAATAAACCATAGCACAACTTCGCTCTCTACTTGTGGTCCATCCGACTAGGTTCTACAAGTCTCTCAAGTCTTTTTTCTTTGTTCGTTGTTGGGCTGGGAGCGCCTCTGAGTAGTTTCTTGAAGGGGCGCTATATAAATGCTCTGAATGAATGAATGAATGAAAGCGTTAAACAAACGTTAACCGTGCATGGAGACCGTGTATGAGCAAAACACGTACAGCGAACATGGATTGCCGGGCTTTGCAGCGCACGTGAATGGGTGCCTCAAAGTCGATCTGATCAGAGATGCATGTGACACCCAATATTTCTCATGTACTCCTTTCTCGGTATCCGGGTATACTCGGTATAGAATATACTCGGTATAGTAGTATAGAGAGAAGGCTATAGGCCTATTGAAGGTTCCTAAACTAATAATAAACTATCTTACCAGGACATATCCCGAACAGCATATCCTACCACTGAAAGCACATTGCACATTGTGATATAACAGCCTTTGTACACAAGCGTCGGCGCTTATATAGGCCTAAGCTCGTTTTCCTGAAGCGGATTTTATGCAGCGATGAGAAATTTCGGATATTTGCATTGCAGACATCATATTATGAGAAATCATATTCACAATTATCGGTAATGTACCTACATAATATGTTTGTGAGCGGAACTTACATAGGCCTATAAGCAGCTTATGTATTCAATTTTAAAATTTAGCAATATCATCACAAATTACAGGAAGAACAGTAGGCCAACAGTCAATCAATGTAATGTAATGAAATGTAAATCTTCGAGAATTTCTCAGCGCCCACAAAAGCCACGTCAGGGACACCAGCTTATCACCGGCGCTATATCAAATCAAGTCCGCAATAGCCAGAGCTGCCTTTTTCGTTCCGGTGCCAATCAATGTCACGGCCGTTTATAGCTCCATTATTCATGGGAATTGGGAAATCATTAGTAAAATGGGCTATAAAACTGTGACTTAACATAACACAACAAACAAAACAAGTAGGCCTATAAGTGGTTCAGAAGACGCTGGGTCTGTGTTAGAACCACTGCCAATTAACCTGGAACACTTAATAGCCCAAATTTCCTATAGCTTCCTCTTAAAGTAAGCTGTGACAGTTTCCATAGAAACAATGCTGTCATCCAAACGTCCTAATGTTCCTTTCGGCTTCTTAAACAGTGATGTATACATGTGACATCTACCACACATTGCCATTCTTACCATACTCGATGTAGTTTATTCATTCGGTTGAGTCCAAGTCGCGACCTCGCCATCGCTGAACCGGTGGCAAATAATAATAATCCCTCTAGTCGACATGATGGCGCTCAGTGTGTACACAAACCCCAATAGCTAAACATCCACTGAGTAACCCTACGTGCGCGTCTCCTCCGACCGAGAGGGGAGACAGAGAGAGATGCTTCCACCGTGGCAACAGACCCGACATTCTCACGGGGTCCTCTGCCGCCGCCACCACCGCCGCCGCCGCCGCCTGCCCAGCCGGTCGGTCGGTCCAACAGAGACGGCGGCTGAGCCTGCGTCAATATTAGACTCTGCCATGATTGCAAAGAATGAGTAGGAGCTATAGGAGCGTCTCGTCTTTCTAAAGTGAACCCCGTCGTCGACCCAGTGGGTAAGACGACACCCCACCTTCACCCGCCCTCTGACACCTTTTGTAACCCCATCCGTTCGTTAAACAGCCGTCGAGATGATGACACATGTCATGTTCTGTCAGTCAATCACAATAGAACGCACCACGCGTAGAATCAATAATACTTAGGGTAGACCGTATTGAAATGACAATATATGTCGGCATTCGCCATTATATTATGGGCCTACAAGACCTTCATACGGTCTACAACGCGATGAAAAACTTGGTGGCGGGATTAAGAGTGTAAGACAGCCTGTAGATTGAAATGTTAAGACATGCGATCCGAACAACGCCTAAGGCCGAGAACGATCTATTTTCCGCGATGTCTTTTATATGCTACGGATGGTCACGAATAAATCGAGATTTAAAATGCTAAATTCTGCTCCTGCACTTAAAAAACCTGCATGCAGTGACGACGAAAAATTCTATGATCAAACTTAGACAGCTTTTGTCTTCCTCTAGTACAAGATTACATTTCTGCAACTGGTATTATTGCGACGAGATAAGAGCCCTGATGACACAATCTATAAGACAAGGAGGTTTTCATTTAACTTTTCAGATGGTTTAATGCCGTGTCACGAAACGGAGTATCCCCCTGAAAGCTATCCGGGGGGATGAATTAATCTATCCCCCGGAAGGAATTAACCGGTCTATACTATCCCGGGGGATAAACCATTCTATCCCCCTTTTCTGAAAAATGCGCATAATAAAAAAATTGTGCTGCAATCAAAATTTAAAGTGACTCTAATTGTTTTAAGTGTCCTAAGCAATGCTCAGACAAAGGCAACTCGAATTTATTTAGTGACCCTGAGTGTTCTTAAATGTTTCAAATATTTTAAGTGCTCTAAAAACAGGGCAAAACAAATTATCTATAGTAGAAATAAACATACCTGTTAGTGTCATTGTTCAAAACAAAGCAGATGAAAATTAATTTGCAAAACAAAAATACACGCGGAAGCGGTTTTTTCGACTTTTTTAATTTGAGGGGGATACAATTAATACGGGGGATACTCTATTTCGTGACACCTGCATACATAGATCGGGTGATTGCATCAAATTTACAATTGCATTACGAGTTCCAACGAAGTCCTATATAGCACCCTTTGAAAATAAAATCGAGGAACCAATCATCAGCACTGACCCGCTAGGGTTGCAGATGGAGAGTTATTGCAATATGACCACCTAAGTTTTTCTTTTTGTAAGCATCAATTATTAAAATATTGGCATTTTTAGGCCATTGGTGCATTTATGATTAGGTCGATACTTCAGTTGTGTAAGTCATCGGTTTTTAGAAATCGCATCATCAAATATTATTATTAATCGCTATCATAATTAATTTTGCATTTATTAAGTGACGCTATTTTATAAACATGACCAAGACTATCCAACGATGGCGATGAGTATTGATGATGAGCAAAGGACAGTTATACTCAATTAAGGATCGCATATATATATATATATACATTATACATTTATATATGAGTAGGGTATACACTATACAAGTCCATTGCATGCAGAGGAGAATTTCGTAACAAGACTAGCGCTCTGACTATATAATTGGCCATTTGGTCACCGTGCATGCACCATATAATGTATTTTGCGTCGCATATCACATCAGATAGGCTTACAGTTGCACAATGACTTCGAGTTGGCGCTGAACTGCTGCAGCTGAAGAGGAAATTGGCATGACAAGGAGATAAGGAGATAACAATAACATGTGAGTCAGATCAGTTGAATTTAGACGTTTTTCTTTCGACTTTTTTATCCATTCCTCTTTCTGTCTCTGCCTCTGATTTTCTGTCTGTCTGTCTGTCTGTCTGTCTGTCTGTCTGTCTATGTCCCTGTTGCTCATCTCTCTTCCTTCTCTCTCTCTCTCTCTCTCTCTCTCTCTCTCTCTCTCTCTCTCTCTCTCTCTCTCTCCTCCTACTCCTCTATCTGCTTCTCACCATGTTCGTTTGTCTTCTTGTCATCTTCTGTCTTCACCTGTCTAGCTCTTTAACTTCCACCCCACCTCCAACTCTCTCTCTTTCTGTCTGTCTGTCTGTCTGTCTGTCTGTCTCTCTCTCTCTCTCTCTCTCGTTCGCATCGAGTGGCTGTCATTAGGTGATAGCGTCGATCAAATCTCCATCGCGCAGAACGGTTTCGGATGACGACTACAGCAGCAGCGACGATGAGGCGACGACGACGACTGAAGATTTGCCGAAAGAAAAGAGATTGATTGACATCTCATATATCCATCAATGCATTTCAACTTCTGACCATGCATGCAGACGATGTCTTCTTAATCAAACATTCTCAAATTGACCATGAATAGTAAACTTACGTTCGGCATATAGTTCTATACATATGCAGTGTCCTATATAGGCTCCTATAGCCAAGCAGTGGGTCCATGATATAAAAGACATAATTCAACCTTTTAGTGGACTGATGCAAAACATTTGCCATGCAGCTCATGTATCATTCGTTTATCAGTTTAGACTTCGATACTGAATACGCCTCAGACATTTGAGTGACTGAGCTTCATCATTGATTTGTTTAAAAGTCATTTTAGATGTAGCATGCAGCTAGAATCTGCAGTCGTATAGTCAAGAGAGTCGACAGAATGAACAGCATGTTCTGCCTTTGTCAATGCAAGAGCTAGGGTTCTAATAAGTCGTGCAAAGCCAGCATGTGCATCATGAATGATCTGCTGAAGAGGGAGTTTAGAAGATCTGCTTGATCCGGCTTCAATAAGAGATGCATGGGTCATCCTGCTTTCAGATATGGGCCGCTTATCTGCAGTGACTTCATCACGGATGGGGTTTAAACCTGGATTTCTGAATGGCCCGAATTAAATGTAATGATGACCACAAACTATTCTAAAAACAATAATAATTATTATGCCGACATACAACACCAGCAACCGGACTTGGCATAGCTTCGTAATTTATCACAAAGGTCAGCAGATAGGCTAACAACCATCTGAATTTCTTAGAGCTATGTGTATAAGCTACATTCCATTGTGTAAGAATAACAATTATTAGTAGCAATTAGAAAAAACACTCTACAAACATGTTTTCTTGCATCAGCATCAGAGCAGCGATGCTAAATAAGATTCTAAATGATATAAATTCAATGCAGATGAAGACATTTCTGCGTGTGTAGGATCATAGATCTTATATCTTAATATAATATGGCATAGATGGATGACATTAAAGAAGGTCTTACCGTGTAGAATAATCTTCAATCTCCGTATACGCAGAAGTTCACTTTATGTCAATTGCAGCTCACTAACTCTCTTTAATCTCGACTAGAAATTCCGCAGGTGAAAATATCAGCGTCTACCTTTTCTTTCGCCAGTGTTTTCCGCTCGATTGTCATAAACTCAAGTCGAGCAAATCAGCGGCTGTCAGTCAAATCGTCAGTGCCGCTGCTTAGCGCTGTCATTATCGTTTAACTGCTCCATCAAACGTCTGCTTTAATTGTCATCACTGCTAACTTCGGTGATGTAGTGGTGGCACGCGTGCACGTGACCATATGGGTCAGTCCATTATTAAGACAGGTGGCTTAAAACAGCCAACGATTTTGAAATCCACGTTGATATTAGCCACAGCAGAATCACCGTTTGAGATTCTAACGAAGAATATTTTTAAAGAGTGCCAGTTTCGAGGCAGAAATCAGTTTTCTGTCAATTCGGTGACTGAATATAGTTAGTTTAATTTAGACAACTCTGTCTTCCCTGCCTATGGAATGTATTGGTCTGGTCGGCACATCAGCCAATCCTGGTCTTCCGCAGGAGAGAAACTGGGATTGCGTTTGGGGGATGAACATGCAGGAGAGAAACACGATCGCAGCCTCAGGAGACAGTTCGCTGATAATCCGTCTGAGTTAATTAAGCTGTGGTTGAACAGAATTACAACGATAATAAAAGTTGCATGGACCAATGACAGACGGAGATAAATGTCTGTATTTCTTACTAATTGCCTCATATTTTCGTCTATCAACGGCTATTATTTATCAATTCTCTTCCAGCTCTTTTCCCATTTTATTCCAAGTGATTGAATTAAATGTCAATTTGTTCCCTCATAACAAAGCCAGAGCAAAAATCACGACTGAAACATTGAGTGGAAAGAACGTCAATGCCGACCATTTTCCCTCCTTTCTTCTTTCATATCTTCCTTTCTCCTCTCTTCCTTCCTTCCGCCCTTCCTTTTTACATACTTTCTTCTTTCATAACTTCTATTCTTCTTCACCATCTTCTTCCTTTCTTTATTCCTTTCTTCTTATACCATCCATCCTTCTCTCCAATCTTCCTTCCTTCCTTTCTTCCTTAATTCCTTCTTTCCTTCCTTTCTTTCTACTTTCATATCTTCGTTAATTCCCTCTTTCCTTTCTTCCTTCGTTCATCCACAAACTTCATTTTTCCTCCTTTCTTCTTTCATATCTTCGTTCCTTCTCTCCTCTATTCCTTCCTTCCGTCCTTCATTTTTCCTCCTTTCTTCTTTCATAGCTTCCATTCTTCTCTACTATCTTCCTTCCTTCCTTTCTTCCTTCACATCTTCCTTTATTCCCTCTTATCTAACTTCCTTCCCTCTGTTCTTCGTTTCTTCCATTCCTCTTCCTCACTTTCTGTTTATTTATCATCCATTCGTCTCACTTCATTCCGTCCCCCTTTCATATTTTGTTCTGCTCGTCCACATTTGACCATACAATCTTTAACCCTTTATTTCCGAATTCCAATTGTCTAGTTGACTCTGTCTTCTTCGTCCTTTTCTCGTTTTCCAATCTACAGCATTTCTAGCAAACTGTAGGCGGCTGAAGTTGATCTTGACAGGGAAGCCAGTGTAGTGTATCTCCAATCCATTTAATGCGACACAATATGCAAATATTTAAATCTTGTTGACAATGAGTCGATCGACGGAATTAAAACAATGGACTAAACCAATGAACGAAGTTAGAATTAACGACGACGGCGGTAATTGACAGATCTGTAAGAATTACATTGAAGCAATCCAGGCTCAGTAAATTATAAGACACTGGCAAGGGCGGATACAGAAATTTTCGAAGGGGACCAACATTTTCGCAATTTTTTGGTCTTGGGGCAGAGGAAGAATTTCATCTTGGTCACCGAAAAATCTGATGACTTTTTTTAGTCATTAATTTTGTCGAATTCCTAAGAAAAAAACCCATTTTATCCGTCAAAAATAGTTGATGACCTTTTTTAGTCGTACAGTGTTCTCAAGCCTCTGCGCGGATCTCGTGGGGCGTGGGGAGGGGCCTACGACTCGTGGGGTGTGGATAGGGGCCTACGAAACTGCAACCTTCCAAGCCAGAATAGCTGGTCAAAAAGAAAGACATTTTCAAATGGGGGGGGGCATGATCGGATTGCCCCACCCCCGGATCCGCCACTGCACATTAGAATTAGTTAACAAAGGTCAGGCGTTGATTTGGACGACTGACAAACTCCGCCCATATGATATCATTATTAATATGAACCGGATCTATAGTTTTATACCTCAACGGCGTGTTATACGCTGATAAAATCAAGACCTGCATGCTGCTGCTTATACTATAGAGAAAGTTCGTCTGACCAACAGATAATAAAAAAAATCAGCTCAGAACCGCAGCCAAGTTGAGGACTGCATAGTGCATACATGTATCGTCAGAGAATTGTGATAGTGCTATGCAGAAATGTATGTATGCACATGATTATAATGTATACAACTATACATGCATAATTGTGCAAAGAAGAGGAGGATAAAAAAAATATGAAGACAAAGAAGTATGTTAATTAAGACGAAAAGAAGAATGCAAGAAGAAGAAGACGAAGAAGATGAAGAAGAAGAAGAAGACGAAGAAGAAGACGAAGAAGAAGAAGAAGAAGAAGAAGAAGAAGAAGAAGAAGAAGAAGAAGAAGAAGAAGAAGAAGACGAAGAAGAAGAAGAAGACGAAGAAGAAGAAGAAGAAGACGAAGAAGAAGAAGAAGAAGAAGAAGAAGAAGAAGAAGAAGAAGAAGAAGAAGGGGAATATGATGACGATGACGATGACGATGACGATGACGATGACGATGACGATGACGATGACGATGATGATGATGATGATGACGATGACGATGACGATGACGATGATGATGAAGGTGGAGAAGGAAGAAGAAGAAGAAATCAGAAGGGAAGAAGAAGAAGGTGGAGGAGGAGGACAAGGAGGAGGAGAAGAAGAAGGAAGTGAGGTGGAGGTGGAGGAAGCGGGGAGGAGGAGTAGGACCGAGACGCGAGAACAGACGAAAGAAAAGGTCTGCATGCAGCATGCATGTGTATATACTGGCTATAATACATTCACACCACAAACAAGAGTTTCTTGATAATCCATGGCTTTCAACACCCACTTGCACTCCACTCTCGTCGGTTGCGCTTCTTTTATCTCCCGCAGACGTCATCTCTTTCTTAGATCATCTCCTCTCCTATGTTAGTACAGGTTTGCTTTTAAACGAACATTTAAGTCGATCGAATGTGTATTTAGACTCCTTCGTTTTTATATATATATATATAGGCATCTGCTGCACGTCTGAATACACATGCTACGAGCCTGACGTGCACCAAAAACAACATGCACGATTATGCAGATATATCATATATTTCAAAGAGGCCTACATCGCGCACCATTTCATTATAATTATAGTCTAAATAATCTTATGAATTTTGCATAATAGTCTGTGTGTGTTTGTGTGCGTGTGTGTGTTTGTGTGCGTGTGTGTATGCGTGTGTGTGTGTGTGTGTGTGCGCGTGTGTGTGATATGTATGGATATGTATTCATGTCATAGTCTACTGTATGATTATGTTATGAATCATGTATACATACACCATTAAACTGAATTGTGCTCTCCAGAGTATATATTCATAAATGTGTTTAGCCTGTATACATAAATTATGTAGAGTCTATATATATATAACATAACTTTTGGCCCACCCTGTATGTGCGGTTCAAAATGCTATGTTAGCACTAATACATGCCATAAGGTTGCACATGCGCGTCATATAACTATATATAACTATACATATATATATACAATGTATATGTATATATACACGATTGCTTACATGAATCCACACTGTTCATGCATGCATGCAGTAAGGACGTCATTGCATGCTGCATATGCAAAATTCCTTTTAAAGCATTCCATTTTTCTGTCTTTCTTTCTCCCACCATCCGGCATTCCCTGCATGATTGCACTCCTCCTGTTTAAATGGTCATCATGCTCATTTGTGCAATATATAACAGCCTATACACATGTGTGCATGTGTGTATGCTTGAGAATGGCGGTTTAAGTGTGGGTGAGTGTGCCAGCGTGTGTGCTCTTCTTTGTAAACATGTATACTGACTATTTCGAACCACGCAAAATCTTAATTAGGTTACCCATCAATGGCTTATATACAAATTTTCATACTAAAATTTAACATGATATGCGCATATAAGTTACTCATCAATGAAACATAGGGCCTACTATAGGTTAGGCCAATGTTCGGTATCTTGTAGCCGGAAGGTTTCGGGTTCGAATCCATCTCAAGTTGCCGCGTATAGGGACCCTGAGCAAGTCCTTCATCGCAATTGCATGCTCATGCGCTTCGGCGTGAAACTCCGATTCAGTGCCCGCGCTGTAGTTTGGAGCGTCCCTGAGTAGGACTCTTTAAGTTGCGCTATATCAATTATTACCGGTACGTGTTCATACATACATACATACATACATACATACATACATACATACATACATACATACATACATACATACATACATACATACATACACATACATACATACATACATACATACATACATACATACATACATACATACATACATACATACATACATACATACATACATACATACATACATACATACATACATACATACATACTTTGACATACATACATACATACATACATACATACATACATACATACACACATACACACATATAAAAGTGGGCTATTTTAACAGCCAGACCCACCGGAGCCATGCAGGTAGACCACCAATTGTTGGGAAATATTGAATTGGCATTCCTATATGCACACCAGCCGAAGACGTTTCCGTGACTCATCGAAGGCCGCCACTTAACCAGAATTGGACTTTAGAGCAACGTATTAGGTACTGTACTCTGCAGCCCACTCTTCATGGGAAAAGTGCTGGCAGAAATCTCGATTCCTCTTAACGTCGCTCTCCACATGCACCACCGCCTTTGAAACCATAAGCTCTAAATACGCGTGGTCGTCACAGTGCATTGAACACACTGGTGATGACGAAAACCGACATGCCAACACCGTATAATATATATAAGTTTGGCGTCCTTTGTATGCGAACCTCATAGCAGCATCCTCTGGCGAAGAAATGTGATGATTTTGTCGCCGTATACAGTTGTCAGTGTTGACAGAATACATTCGATTGTTTGCTGGTGTCGTGCTTCATCGAAGTCTTTGCTATAATCTATAGGCCTACCTATAAAATCGAAAGTCTCATATCGTATCCTTGAATAAAACTTCTTATCCACGCGACCGATTTTTCCCAATATTTACAAAAATACTTTTTAGCACCCAATAACAAACCATAAGGGGTTCGCGATTCAAAACTCTTATAACCTATTCCAGAGTTTGAAACTTTTAATTTTCCATCCGAAACGCTGTATTTAACACGCCATTTGCCAACAGCACATCGATATTAATAGACCATCATTTTCATTGAACGAACGATGATATATTGATGATTCAAACCAATACATTAATGACGTCATGGCCGATATTTTTTCTATATCGCGTTACGCCGTTAAGTATTTAAGACGCAATAATTTTAACCTCATTTTTCGCCGAGGGCAGATCTTTTGACACGCTGTTTCGCAAAAATGCTCACTATAGCGTAAACATGGACGGGTAGGGGCTGGCCGGGTAGGACCAAAAACCTAGGGTAGGCCTACCCGGCACCGGATTGGGGCCGATAGAAGGCGAAGCGAGGGGGAAAGGGCGGCGTGGGAGCGGGGTCGGGCGTGGCTGGGAACTAAAAACCGAAATTTCCCGGGCAACGCCGGGTAATTCAGCTAGTAGCCTATAAGTCTTACTATACAATATCGTAATAATTATAGGTTACAGCACAACAGTATATATCTTATATCGCCATCCTTCCAAGAAAGAAGGTATACACTCGACCACACGAGACACCATCGATGGGTAAAAGCGTTTATCCAATGAGACTGCCTGAGCGGGGGTTATAGACTATAGAAACGGTCGGTACACAGCCGTATACTCTTCACGTTAAGCGACCGACATCTCTATCCATGCCATTGGGTTCAGTGCTCACCGTTTTTGCACCCACAAATCATTGCCCTCCAAAACATGTGAACTGCTCTTGCACCTACATTATCTTCTGCTATGTTTCCACAGTTCCTCCACTCCCCCCCACCCCTCCCTCCACCTCACCCCCCCCCCCCCACCATCGCGTATTTAGTCGTAGGCCCTAAGTGGTTGCACTACGCTTCACATCGTTGCTTTCATCCAAGTTCTGCATTCTACGGTATTCAATGGAACTGACAATGACAACAATAGAATCGCTAGTGACTACATGAGTTCGGTATCTTCGAGTCTCCTGCTAATTGGGGCCAACCGGGTATTCATGCACGTACTGCACCCTGGCCCTATAGTATACTGTCAATCATTAAAACCGTCATCGCGGTAGGAGGTCGAGTGCACGTAATAATTGTATAATTACGTATTGTTGACACGTCGAACGAATGCCATCTGCAAATTATAAATTGATGATCCACTCATGGTTACTTACGTGCATGACTGACCGCGTATTTCGAAACACGAGGGATTTCATGTTGGACAGAGTTCCGGCGATTTTGTAAGGAGTGCAAGGCACAGCTCTGGGAATTAACGTTAACTGGAATGAAAAGTTGCAGAAAAGGAACACTTAACTGGAAGGGGACTTCACTGTTAGTGGAGTAAATCACGGGGGTGCACGGGAAAAGAAGTATTTCAACACGTTACACCATGAACATGTGGAAGTAGGCCTACGCAGTACATAGACTATTAGAGGAACAATAGTCTATGATCGATTAAAAATAAAGGATAGAAGCAGAAGAGGAAATTGAGAAAGTGAACGGGCGACAATCATTTCAGATTACCACATGCACTCTTCAACTTTTTTTCTCTTTCTTCGTTCTATAGAAATATTTCTTCCTTCCACCCAAATTGTTGATTTAATTCCTCATATTTATATTCCGTGTCGTCACATCACTACTTCCATACGAAACACGCTGATGGAGCAGAAGTTATGTATGTAAGTGAAGTAGTACGTCGTATTGTAATGTATTTTGCACAAGTTACTATTAAATTATTTTACATATAATTATGAGCATATATAGAGACCAGCAGAGGCTGTTGGACAACGAACGTGCACAGAACTATAAGGTATAGGCTACACCAGTGGTTTTCAACCTTTTTCTAGTTGCGGAACCTTTTTCAAAGCACTATTTGCCCGCGGAACCCTGCGCGTTTCACCCACGTCCAGTATTTCAAGAAACACCTAGCAAACACTTAGCCTACAGTTGTAACTTGCAAAATTATGTAATATTTAGATTAAATGTTATAGGTTACTTGCACATCTGATGCAGTCCACAGTAGGCCCCTATCACATTTCAAACACGTGCTTTAGAATTCTAGAAGTGTTGGTCCAGTGCACAAGACTGTCAGAGAACAACAGTTACTGTTCTGTTTCGATAACAACTGCCCATCCTTCTGACAGATGAGTAGAATATTGGATCTTGAAAATTACGTTCTATTCTTGATCAGTTTTATGGACAAGTTGTGATAAAGATCATTTTTCAAGTTTACTTCAAAATTGTTGCCTAATTTAAGTCGTGAAGCATCGTAGAGAGACACATAGGCAGACGCATAATGATTCATATTCCACATTAAAGAATCGTTTGGAGCTCAACTGCTATGAGTGACACGAGGCTATAGTGGAGCCGATGGGCTTCAGTTTATTTGGGGAGTTTCAGCTTCGTTTGTTGGCAACGTCCCGGCACTTTAAAAGTACGTGATCTGATCATCTGCCACAATAAGCACACATTCTTGTTTCACACATCTAGTGTGAATTTTCGAGAAGCAAATAGTGAGTGTAGGGTCCTGGACTTAGTCTAGGCCTGTCAGTTAAGGATTCCACAGATAGCTATTATGCCTAAAGCCCAGCAAAAATTCGAATATCCGCTACTTCTGGGTTAAAAGTTAACCGCCGGTTTTTCAAAATGAAGTGATCAAAAGAAGAATAAGCTTTTAAAAACAAGTCGTTGGCCTCAGCACATTCTGTTCATTCAGAAGAGATACTGAGCATCCAAATAATTATAGTTTAAAACCAATTATGAAAAGTGCTTTGTCTGTCCGACTTGGAAACGAAGGCTATCATCAAACCCATACAATCTAGATTCCCATGTGATAAACGTGCCTTCCGAATAACGAGTACAGGGCTGTAATCAAGGGTACACGCGGGTATATAGGCTTATACAGCGTATACTCACTTCACAAAGAGCGTGTGGGTATACGCACGAAAAAGGCAAAGGATATTTTCATGTAGGATTGTAGGTGTATTTTCACGAAATTCGGAGCGAAAGACAAACAGTCATCAGATTCTTCGGACGGGAAAAACGGGGAAATACTTGGGTGGATGACTAAAAAAAGTCATCAGAAATTTCGCACCCAAAAGTCGATTTTTCTCCCGGTCAGCGTGTATACTCACCTCAAAATTTACCAGTACAGCCCTGAACGAGTATGCATAATGAACATGGGCGCCCGCAGAAATTTTTGCGGGGGGGGCAAAATTTTTAAGATGGTCACGGTTAAATTTCTTAGTCGCAAGAGCTTAAAAATTGCAAAGATGGGAAGTGAGAACACGGGTATTTTTCAAAGAGGTTTCTTAATGCATATTTCTCAGTTTCATTTTGTGTACGGTATAGGCCTATCATTTTAAATATGAATAGTTTTCTTAGTGCGAAGAAATTTATTAAAAATCAAAAGTAGAATGTTAAAAAGTAGGTTTTTGAAGGGGCGCTATACAATGAATAATGAATAAATGAACGAAAAACAGGTATCAGTTTTAAATGGGCAAGTGCTCCATCAAGTTACTTCTATATTTTAATCATAATTTCTAGACTTCTAAAGTGCCACTCCAAAGTCAATTGTAGGGCACCAGCTTATTCAGAAGCGCTGCATCGAATCAGCAGGCTGTTCAAAGGGTAGTCAAGTAAGAGGTCCGAGTCTGGTAGCCAGTGGGTCAGATGTTAATGCAGGCGTCGTTTAGGAAGGTGGAGGATCCCGAGGATCAGAAGAATGAGGTATCAATTCTTTTGAACAGACGAGACGTTGATTTTGGGAGAAAATCTCAAGGTGTGATAACCAGAGCCAATTATTCAAGTTTCTCTACAGCTTGACCTACCTAAATTCTGTACTGGCAGCATGCAAAATGGACAAAATGCAGCCTGACTTAAAAGCAGACTTGATTCCATCACGCTGGTGAATATGTAGATCTCTCTGACTTAATTTCAATGGGCTGTTGATAAATTTCAAATTTTTACAGTTGTGTAATTTTATCGATAATTAATTTGTGTGCAGTTGTGAAAAATTGCCATAGCCTACAGCGAGATTCCAAACAAGTAGGCCTTAATCGATAGGAATACTATTTGAATGGGCACCTGCAGGAGGGTTAACAGTTATTGTTACCATTTTCATCAAGAGCTTGAAAAAATGCAAGTCAGAAAATTAAGAGTTTTTAGTTTCTAGAGAGATTTCTATACTTAAATTTGAGACTTTCACTGAAGTGTATAATTCGTTACATTAGTATTTCAATGGAAATAAATTTCTTTAACCCCAAAAGTAGTAATTAAAAAATAGGTGTCAATTTTCCAGGGGCGGGGCAAGTGCCCCCCTTGCCCCTATGTGCGGGCGCCCAAGATAATGAACGACATAATTATAGAGAACAGCAATACATTTACGTTTTAATGTTATTTTAAGCAAGAATGACTGAAGACTGGAAAAGAATCTACTCATTTGTGATTTCAGTCATCGCCTTTAAAATTTCTATCAAACTGCCGCGGAACCCCTGGCCAACGCCCGCGGAACCCTTGGGTTCCGCGGAACCCCGGTTGAAAATCACTGGTGTAGGCAACTCACAATGAAATACATTAATTCCGCGGCAGAAACACTGAGAAGGCACTGAGACACTGAGAAGTGGCGATGGAACTGACTTACAAACGTCTGAACGTGCATGAGACAATGACGGAACTGTCAGAGACAGTGACACAAACACAGGTATTGATACACAGACATTGAGACACATGTATTGTATACGTGTTCAAACATAGGTTAAACAAATAAACATGGCTGTCAGATCCTTATCAAAGCAACGCTGGTCTGGCAATCAATTGTTGGCAATCTTTGCTGTTAACACAATCAATCCTACAGATGTTCATCGGATTGAGGTCGTCCAACTGATTAGTAATCTACGAATTAATTAGTGATATCGTCCAACTGATTAGTAATCTATGAATTAATTAATTATATCGTGCGGCTGATTACGGCCAACACTTGACGGAATGATTGGCTAAATATCAAGGGTGAAAGCATAGATGTAGCAAAGCATAGAGGCGGATGTCGCACGTTGGCTAATATTATAATCACTATTAATTTATTATCATTATTTTATTATCGTTATTATCATGATTCCAATTATCAAGGGTTATTAGTGTCGCACTCCTCTTTTCTCTAAGCTTGGGACCGGCATTGCCAGAGTGCGATCAGTGGTGCAGTTCATTGTTCATTTCCTGTACTTAATCCCAACCAATGCAGCTGCTTGCCGATACCGCCGCTGCTTCTTCTTGTTCTTGCCTTTCTTCCTGTTCCTTTTCTTCTTGTTCTTGTTCTTGTTCGTCCTTGTCTTCGGTTGCCATTCGGACCATTCCTCTCATTCGTACGTACAACTAGTCAGTGTGAGAATTGTGGAAAAATAACTGGGGGGGTTGGACTATGATCCACATGGAATTTTGATGTGAAAAACATACTTTAACATGGGGCTCTAAGAAAGACTGGGGGGTTGAAACCCCCCAACCCACCGGCAATTCTCACCCTGGAACTAGTCTAAGAGTGAATAAATATCGCGCGTCAGTGTAGCTGCAGCCTGCAGGTAGAGTACGCTGGCTGACAGGAAATGTTTCCAATAACTTCCACCTTTTTATTCTCATCATTTCACCAGATGGCGCACGCATCTGCTCGCGTTGCAGTCTCTGCTTTCTCACTCGCAGCGTCGCCATCAACTAGTTTGTCGACTCAATTATTGTCAATTGTCAATAATTATGCGTTTGCCTCTCAATATAATTATCTTCCCCATCTCTGCTTTTCATCCTTCATAATTTTCTGCCTCACATCCATTTAAATTTCCCTCTGTGTTTGAGCCATCAAATTCTATGACCGCGTCAACTTTTGTCGGTCATTGTTTGCAAGTCGACAAAGTCTTGAGACTAGATCCAGTGCAGGAACGGCCAGCAAAAGTTTAACTGTCTCGACCTACACAAAAAATAAGATGAGTGTCTATTTATCTTCAGTACACAGAATCAAGCAAACAATGAATGAACGAACGAATGAATAGGTTTATATATATATATATATATATATATATATATATATATAATTTAGGGAATTTTAGGCCTAGGCCTATTAATCAAAAATTGATTCATAAATTGGTTAATTACACGGTAAATCAATTAGCCAAGTGGTCAATTGTTTGGTAGTATGAGAACTGTATGAGGATTTTGGGGGTCAGACCACCATGGGCGGAGTTTATCAGGGGCTAGGGGGCTAAGCCCCCCCCCAAGAAGACCCAGATTCATTTTTTACCGTGCAAATGGTATCTTTTCCCGAACTTAGCTCCCCCCCTAGAAGGCTTTAGCCCATCCAAGAACGGAAACCAAACTCCGCCCATGACTATCATATCTAGACCAGGAAATGAACCAGTGGACTGATATTGCTGTCCTGTAATCAGTTTCTTGTGCTTTTTCAAGGTATGTAAGAATGTTGGTTGTATTCCCTGTGATTTTTAGTTTATAAGTTTGTAAATATTGCACAAATGCCAATTTACATTTATTCGGACATGAAAACTGCATGATTCGCAATGTTTGGACTGTCATATCTAGGCACGGAAATTAACCAGAGGACTTATATTGTTGTCATGTAATCAGTTTCTTATGCTCTTTCCAGGTATGTAAGAATGCTGGTTGCATTTTTTGTGATTTTTAATTTAGAAGTTTGTAAATATTAACTAACACTCGTCGATTCTCTATACATTCTCTATACATATATTTTTTTTAAATTTAAAATTTATATTGGATTTGGACTAAGGATTTTATGCTATTCTAAAACACTTTGTCATTGATTGGATATAGAAATTACGTACGTTTGTTTATTATACTTTGTATGTACACCAAAATGCGGATAGCAATTGGTATATTAAAGAATATTCTTATCTTATCTTAATGTATACTGGCTCCCAATGTTGGAACTCTCTCCCTACATATCTTCATTCCCAACCTAACACTAGATTATTTAGGCATAAACTTCGTCTTTATCTACTTAAAACACTTCCAGATATGTAATAGTTATGGTTTCTGCTCAGTGGTTTCGCCAAGCCCTTTATTAAGCCTTTAGTTAAGTCATTAGTTAAGAGTTGTTTTTCTCGTTGTAGGCCTACTCTATTTGTCAAATGCTTAATAATAATTGTTTTTCTCTCTTCCTAATGATCTTTATATTCCTACAATTGAATGTGCTGTCATGTTTTTTAAATATTTTACATGAATAATGGTGGCCCTATTAGCGGGATTCTGGGTCTCCCCTTCTTCACCAAATTATGTTAAAGTATTTTCAATGCCATAATTGTATCATGTTTGTTTGTTGTTTTGGTTGAGGAAAAAATAAATAAAATAAAAATAATAAGGTGGATGCCTGCAGAGGCATGGAAAACATTCGCGACATCGATTTTGGGGTCTCCAGCACTGACCGTTAGCTTGGCATTCTAGGCAGGGCAGGATTAGCAAATGTGGGAACCCAGTTCAATGAAGCTGTGGAGCCCCAACTTAACAGAAGCATGACAAAATGACACACAAAACGTTTACAATATCAACATGTATTTTAATATTCCAGTCTCGTTTTTAAAGCTTAGACCTATATATATATATATATATATATATATATATATATATATATATATATATATATATATTGAATACGAAAGTAACTGCGAGTAACAGCGTCAGCCTATATATACACTGTGTCCGGAAAAATTCCAAGGCTTTATGGTAAATATGAAAATAATTAGTAAACATTAATAGATTTTAAAAATTCCAAAAACAGTTTAATCCTGAAATATTATGGAACTATAATTTCTGTTCAAAATGTCCGCCATTGGCTTCAACACAAGCTTCGAGACGTACACGCCACTGACTAACAGCAGCATCGACGACCAGTTGATCAAGTTCATCCCAAGCATTAACAATTCGCTCGCGGAGTTCTTCGATGTTTCTGACCTTTGTCTTGTATACTTTCTCCTGCATTACTCCCCAAATTTTGTTGGTGATTATGTACGGATCAAAAAGGTTTTTAAATTTATTAATTGATTATTATCTACTATAGTTTTTTCATTCATATTTAGAACCTTGGAATTTTTCCGGACACAGTGTATATATATATATATATATATATATATATATATATATATATATATATATATATATAGGCAACTCAGTAAATCCAAAAAGGCGGCGAAATATATATCCGTATGAAATCAAGTGCAACTGAGTAAATCCAAACGGCGTTGAGATATCCGTATATACATATATGCAACCAAGTGCAAACGGGTAAATCCGAAGAGGTGGCGAAATATATCCGAATGCAACCAGGTGCAACTGAGTAAATCCGACAAGGCGGCGAAATATATCCGAATGCAACCAGGTGCAACTGAGTAAATCCGACAAGGCGGCGAAATATATCCGAATGCAACCAGGTGCAACTGAGTAAATCCGACAAGGCGGCGAAATATATCCGAATGCAACCAGGTGCAACTGAGTAAATCTGACAAGGCGGCGAAATATATCCGAATGCAACCAGGTGCAACTGAGTAAATCCGACAAGGCGGCGAAATATATCCGAATGCAACCAGGTGCAACTGAGTAAATCCAACAAGGCGGCGAAATATATCCGAATGCAACCAGGTGCAACTGAGTAAATCCAACAAGGCGGCGAAATATATCCGAATGCAACCAGGTGCAACTGAGTAAATCCGACAAGGCGGCGAAATATATACGAATGCAACCAGGTGCAACTGAGTAAATCCGACAAGGCGGCGAAATATATCCGAATGCAACCAGGTGCAACTGAGTAAATCCGACAAGGCGGCGAAATATATCCGAATGCAACCAGGTGCAACTGAGTAAATCCGACAAGGCGGCGAAATATATCCGATTGCAACCAGGTGCAACTGAGTAAATCCGACAAGGCGGCGAAATATATACGAATGCAACCAGGTGCAACTGAGTAAATCTGAAGAGGCGGCGAAATATATCCGTATGCAACCAAGTGCAACTGAGTAAATCCGAAGAGGCTGCGAAATATATCCGAATGCAACCAGGTGCAACTGAGTAAATCTGAAGAGGCGGCGAAATATATCCGTATGCAACCAAGTGCAACTGAGTAAATCCGACAAGGCGGCGAAATATATCCGAATGCAACCAGGTGCAACTGAGTAAATCCGACAAGGCGGCGAAATATATCCAAATGCAACCAGGTGCCACAGAGTAAATCCGACAAGGCGGCGAAATATATCCGAATGCAACCAAGTGCAACTGAGCAAATCCGACAAGGCGGCGAAATATGTCCGCTTGCAACCAAGTGCAACTGAGTAAATCCGAAGAGGTGGCGAAATATATCCGCATGCAACCAAGTGCAACTGAGTAAATCCGAAGAGGTGGCGAAATATATCCGCATGGAACCAAGTGCAACTGAGTAAATCCGAAGAGGTGGCGAAATATATCCGTATGCAACCAAGTGCAGCTGAGTAAATCCGAGGAGGTAGCGAAATATATCCGTATGCAACCAAGTGCAACTGAGTAAATCCGACAAGGCGGCGAAATATGTCCGCTTGCAACCAAGTGCAACTGAGTAAATCCGAAGAGGTGACGAAATATATCCGTATGCAACCAAGTGTAACTGAGTAAACCCGAAGAGGTGGCGAAATATATCCGCATGCAACCAAGTGCAACTGAGTAAATCCGAAGAGGTGGCGAAATATATCCGTATGCAACCAAGTGCAACTGAGTTACCTAAATCCGACAAGGCGGCGAAATATATCTGGTGTGAATGGCTAATAATCGGCGGGGCAAATTTGGCTGGCGATGATGATGATGATGACGATGACGATGACGATGACGATGATGATGATCATGATGACGATGATGATGATGACGATGACGATGACGATGACGATGAAGATGATGATGATGATGACGATGATGATGATGATGATGATGATGATGATGATGATGATGATGATGATGATGATGATGATGTGATATTGGGTTTGGGTTATAGTCCTCACTGTCCATTCTCTAGATGTCACTGATAGCCGTTAGATCTAAACGTAGCAGCTATATCATTATAGCCGACTCCAGTTCGTAATCGTATAATTTCTAAAGCGCTACTCGAAAGCCAGGGCGTCAGCTTATTCACGAGCGTTGTGTCAAGTCAGAAGGGTTGTCTAAAAAAGAATTCTAGGGAAGTCGTCCGGTTACCTAAGGGTCAAAGGTAGGCTGCGTGGCAATTGGCAATCACATTTTATGAGTAGCCTAGCTAGGCATATAGTTCCCCCCATTTCTAAACCTCTTTAATTTAACGAAGAGATTTATGCAAGTTCCAAACGAATGGTAGAAAGACATGGCGCCATACTTTAGCCTCAATCGATTTCTTTTTGCACTATTTATCAGAATTATTCTAGAGAGGCCAAAATGATAATAGGCTAGTATATTATACATAGGCCTATGCAGTATATACATACATTTATGGCATAGGCCAAGGCTAAAGATCGGCATGCAAAACTCTTACTTTCAGCTGATCTGGTGTGCTTTGAATTTATGAATCGATTGAACGAACGGCTTTTCTTTGCATTCCTGATTTGTATGGGCGAATACCTTACTGCCTTAACCTATATATGACCTAATTTAAATTTCCTGCAAAGTATCTTAAATTCTCATTCATTTATTGTTTTGGTAGTAGAATATATGTCACTAGAGGTAGAAATAAACTCTTCAGTTCTTAGGCCTTACCAGGGCTTTTTTTAAACGTGCAGTTGTACACAATATGTGCGGTTCTAAATGGATTTGTGCACTTGTAAAAGCTCTCTTGTACAGTTTAAACTAGCAAAAAGGGTCATTATCTTGCAACTGGAAGTAATTTACCATGGAGGATGGGAAAGGAAAGAAGGAGTTGTGCAGTTCTAAAAATTTCTTAAAAACAGCCATGGGCCTTATAATAATAATCAGTTTTTCTCACCGTCGTGCGAGCTTTTTTCTTGGAATATTTCGATTACATAAGATCATCGTACTTTGTATCGATCACCTCGACATCATCGACATGGCTCTTCTAACGTCTGAACTTAGCATTTCACCAAAATATGCGACGAAAAGTAACCTAAATTCGGACATTTAAGCGAATGCAATTATTTTAAAAGAGAGTCTAGACTTTGATTTCAGATTGACGTTACCATGGCAACGTTATAAGTGACGTTTGTTTTTACAAGATGACGTCATTAATCAGTTGAAAATCACAGTTGAACCGATGACGTATGCACCGAATTAAAATACATGTATTTGGCATACCTGCAGCTGGCGTCTGCTTTCGGGTTAATTATCCAGGTTAGCATCGATCGTTAGGAGACTGAGCGCTCCGATTCCCGATTCATAAGAAGGAGGAAACCTGCCTGAGTCACGATCGAGTCTCGAAGCATGCATGTCCAATTGTCCACGTCGGGGATCGGGGCATGGGAGGAGTTTATCAGGGGCTAGGGGAGAAGGCTAAGCCCCCAAGAAAACCCAGATTTATGTTTTTTACCGTGTAAATGTCATCTTTCCCGGGCTTAGCCCCCAAAAGGCTTTATCCCCTCCAAGAACGGAAACCAAACTTCGCCCATGCAGACCACGCGGTTCATGTGAAGCTTGGATGTGAAATGCAGACTTCACTGAGTATCAGCGCCATTCACCCTTAGGCAGTGGTGTAGTGGGGCGGGGACGCGGGGGGACGCCGTCCCCCCACTTTTTTGAAAATTCTTGCAAGATTGTACTTTTTGCTACAGTTTCTACTTCAATTTCCATGGCGTCCCCCCACTTCAATTTCCAGGCGTCCCCCCACTCCATTTTTTAGGACTACACCACTGCCCTTAGGGTCCCTAAGGGTGAATGGTGATGATACTCCAACACCTTCGGCAATTGACGCGACTCTTGCCCTGTTGATTTCTGATTTATCATTTATCGATTGATTGATTCTTTAGCAAATTTGCCTGTTGCCTAAATTGTTATGTACCTAATCGGTTTGGTCAATTATAGATTGGTCATCGGTCAGTCTGGTAATTGGTTAATTAATTAAATGATTATTGAAATTGATTGGCTGATTAATTCATCGAGTAATTTATTGATTCATGGGTGATCAATTAATTGATTGATATATTAATACAAACATTGCTTAATAGATCTACGAATTTACTAAGTAGCTAATATTAGCTAATTGATAATAATTCCACGAATTAATTTAATAATTAATTAACATGTGAATGAATTAATATATGGATTACTTAATGATTAATGAAGTAATCAAAGTATGAAGGAACCCACAAATGCCATGAGAATGAATGAATTAATTAATGTTAAATTCATCATTGAATGAATTAATTCACTAATGTACAACGGAAACCTTAATCAATTTATACAGAGGCCTAAAAAGTCTGTTTTATTGAAACATATAGGCATAACTAATTTATATTGATTATGCTAGGATTGTTCCGCAAAGTAATAATTTCCTTTGCTGAACAATCCGGTTGATAGACCGCAACCGGTTACAGTGCACAATTAGATCTATGCAATTTAAGCAACTCATAAGAATACAAATAACACAAATCACAAATCTTATCGGCTAACAGAACAGACGGCCTGCAATACAGTGGCACTAATAGCAGTCTACAGAGCACGTCTATCCTACGGGGGCTTCGGGAATCGAACTAGAATAGCTGATCTCCATGCCAGTGTGTTACCCAATGCGCCACATGGCCGTAGGTTTTAATTATACAAGCTCTGGAACATTTGATCGAATGTCCCGAGTTTCGGTTTCAGGCCTTTCTTCCTGACGAGGCTGACGAACTGGACTATTGAGAAGCCTGTTAAAAATAGATTGACTTCATAGAAATTTCACGTTCTTATTACAAGCTTTCTATAGCGACGTTCGGTTGACAAAAAAGCAAGTTAGGCTGCATGGTAACATGGCCCCGAACGGGTCACAAAACAGCGGTCAATGGTTGTCGTAAACACTGGCGTATCATCTGTCACTTCGTTGGTTCTTCTGGTATTCGGTCATTCTGGTCATTCTGGTCATTCCTTATAAATGAACGGAGCGAGTCGTATAGGGCGTTTCTGTTGCACAAACACAGATTGAAATCGGAATATCATCGTGTGCGGATATTTTACGCCCAGTTACTCGAGAGTTGGAAATTGCTTCGACTGACAAATGGGCGCAATATCATCGGAGACAGAGGTCGTTTGCAGATTGGGGGAAAAAAGACAACCGCACGGAGTAACCTACGAGCGGTCACACGGTGATATGATGCTCCTTAGAAGTTTGAAATAAAGATCCCATAAATGACAGCCGTTTCCGCGCATTAACTGCCCGGTTCTGTGCCGTATACATTAGCCGATGTTTAGCATTATAGTAGCATATACTTGAAATGTCAGTATGTTGATGTTGATGTAATCAACAGTGGCGGCGATAGAGGGCTAGGGGCTAAGCCCCCCTATAAAAGGCAACCCGGGGCTAAGTCCCCTAAAAAAGGTCATCCGGTTTTTTACATGCAAAACTGAAATATTTCCACGATTTTCGAGCGGATGACTAAAAAGGTTGTCAGAAATTTTGGCGAATGAGAATGGAAAATTTCCTCCTAGAGAATTCAACCCCCCCCCAACTGAAATCCTGGCGCCGCCACTCCTAATCAATAGCGAAAGTTGGTTCTTCAATGCAACATCGCAGAATCAAGTGCGTGCGTGTCAGTGACTTGCGGAATAATAATCTCGGCCAATCTCCGAAATGAATGTCGCGGCGACCGTCTTCCAGATATGATCTTATCTAATTTTTATGTGCTAGAGCTATATAGACTTACGACGCCTGCAGACTTCGTATGGCGTCACCGATTGAGTTATATTTCGACGTCCATGTATATAAATATAATAGGGTCACTGTGTCCTGGGATGGTATGATCCTTACGTTACCCCGTGCAAATCATTCGTCTTGTGCTAGCTATAGTTCTACCGATGCGATCGATGTCTTGCAACTGATCGACCCCAAGCAGTCGGTCAAGGGAGACGCTGACCGCCGCCGTCGCCGCAGTAAAGAAGCAGGACTCGGTAGATTGGGTGGAAGGTAGTAAATCAGGGAGAATTACCATCGGGAAGAAGAACTTTCCGTCGGTCAGTTTCACCTTGGCTCCTCGAGTCTCGGTTACTGTACGTGCACTTCCGGTCAAGAGAGCAATTGGCCAGAGAAGGATGAATCATGCAGCTGGACATCTGACCACCGCAGGGATCGTCGTGCTGACCTCAGTGTAAAAAACACGTTGCTATTTTACAACACTCGACCAGAGCTACTAAAATGACAATAATGTGGTTAAAATAATATTATAGTTGTCGTCTGTATTAGAACGTGCATATCTTGGCCAAACGCATAGTGATTGCCATATAATTGTATTTATCTTAGATATTCACGTTAAACCGTATGCGTATAGCCTATAACAGTGGTTTTCAACCTTTTTCTAGTAGCAGAACCTTTCACAAAGCACGTATTTGCTCGTGGAACCTTGGTTTAAGTATTGGACGCATCGTAGAGTGACACGTATATACTATATAGGCAGACAAATAATGATTCATTTTCAACATAAAATAATCGGTTGGGGCTCAAGCGTTATGAATGTGGTGAGAGAAACGAGGCTATATAGGTACAGTATATAGCTTCGGCTTCATTGTTGAGTTTTCAATTTCGTTTGCTGCATGATTAGTAGGGCATAGTGACCAGAAAGGATCATGTTTGGCATATATTAATTTGTTGCTCCTATGCATATATATTAGTGTCTGGTATAGAAATTTTGTTTCTGACATGCTGCTTAACTTTGCCGCCATGGCCTTGAAGTTATTCGAGTATACCGTACAATTGAACATTGCATTAACACTGCTGAAATTTGACTATTTTCTTATCTGAAGTATTAATTAGGCTTAAAAATAGAAATATTGTGAGCCACATTTTATGGCACGGCATGTGAATCTGCTTGGCCATTCCGACATCCATGAGCCACAAGCAAGGGGCCGTCCATAAATGACGTCACGCAATTTAAGGTGATCCCCTTTGACCCCTCGTCACACGTTAAAACAAAAGTCACATGATATCTAGCAATGAACCGTCACAAATCGTCATAGATGTGTGACCACTGACCTCTTCCCCTCCAGTTACATGACGTCATTTATGGACGGTCCCCAATGCATTATTCTAACTTAAAAAATGGAATGAATTATTAAAATTGAGAGAAACTTGTTGTCCTTAATTACGCTTCACAAAATGTTCACATGCTGACAATGCGTTTCACTCATATTATATAGTCCACTCACTTTTTGTGGTATATTTGACCACGTTTTTGAGGAATTCGCGCTTTCTTCGAATGTGGCCTTCTCTACGTTCTACAAACTGACCTTGCTGCGTCTGTACTACCTATAGCAACTTTGAATGCATGCTTGTGGTAATGGTATTTTTCAAGATCTAACACACTGCCAGTTTTAATGTATTCCTTAAGGTTATTTTTCTTAAACTTGCAAGTTATTTGAGGTTCAAGTCTGGAAACATCCAACCAGTTCACTAGAACACAGTAGACAGTGGCTTCTAAATTCAGTTTTGGGATTGTAAATGTTCTAATATCACATGAACTGATAATAGACAGCGATCAGTTTTTCTTGCTATTTTAATTCTTCTGGCTACCCGTTCTGCATGTGTTTTTTCTCATCAATCACCATAATGTTCACTTAAACATTTTCTGGGTAACCATAGTAACCATGCTTTTGAATACATTAATCAACAACCTTTCCCTCAAAGTAGGCCTATGGTAGGAAGCTTGATGCAATGATGAGCAAATAAATGTCGTAACGTCAACTCATTGAAATGGAACATGCAAATGAACTACTGGAGAGTGTAACTCCAGCTTTCTTATTACTCCATTGTCACAGCATGCTTTTCTGTATTTACCGCCGTTCCATCACAGCCAACAGCCATTATAGAACTGAAAGAAATATAATTTTAAGCCTATCAGACAAGAATTCGCGCATTGCTTCAAAAATTCCTGCGGCTAATCCACTGTTTGGTGAGATATGCCCTAAATAAAGTGATCCTAGTTCTCGTATCAAACATGTATACACTTCCATTATTTGATATTTATGACCAAATGACTGCAACAATATAGTTATATCTGTCCCACCGTCAAAATACAGTGCTGTAGCTTTACGCTATCTTCTCTTCCATCGGATAGCCTAATGTTTTACGAAACCTTTCTCTCTTTCTTCCAACAATCTGTCAGTAGCTGAATTTCGGTCATCATCAGTCACAATTCCATAGTCCACAAGTAGACCTACTTCTGTTGCAAGTGCAACACCAACTGCATTGGAGAAAATATCTGTCACATTCCCTTGGCAAAGCTGGGAGTGACTTGGTGTAGCAAGAGCATGTTTTCCCTTCAGATCGCATATAAACGTCCTTATAATGATTCTGATGCTGTGGAATCGGAGTCAACTGTGTCACAGCTAGAAGCATTGTCTGGTGTATCATCTATACTTTACACAATCCATGAGATTTATAATACTTCTTGTTGTTCTTTTTCCTTTCTCTTTCTTTTCTGTCTATTTCTTCATGACCATAGTTCTGGCGTTTGCATGGTATGTGTTTTTGCCATGGTTTGCAGCCGCGAAAGTAGACTAAACTTCAGGTGCTCGGCGGCAAAGTTAGATGCAATAAATTTGATGCAATTTTTGTTCAGTTCTTTCATTTAGGACCTGGAGCAACCTTTTAAGTTATGCCAAAGTTCATTTTAAACAAAAACACTTTTCTTGCTATACCCTAATGATTAGCCTACGTCTCTTCACTTGGCAAGTGCTTCTCTCACAATAATCGCACAGCTGATTCTTGTTTCACACATCTAATGTGATTTCCGAGAAGCAACATATTATAACGAATGGGGTCTACAGGGCCTATAGGCCTGTCGGCTAAAGATTCTACAGACAGCTACATGTATAAGTCTCAACCTTTATACATTTACCAAAATTCAAACATCAGCTACCTCAGAATGAAAAATTTAGCCACTCTGTCGGTTTATCTCTTTCTATGTTATCTATAATTTTAAGTGTATGTGTGTGTCTCTGTCAAACTGTACAATAGAATGTCTGTCTGACAGTCTTCTAATCAATCTGTCTGTCTTGCGATCAATCGATCTATTTCTTCTCTTCATTTCCCTTTTCTCCCTGTTTGCCTCTCTTCCCACTTTACACGTCTTTCTATAGACATATACATAAATACATAAATGAATGCAAGATCATAGTCATTATAGTTAGACATGCTTACAGACAGACATGGTATGCATGCATACATGCACAATAATTGTATACAATTATACAGGTCACATGCATGCAAACAAAGATAGTAACACGAAAAGAGAAACAGTCACCGAATACAGACAGTCGATCGATAAGCAACCAAACAATGTCGACCAAAATAATCCAAGAACGAGTTGAATGAACTGCCATGGATGAAGTCTAACTGCTTGCAGGGCACAGAGTACAGATCTACATGTAAACAAGCGTGTTCTTTTACATTATAAAATCATATGAATATTATATACTGGTTAAATGATGCGTGTATAATTCTGGAAGAGGATTCATCCATGCAGGCATGACTGGCATATTCATTGACAAATACGTGCAGTTGAGCGAATGAATTTTTGTGATTTCGTAACGCTGTTGACAGACGATAGAAGTGTTTTGATAGTAAGCAACATTCGAGCCAATCGGTCCATGCAGTCGTCCAAGTAAAGGTATAGGCGTACACCTAAAGAGTGTGCAGCAGAGAGATGAGAAAAATTGTGAATTGAGAAAATTAATACACGAATGACCGTCGAAAGGTTGTTGACCGAAGACGATCTTTCAACCACACTGAAACTGGTTCAATGCCCGTATAAATATATATATATATAAATTATATATATATTTATTCGGACATTGAACCAGTTTATATATATAAATTATATATATTAAAATATATGTTATATATTCCGCGGTTTTGTCAACGCCATTTATTCTGTGCATCCAAGTTTCGAACCTTTTTGCGATTAGTGACAAAATACTAAATATATTGACAGGCAATGTGTAGTGTATGTATTATACTTTCTTTATCGTTGATGTGGCTATGTATATATGTATAATATATGTATATAGTGTTTTCCAGTTTCCATGGCATCGCATCCATATCAGCAAGATATCTCGAATCAGCGAATATATATTGCAGCTTCGGTGTGTCACTTTCACTTATCGTTTGCAACAATGTTTTTTATTTCTCCGTCGAGGTTTTTTCCCGTCGATTCCATCTCTTTGTTCGCTGTGGCTCCGTGCAAGGTTCTGATGTTTTTCTACAGATATTTTATCGCAGTTTATTCATTTGTGATTCGTCTTCCATCCAGGGTGAGAATTGCCGGGGGGGTTGGGGGGTTTCGACCCCCCCAGTCTTTCTTAGAGCCCCATGTTAAAGTATGTTTTTTACACCCCAATTCCAAGTGGATAATGGTCCAACCCCCCCCCAGTTATTTTTCCACAATTCCCACACTGCTTCCATCGATCTCTCTCGGAGACAACGTTCGGTGGAGCTTCCTCGCAGAGCCGAGCCAAGCAGAGAGAGACAGAGACAGAGAGACAGAGACAGAGATACAGAGACAGAGAAAGAGAGAGACAGAGACAGACAGAAAGAGGCAGAGAGAGAGAGAGGGAAGGACGGAGGGAGGGAGAGACAGGGAGACAGAGAGACAGAGAAAGAGATATAGAGGGAAGGAGGGAGGAAAGGAGGGAGAGAGTGGGAGGGAAGGAGAGAAAGAGAGACACAGACACAGACAGAGGCAGAGAAAGATGCATAAACAGAAAGAGAAGAAGACAGGTAGAGCTAGGGAGATACAGGCATAGCCGGGAGGCAAAGCCAGGAGGCAAAGCCAGGAGGCAAAGACAGGCAGAGACAGAGTGAGATAGATAGAGACGGACCGTATACGCAGACTTTATTGACGCATTCACATCGCTATAGTCTCCGTCGTCTCGGTGCTTGGCGCCAAATGAGCCAAGTGCCCGCGGGAATACATCGTCTTCAACCGACTCTCTTTCTTGCTTTGTGCCAACGCAGGCAGCATTTTACTATTTCGATTGACCGACTAACAGGTCGCTAACGGACGATACTATAGATCTCAGCAACGGACGATATAATATCTCTTTAACTTTCGATGCAAATAATTGCGTTTTTGCACATTGAGTAATAGATCTAAGGAGAATTCATGTGAGGATTACTCACGATCGTATGACGTCGCTTTACGACTAATGTTATGAGAACCCAGGTAGGATTTAAAAATATGCATGAATACAATGATACACATCCGCATCCGCATTGCTGCTCCTTTTCCTATAACGGCTTTAAAGCATTTATTCTTTTATCTGTTTAATAATATCGGATGAAATCCTTCTTTAAGTTCTTTGCAGCCAGTGACGGTGCCAACCTATAGGGTGCGGGAAGTGGTTTGACCTTCATTTCACTCGTGACCTGCTCTATGACCTACCAAAAATTTATTTGAAATTCTTAATATCTTCTGAATTTAATTTCTTCGAACAACTTCCTTGACTCCTATGCGGCCTCCTGCTGAAATTATTGTTTAGCTATGATCGTCGCCAGTGCAGCATCATTTAAGTCTCTTTACCCTGTAACGCCTGCATTCTTAAGCTGCCAGCGAATGGCTTCCAGGCATCTTATCGGTCGCACTCCGTCCGCAACTATCGGCTGTAACTGATTCGAGTAATCGTATCCCTCATTTCTATAGCGCCACGTAAACTTGTTAACTAAGCGTTGGACAGCAACTTATTCGTCCAACTTATTCATCGACTCCGAGGGGTTGTGACCCAGAGAGCAAGCAGCCTATAGGCCTCTATAGTCATCCAGAGCAGAAAATCAGGAAGTGCAATGCATGGGTCAAGACTGTGGCTCATCACTGTGTCACACAACTCATCCACTTTATGTCCTTTTATGTCCAAAGCGGAATAGCAAAGATGCTCATGGCGATCCCTATTAGTCCTATACGGTTGACTGCGTTCCCGTCTTACGTGCATAACTTTCCAAACAGAGGACAAGTCTTTGTCTGAGAATTTTTATAAATGGATACACTGTTAAAAATAACCGTACATAAGCGAAGATTTTACGTTTTTAAACGATTATATCCCCGCTAAAAAGCGGCCGATTGCCCGCAAAGACCCTAAACGGCGAAACCCACATTTATCAACGCCATTTTGCGGTGAAACTCCCGTTTTTGGACGTTTGCTCACAGAGCACTTTTGACTTCGCGCGCGCGATAATGTAGTTCTCCGACAGCCCCTTGTAATAGCTGCCTATAAAATTAGCAAATAACTATTTCGAGTAACTAAGCATTTTGCTTAATTATGTTATTTTGTTCTCAAGTAAAAGGATAGGTGGAAAATAGCTATTAGAAGCTCATAACAGCCGCATTCCTTAGAGCGGAATGCGCATTAATACCACGATGAAGCTAGAATTCCGAACAAAGGGGTGCAGACTTGGGTTGCACAAAGGTGTAGGCTTACCACAAAAAGGATTACTAGTGCAAGCGCTTAGCCTACGTTGACAGATTATAAGACGGACGAGCATGAGTCAATAAGCATTTGTAAACAACCGACATTATTCTCCGTTGTGATAAATTTAGCGTCTAGTAGGCCTATGCACCTTTAAAGCGGGTTTAGGATCGATTTTCACTCAAGCGCATCATAGCTCAACTGGTTAAGATGCCACCAAATGATCAAAAGTTGTGGGTTCGAAACCCATGGCCGGCTACCAAACTAATGTTTTTTTTATATTTTGGCAATCAAATGTAGCAAACATGAATAGGACCTGTTTTATTTTCCCCCTCAGATATTGGGCTACTTTTAACTTATGCCATTGAATTTTGTGTAATCGAAACTGAAAATGCACTAGGAGAAAGAACAAGCTTTTAACGAGCCAATTTATAGACAACTTATTAATAGCCAAGCTTACATGGAGCGAGCATGAGCCCTGGCAGTAATGAGCATTGGACAAAGTTTACCTAAGCGTAAACACACAAATTATAGTTGAATAGTCGGACATTTCAATTAGAAATGCCATTAGCCATTAGACTGAAACACATCTTTTTAACAAGTTTCTAGCGTTCGGTATGTGTTTAACTATGAATTTCAATGTCTAATACACTGTGTGCCATTTAGCTCATCTGATAACGGAGGTGCGTAGATTCATACAACCCAGAGGTCGCAGGTTCGAATCCCACTAGGCTATAAACATTATTTTTCACAAACTTATTTAAGGTAATTGTTCAATTGATTTTTTTCTTTACAAAGAGACGCTTCGATGCTTAAACTTAACGTTTGCTTATTAGGCCTTCAGCTGCCAACAAATTAATTTCTATGTAAATGGCTTTTCGTTCACAGCATCCGACACGTTAACGAGCATTAGCCTAAATAGGCCTAACAAAGACCTAAACAAAAGCAAACAAAAAGTCTCGCTTCTTGCCATCTCCCCCAAGGTCTTTCACAAGAAACTAAAAACTGTTGCTTAAACAATCCAATCCCTCTGACGCTTTGACCTGGAACTGTTTTTCACTTTTTCGATTCTGTTTTGACTAAATGCCTGTAATCAAGATCTAGGCCTACCTTGCATCAATAGAAAACTCCAGGATCTATCTTGCGATATGCCGTTTCCATTGTCAGCAATGCTACATGTATGGGATTTCTGACGACAGCTCGGAATTATTGGGGCTTTATAATAATCCTATTCGTAATCTCTAGCATCTGCGTGCGTCTGATGCTTGACTATTCTTTAGAGCAGCAAGGTTAAAATAGGCCTATCCTGGAATTTTAATTTGGTGCACATATAATTAAGTGAATAAACCTATACGAATTGACAATTTGATATGAAGTGATAAGAAAATTTTCTATCCTGTCGCTTTAATGTGGTTTCTAGCAGGCTTAACTAGCCTACTTACTTTTTAAGCAGCGAAGATAATTGAGAATTGACCCTATTGATTTTCTTTAAGTAGGCTACATTTGACGCGTATTACAATATTCGCAGCAAGTAAATTTAATTTATGTCTATCATAGCAAACATACTTTGAAGGATAGCCTAATGCCATTAAATGGAGACCAAAAGTTATAGTAGGTCTAACTGAATTATTTCCGTCAATTTTTGGCAGGTCGTACTCTAGCGCTGACTATGTCAGGCGTTTAAAAATTTATAACATTAAAATTGGTTATTGGTACCAGAGGGTCGCTAAATTTATACATGATTGTAACATTATCAGGATAAATATATGACGGGCAATTATTGCAACAAATCGATTTTTCGGCCTTAACAAAATGTCAAGTGCGGATTATTGCGCTATAAAATTAGATCGCATTGAACTGCGGCCTTCATGGGACGAAGATGCCGGAAATTCCTTTCCACATCTCACGGCTGTTAAAATGGCCGATGAGGTTTCGAGAAAAGATCAACTTAATCAAGTGAGTGATCTTATTCGTAAATTTAGAGGACATATTCCCATACTTTGTGGTATGGCTAATTAATATGGGGGCGGAAATTGTCTTTTATATGAAGTTATAGGGGTTTACAAGCATGCGTGCGTCTTGGGAATGGTGTCCGACTACATGCAATTATTTTGGTTTTCGAGCAAATATCAAACACTCATATAATTTAGTGTGCTTTTTGATGTATTCTCAGTGAAATTCTTGTTTGCATTTCCAGGAAATTATGAACATTTTCAACGGAAATTGTTTTGTGGTTCCACGGTGTCGTCGACTTTGTCCACGTGGCAATGGCAAATCAGTCGGTGCTCTGTCCTGTCCACTTCTTCCGCCAACAGCGTTAGTGAGTCACTTGTACATGATTACGGTATTCGAATAGAAAATTTGCTAATCAGCTAAATTAAATTGTGGAAATGAAAATATTATTTTAAATCACAGTATATGTATACATCAGAAATGGACATGACAAAACTTGAGAACTTTTTTGTCAGACACGTTGTCACTAATTCACTCAGGTGGGTGTTGATCAGGTCGAGGCTGGTACAAATTTCGCACTTCAGCTTTGTTAGCATTGGCATACGATGGCAGGTGCCTAATCCTCTCCCTCACCGTCTCATCTATTAACCAGTAGTGTACTATCAATGTACACATTTTATCTGAGTTGGGTTATTGTTAGCAGATAAAAAATATGGGCGCCACAGATAGGGGCAGAATTGGAGCGGTCTCACCTATGGCGTTCAAAGCAGAAATTAGGTACCAAATATTATTGGTTTGAAACCTGCATTCGACTGTCCAGACATTGTCTTACACATTATTTTTAATTCAGCAAAATATTGTTAGGCCTACTTATTTAACGGGAATAAGCATTACTAAGCTCTCTCGCATGTAGTTAATGCGGGTTGTTAACGTACCATGCCAAAACAAGCCCAAACTTAGTAGCCCAGTTGTGTGAATTATAAAAATACTTTTAATCGATTTTGTTGTATTCTTTAGCTTATTTAAGCTTATTAATATTTACGAAAATATATCTTTTCATGGTCTTTTGACCATTGATTAGTAAGCGGAATAATAGGGCTATCGATTGCCGTAGGTCAGATCGCTCTATTCTGCCTCTATCTGTTGCGGCCATATTGTGGATCTGCTACCGAGCCGTTAGTAACATCTACCCTGAGTTGGCCAGGGGTTCAGCAGGAACAGAAGTCAAGCATCAGTTTTCCTGGCTAGGTATGGATTTTAGTCCGAACCTTTTAAGTGACGGTGTGGTGTGCTAACCACTACAATTCAGAGCATTTACTCATTACTATTATTATTTAAAATTTTTACTTTATTTTTATTGTTATTGTTTTTTTCAATAAGATATCAATGATTCAACAGGATTTCTAAAAATTATATTAGGAGTTAAAAAATGAATCTCCAAGAAATCAGACCTCGTTCCTGGTTTCGCAACCATTATTACTGTTACTGCACTATATTGTTATTTTTATTATTATCATTACTATTATTATTTGTTATTTTACTGAGGTATCACAGATTCCTCAGGATTTTAAAAATATTATTCGGAGATGTAGGGGACCGTGGGACGGCTAGGACTCGTCAAGACCCGGCAATATCGTTGAATTATTTTTTTACCCGAGGTACACCAGATCCCTCTGGATTTGAGAAAAGAAGGCCTAAACGGAGACGTAAAAATAAATTCATTAAATGTACCGGTATTATTATTATTATTGTTGTTATTATTATTATTATTATTATTATTATTATTATTATTATTATTTTGTTTTTAATTCTTTTAAAATTTTATCCCATAAAAACCTTAATAAAAGATTGCAATATAAAGAAACTTAACATGTGCATTATTTAAATGTTCTCATCTCCATTGTGTTGTAAAATCAAACCTGTGAAGGGCACAATATTAAAGCGCTGCATGCAAATGAACGATTGCTGCTTATGATTATTATCATATCATCATCATTGTCATTTTTATGATGATGATGATGATTAATGCTTTTATGGGATATGGTTAGGTCAGTTTGGTATTGCCCCAGACTACCTGCTGTAGCTCTGTTGCTCCACAGGTATCCAAAGCCAAGTCCTGCCCCTCTGTTCTGCATATAACAAACAGATGGTTCTTGGTTCCATTCGCATGAGCTACAACCATGCAGAATAGAGTCTTTTCTGTGGTGGGTCCAGTTATCTGAAATGGACTCCACTGGAGCTTTGTCTGCTTCCTGAGGCGCTAACTGTTGCACTTTTTTTATTAAACTCAAGGCTGCGTTTTTGGCTTGATAGAGTTGGGAGCGCTTCTGAGTAGCCCCCTTGTAGAGGTGCTACATAAGTTCTGGAATTTTGAATGAATATTATTTTTTACCTGAAGTACATGTTATCCACAGGATTAAAAATTGAAGATGGCATTTTTCTTGGATGGCTAGTTAATTATTGTTATTTTTGCTACTATTGTTCTCGTTGTTGTTGTTGTTATTATTATTTTGGGTTGCTTAGTGGTGACATAAACTTTGATTATAAAGAGTATACTGACTGTACACTATTGATGAGAAGACTGAGACTAACCTTTTACCCTCATATTCAGAGGATGAGAAAATGATGTTGCTAACATTTCTTACCATAACCCCATCAGGGCTGGCTTAATGAAGTGCTCTTCTGCTTTTATTGTTGTTGCTTGTGAAGGTCGTGGTGATGTTGATGACTGTTTTGGTTATAACTTTTTATCAATTACTGTTGCACTTAATAGTGCCCTCTTTTGGCCTTCCATTTCTTGTACTATTATTACTGTTGTTGGTGAAGCTAGTGTTGGGACAAAGGGTCACTGGGTCAGTTTTTGTTATCTTATTACAAAAGTATAAAGCTCTTCGTTTTATTTTGTTGCAAGCAAAAGAAACGATGCATCTAGAAATTTTCTTTTAGAAATTATTTCTTTCAAATGATTTAGCTTGCAATGTAGTGTTTTGGAAGTTCTGGAAATTGAATGAATGATATGATTTTGTTTCTAGAACTCAATGCACTTTTCCTAAATCTGGAATTTGAGAAGATTCACAGCACATGTCAAACACACAGCAACTAACTATTACATTATGCGTATGCATTGTAAGTATTTCATATTTCTAAATAATTCATTGGTATTGACATAAATATTTATTTTGTATGCATTTATTTAGCACCGCTATCCAGTGTCTTGCTACAAAACCTTCATTTCTGTTATTTTTGTTTTGTTATGACGCACATATCAACACAGGCTCTAGACATTTGCTTAAAGGGTTTTGCCATCTTTTTGTTTGGATCTGTAGTCTGTATGTATACGCAATTGTTGTGGCTCTTCTTGATGTTTGAGCAATGTATTTTACTTGTCAGTTTTAACTTCTTAATGATTCTTATTTACATGCAGCACTTTTGTGAAGTTACTTAAAATGTTTTCCATTTAGTGTTGCTATCTATAAATGCATAATGACATTTACTTGCATTTGGCTAGCACAGAGATCAATGTGTATAGCGTCTGTCACTGCAGTGCTTTACAGATCTATAATTGCACTTACAATGAAATTTTTTAATGTGTGCAGTGCTAAGTAAAGTGCATGACACGTGCCTATAGAGATTGTATTGTATCTGACCATTTATAAAGCACTTCTCGCAGCAATAGCCTTTTAGAAGCGTTCCCAGTACGTACAATCCCAGAGACCAGGAAAAGATGATGAAGGTCCACCAGAGTGGATGACAGCGAACTGATGGGGAAAGTTACCATTGATATTCATTATTGCCAAGGCATTGTTGTTCTGTGATTTGACTGACTGAAAATAATTTTTGTTTGTAGATGTCGAACAGTTGTACGAACTCTGGCAATTGAGAATGCTTTACATTACAAGTTGATCGCCAAAACCTACGGTTACATCTTGGAAAGCATTGTTGGTATAATCATTATTATTATGCATTTATGAAGAGCCATTATCTTAATACCAAGTGCCAATTAAAGACACTGAGCAACTGTTAGCGAATACATAAAGTTTCTACATAGCGACCATTTCCAGGATGCCTTGAACTTGTACTGCAAGTTTGTTTTTCTTAGTGCTACAGGACTAGTTCCCTAATTAGTCATGTGCAACATAAATTACCTCCTTTCCTCTGGTTTCATTGGGTACCATTTTAATTATTAAAATATTCAATTACAGTTTGAATAAATAAACTATCCATGTTTTCTGAATACAAAATTATTTCATATGTATTTGGCTGTTGATCTTTTGTAACATAATTGGCTTCTAGCAGAGTGCTACTAAAGTTCACACTAGCCAGAAAATGATATGTTTTAGAAACCTATTGCAGGTGATGTGTAGTACTGTAGAGTTAACTGCAGAATATATATATTCTTTTATTATCAGTATGATAACGCTATTTTATTTTTATGACGCCATTTTATTATATGTGTTGCTTACTATAGATATATGCTAAGCTTCTATAGCACAGCACGTAGTGTTGATATCCAATAAATAATTTTTTATTGACTTTTATGTGACCAGCCATCAAGTGCCTTTATGATGTTAGCTTCCCGAAGATCAGTCCATTATGACAGACAGCGTAGGTTGAGGTAAAAACCATTAGAAATCTTTCCAGTGCAAAAGGATGCATACATGTGCTAAATAGGGACACTGATGGAACACTATTGGTGTGAAGATGATATGACAAGGTAGACTGGTAGGGTCATAATCTATTCGTTCGCAGAGGCTAAGAAAAGTTGATCATGCTAACATTTCTTTTTCATAAATGTACCAGGTCTGGCTTTTAATCGTGTTCTCTTCTGTCTGTATATTGTTGATGATTGAGTTTGTGGTCATGGTGTTGGTGGTTCTATTGAAGGCATTGTTGCTCTTGGTGCATTATTATTATTATTATTTATTTACTCGAAGTACCTAAGTTGCCCTGAGATTAAAAAAACTACCAGTATGCTAGGTACTGTTGCTGAATGTCTGGAAATTCAGGCCTTGTCCTCTGCAACATTACTGAAAGCACTGCTACTACTATCATTATTACTACTACTGCTACTTTAATTATTGCTAAAATTTCTTACCCATGATCGTGGTAATGGTGTGCTCTAATGCAGTGGTTCTCAAACTTCCGCAGGCCACGGACCGGCAATAATTTTGTTGGAAACTCGCGGACCACAAACTTTAATGGCATGCACAAAAAAACGAACTGTACTATAAAAAAGACTATTACAGGGTTATTCTTAATTAGAGATTTGTTTCATTAATCAGAACATATTCCTAATAGCATTTAAGCTATTTCTCAATAATTTATTTAATTGCCATTTAATTTGCATTTAAAAAAATTTGAACTCGAAGTTTCAAGCAAGATTAGAAGTTTTTTTAATGTTAGCCTATATATATATATATATATATATATATATATAAGAGGATCTGGAAAAAAATATAATGACACATTACTAAGATTTTGCGCTAATGGTGGAAACACCTGCGCGAAATAAACACAGAAATCAGAATATAACCACATTTCAAATTTTTTAAATATAGTGGATCATATTTTCGTGTGAATGATCGATTCCCTTTTAGCTTGGATGTTCGCATAGGAAACCAGTTCAGAATTACCATTTTATACGCTCAGTGTATCTGAGAGGCCACGCTCTAGAAATGTTTTCTTTCATTAAAAAAATCAAAAATGTCCAGACAGGCTTGTTTACATTTTGCAAATGTTTAAAATCACACAAACGCATTTGTTTATATTTATAATTTTATGTCATGTTATAAAATCAAAAGACCTACTCCTAGCAAGAAAAAACTTAATAAATGATTGATCACAATGATCACCGTTTACTTGACTATCGCACACCAAAGAATCAACAGAAATAATACGAAACTGACTGCAATAATAGACGTAGATAATTATTTGTTTAAAATACACATTATTTAAAAAGCCAATTGGCAAGTTAAAATAAGGCACTGGTAATGTATTTTTTAAATTCGAAGAAGAAGTTTGAATAAATTTTGAATAACAATTCAAATAATTTCACAATTTGAAACATATATAAATTTATATTTATAATTATTTTCACTCTCAGATTTCTTCACGGACCGGTGATCAGGTCTCCGCGGACCGGCGCCGGTCCGCGGACCACCACTTTGAGAACCACTGCTCTAATGCTCTTCTATTGCTGCTTTTATTGTTGTTGTTGTTGTAGGTAGTGGTAGCACAGACAATTCCTACTAAAGCAGATTTCTTTTCTGCACGCTATCTAGAGGAGCATTGCATCTTCTAATTGGTATAAGAAATTATTTCATGTGTATCATTCATCATTGATTTAACCTTTAATGACCCAAAGTGAAGCATATTAATGACAATTTTGAAGGGACGGTAAAACCTACTGTAAGTCATATCGTTGATATTCGTTTACTTGACCAATGATGGGGCATGTTTATTTACTTTTATTTCAAGTCAGTTGCTGCTAAATATAAGAATAAGTTTGATGCAAATTTGACAAAAAATGACATTTACGCTAATAAATGTTGAAAATTACTTTAGGTTATAAAACATGATAAATAATTGTTTTTATTGTACATTTGGATTGAGCCGTGTCTATTGTGCCTGCGTGATGGATATGGTCAAATTTTTTAATGGTAGTGCCTTATGAGTGAGCAAAGCAGCTGATTTTATGTTCAAATTTGGGAACTTTGTTTCACCCTCCTTACATGTATAATTATTTTTGCATTCTATTGAAATTTGCCCTTTTCGTTCCAAAATTTACATTAATTGTGATTGTGAATCTAATTAAGATGAATATGAATATTCTTACTAACAGTAGTAGTATTATATTAGCTCTATTATATATTATTATTTTATTACTGTGATTGATCTGAATTGGGGTTTGAGCAGTGCATTGGACCTTCTGTGGCATGATGTTTTCAACGTAAATGTTTATTCTGATTAGCCTATATAATAGTTCGCTATCTTACCATGGGGTGTGTTGTGTGGGGACATGGTGGGGTGGGTTGCGGTGGGACCAGGGTTAAAGTAAAGCTAAATATTATTTTGCCATGAATTTCATTTGTTGAACCTTTTGTAAGGTGGGGCGGAATGGAGGAGGTGGGAGATGGGGTGGAGTAAGCGTGAGTTGTGATGAAGGTGAGGTAAGACAGTTGGGACATGGGGTCGGAATGTTCGAGGTTCGAATCCACCTCAAGTCGCCACGTAAGGACCTTGGGAAAGTCCTTCACTCGCAATTGCTATATTCTTTTATGAAAAGTTTACTCATTGAGGTCAATGGGACGAAGTGGGGAGCAGGGTTGGACGAGAAACAGGAGTTTACTCAAAAGGTGGACTTTTTGTATGCGGAGTTGCGTGGGGTGTGGTGAGGGGGTTGGAATATGTGATTGTAGTTGGCTGGTTGGGTCGAAGTGGGAAAAGGGGTCAGGATGAAAACAAAGTGAAAATTATTTTTTCATGAATTTCATATGTCCAGCATTTTACGGGGTGGAGCGGATTGGATGGGGGCAGGAATGGGGTGGGCTGGGCTGGAGTTGGGTGGAGGGCTACTGTTGGACGGTAGGGATTTGGGGCGGTCGAAGTGAGAAGGAGGGTTGGACAAGAAACAAAAAATTTACTCCAGGCAGGTGGGCCTGTCTGGGAGCAAATTGGGGGAAGGTAGGGATTTGGGCGGGTTTTGGTGGGATGCAGGCTTTGTGATGGTGCGGTTGGAGCAGTTTGAAAATATGGTAAAACATTATTTCTTGGTGAATTTCATATGTTGAGCATTTTACAGGGTGGGACCGGATGGAATGGTGGGTGGGTGGAAAGGTGGTTTGGGGGGAGTTGGGGAGAGGTGGGTTATTAACCTTTGTGATTCACAGCTTTTACAAATTGCATATATGCATCACTTGAAAAAGTTATGCACCGAGACGTTTGTATGTTCACTTGTTATAGCGTTACTTCAATATTTCTACTGAGAAGCGTCCCTGACTGCAGCACGGACACTGAATCGGAGTTTCACAACGAAGCGCTAAGCAATTGCGGATGAAGGACTTGCTCAAGGTCCCTACGCAGCGACCTGGGGTGGATTCAAACCTCCGACTCTCCGGCTGCAAGGCAACGAACATACCCACTGCGCCACTGTTCCCCATCTTATGTACAGTATTGTGTAATGTCCAAAAAAAGACACTGACTTTCATTGTTAAGGTTTACCACATACGGCTGTTATTTAATTAAACTATTTAATTTTACAATGTAGAATTAAATAAAAATTGCAGGATGTTTTCGACAAGCCACAGCCAAAGCGTTTTGGAAGTTCTGCGATTTGACTGCATGACATTATTTTGCTTGTAGGGATCGATACAGTTGCTCAAGCTCTGGAATTTCAGAAGAGTTACAGCGCCTTCATGTGCCAACGAACGGTCGAACACACCAACTTACATTTAAAGCATGCAGCACAGGTATTTATAATTTTTCCATAATTATGATGTTGTTGGTTTCAATATCCTTATTAGTATCGTTATTTACTTTTTAAGCATTTATTAAGCAGCACTGTAACAGTCAACTATGAATTGAAGGCAAAGGGTAAAGTTCTATAAGTCACCTTTATCCATGGCTGCCTGAGGTTAAAAAATTACTAATGTTGGTGGTGGTGAGAATAACTCGAGCTTTATCTAATATATATTTTGGTAAGTCTTCATTGTGTGTTTGTTTGATTGTTTGTGGCTTTGTTAGCTATGCACGGCCACAGTTTTGAAGCAATTGTCCCCAATCCTTTGCAGGTGGGTCGGGGTCGACCCGACACATGTAATTGGGGGGTCGGCGAATCTCTGCCACCAGGGGGGCTCTGACAATAGTGGCCGTTGCGCTCACAGATTGGCATATTACAGCACTTTTCTTTCGGTTTCCATATGCATAAAAGCAGCGCTTGACACCGGTCCGGATTTCACGGGTTGCGCACCGGTGGTCGGAGTGTGGTGGGTTGGAGTGGGGAGTGATGGGGGAAAAAACTTTTCTCGAGAACCAAAATTTCACGGGTGGCATACCGGTGGAGGTCGGAGTGTGGTGGGGTGTGGCTGTGAGTGGGGGTGGAGGAAGAAATTTTATCCCGTAGACCAAAATTTTATGGCTGGTGTACCGGTGGAGGTCGGAGTGTGGGTGGGAGGGAGAGAGTGGGTGGGAGGGAGGGTGGGCTGAAGGGAGAAAGGATCAGAGGGATGGAGCTAGGGTGGGAGGGAGAGTGGGAGGGATGGAGGGAGGGATTGGCGGGAACGTCCCGAATCCTAAAATTCCTGGGCAACGCCGGGTACCCCAGCGTTTCATATATTTTTGCTATTGATCTTTTGTAACAAAATTGTCTTCCAGAAAAGTGCTACTAAAATTCACACTAGCAACACAATGGTATGTTTTAGAGTCCTCTATTGTAGGTGTTATGTGTACTACTGTAAATTTAGCTGCAGAATATGTCTATTCTTTTATTATCAGTGTGATAAGCGCTATTGGGGTTGGGGGTTGGGGGGGTTTAGCGCAATGGATAACACGCTGGCGTAGAGTGCGAGAGGTTGTGAGCCCCCCATTGGGCGGGCTTGCTTTGTAGGCTGCTGTTTGCGCCGTGTAATCGCAAAGCTGTCTGTTAGAACTGCTAGTAGTTAAGTTTAATTAAGATTACTGGATAACTTGTAAATGTAAAACGCAGTGTGTCTTGCAGGCGCTTCATTAAAGAAAAGATTATTATTATTATTTTATTCTTTATGATGCTATTTTGTTTTATGCGTTGCGTTAGACCTACTTAGAGTATATAGATAATAAGCTCGTATATAACAATACTGGGGCGCGGTGGCGTAGTGGTGGCGTCGTTGCCTTGAAGCCGGAAGGTTCGAGGTTCGAATCCACCTCAAGTCGCCACGTAGTGACCTTGGGCAAGTCCTTCACTCGCAATTGCTATATTCTTTTATGAAAGTTTACTCATTGAGGTCATTGGGGCATATCTCTTCCCAATACCTATTTTGTGATAGTTTGACAGTCAGTTCATGTACCCCAGTTATATGTTTTGCTCTCTAGCATGTATGTAAAATAATTAAATTAGTGTATTATTATTAATATTATTATGCATTTCTTAGGTGTCTCTATCTGATAAACAGGTGTCTATCACTTATGCTGATTTATTTTGTCTTATGGATGTGAGAGAGAGAGAGAGAGAGAGAGAGAGAGAGGTGCTAATCATTCTTGGCCTTATTCCTTTCTTTCTATCAGTAACACTGTATCACTGTGTACATATATGTGTCTGCCAATTGCCAATAATAGGGAGCCAGTGTAAGAATTCAGCCATATAAGTGGAAATATGAGAAAACCATGGAAGGTGTGCTATGAGCATTGCAGCAGTGTTTGAAACGTACTGGAGGGTTGGGTTGCATCTTGGGAGACCCATGAGGAGGAAGTTGCAGTAATCTATATGAGAGATTGTGTCCTGAACAGTGCGCCTGTTTATCTTCAGGAGCTCTTAAACTTGGCTTGCTCTGGTCGCCGCTCTCAGTGCCTGTTGTTTAGAGGCGACTTTGTGGTTCCAAATGCATGCAATCATCACACTGCAGCCATCAGACAGAATAGGGCGTTCTCGATTACGAAACCCTCTGTTTGCAATGACCTCCTCTGTGGCATGCGTCCCCTTGCATGCAGTGATATTTTCGTTAACGGAAATAGAAATTAGAAGTAGAATTATGAATTTCCGTTAACGTGAATAAGAACGAAAATTAGGAATTATTTTGAGAACGAGAATAGAACTGAAATACGCCGGAGAGATCTGAAATATGAATAGAAATATGAATTTTTTCAGAACGAAAATTATTGCACTATGAAGATTTTTGCGATTCGTTGTCTGTGCAAGTCTGTATGAAGTCAGACAATCTGTTTCTGAGAACCCTTAAGATAAGTAATCTTCAAATATATCCCCCGCCCCTACATATTGCCACAACGCATAAAGGTATTTAGTTTGCTTTCTGAATCACTCAAACGAAGGGGCCATCGTACAGTTTAAAAACACAGGATCGTTCGTTAGTCAAACAACCTAACAATTGAGTAATTAATATAACGGATGACTGGGCACCGCTGAACACAGTTCCATGGAAGTTAATTGCAGGTGCATTTGATGCATGGCCTAATATGGGGGTACGGGAGGGCCGAGGGTAAATATTTGAACAAGAGCCTATGGTGTTATACACACACATATCACATTGATCAGTGATCGCATACGGCCTGACATAAGTTTGACATTTTGACACCTCAATCGACTTGTCAATAATTATTATGCTGATAGGGTAAGAGTCATAATACGTAGACTTCTAGATATACACTAAGGATCTAACCTACCTAGATGCTGGGGGATAGGACAAATGAGGATATGGGGGGAAGGAAATAGAGGAGTCTATTGGCTATTCTGTGGCTGGCTATTGGAACTTCTGTGATTTTGGAACGGGGTGCAGTGTTTATTTACATCTCGATCAATGGATGAGAGACTACATACAGGTTACAATGGCGAACTGCAGCGCGCAGGCAGAATTGTAGCACTTCGATTCTAACTTGTACCATGGTGTAAGAAGGAACGGTGTGCGCACTTGGCTGAAATTTATGGCTAAAGTCGCTAGATGGCGATGGCGTTCTCATTTGACGGACCTCGCCCATACGCCTAATGGAATAATTCATGATATTGTATCGCATACATACTTATACTCCTTCACTGCACGTCCGTTCCTTAGTGCCAGTCTCATGTCTGGACGAAGGAGGAGGGGCGACACAAAATATCTTTGCTATGCTCTGTTCCATTTGCTCTTTCTCTCATTTTCTCCTGTGTTCCGTGTTCTCTGTTCCATGTGATGCTTTGTGTTCCTTGTGTTCCAATGTTCTCTATGTCCTCTGAACCTGATGTTCTAACCTCCTATCGATGTTTTGTGTTCCCTTGTTCTCTGTGATGCGCCTTCTGTTCCCTGTTAATTGATGTTCCCTGATGTTCCCTGTGATATACCAGGTTCCTTATGTTCCATGGGCCTTAATTGTTTATATCCCTTATGTTCCACGGACCTTGTTGTTATTTGGCGCCCTTTGTTTTCTAATGTCGCAGGCGTTCAATGTGATGTTCCATGTTCCCTGGTGTTCCCTGTTTCTTATGTCCCACAGCCCTTGCTAGATATTCCGCGTTCCATATGTTCCTTAATATTTCTGATGTTTATCCTGATGATTCATGTTCCTTAATTATGTTTTGTGTTCCTTGTTCCTTAATGTTTCTGATGTTCCCTCAGGTGTTCCATGTTCCTTATGCTCCACGGTCTTTGTTGCGTGTTCCGCGTTTCATATTTTTAATGCCTCTGAAGCTCCCGCGATGTTCCTTGTTTCTTATGTTCCCTGATGTTCCTTGTGTTCCTCATTCCTTGTTGAACATTCCGGGTTCCTTGTTCCTTAATATTTCTTGTGTTCTCTCTTATATTCCTTGTTCCCTGCGTTCCATGGGCCTTGTTGCGTGTTCCACATTCCGTGTTCTGTTTTCCAGTGATGATCCATGTTCCTTACGTTTCCTGATGTTCCATGTTCCTTGTGTTCCACATTCTTTGTTCCACATTTCGTGTTCCATGTATCTTAATGGTTCTGATCTTCCCTCTTATGTTCCATGTTCCTTACGTTCCACAGACCCTGTTGCGTGTTCCACATTCCGTGTTCTTATATGTTTCTCATTTTCCCGTGATGTTCCAGGTTCCTTATGTTCCATGGTCTTTGTTGTATATTGCTTATGTTCCACGGCCCTTGTTCTTTGTTCGGCGTCTTTTGTTTTCTGATGTCTCTGGTGTTCCATGCGATGTTTCATGTTCCTTATGTTCCATGATGTTCCCTGTTCTTTGTGTTCTGCATTCCTTGTTCTTCACTGATTCTGATTTTCCCTGAAGTTCCATGTTCCTTATGTCACCTGAAGGTCCATGTTCCTTGTGTTCCAATTCCTTGTTGCAGTTTCCATATTCCATGTTCCTTAATGGTTCTGATGTTTCCCCTGATGTTCCATGTTCCTTACGTTCTGCAGTCCTTGTGGTATGTTCCGTAATGCTGTGATGCTTCATGTTCCGTCTTCCTCGTCCTAAATATTCTCTGAACAATGTTCTCTGTGATGCTTCATGTTCTTTACGTTCCACGCTCTTTACGTTCCACGCTCTTTGTTGTATATTCGCTTAGGCCTATGTTCCCTGGTGTTCTATATGACGTTCCATGTTCCCTGCAATGTTACCTGATCTTCATCGCCCCTTATATGTCCCAAGTGATACTCCCTGCTATGTTCCTGCCCTCTCCTTGTCTATATATTCCATGTTTCGAACGTTTCTTATACTTCTTGCTCTATAATTTTATTGTATATGCTGACAACCATCAACTGGGGACAGCAGCGCCACCTGATGAAATGCCAAAAACAATGTATGGCTAGTATAAGAAGTGTGCACACCACCCCTTCTTCCACCATGCTTGTACTGAGGTATTTTAGTGGTAGATGATTTTAACACAGGGAATAGACCAATCCCCATATTTCAAGATTCATAACCCATACCATCGGACATTTGTTTTAGAAGCAGAGATAGTTCTGAAGTGTGGAAATTTTGGCCGTAAGTCTCAACATAGGAGATTTTACTTCACAAGTTACAAGTTGTGTTTTAACACAGTGGAAGATTGTTTACCCGTTCCAGAACTGTCGCTATTTTATAACTTTTTATTAGGCCCATGGAAATGAAATTATTTATGAACTTGAATTAGGACTGAAATTATTCCAGAACTTGAATTAGAACTGAAGTTATTTCAGAACATGAATTAGAACTGAAATTATTTCAGAACTTGAATTACAGCTGAAATCGGAATTATTGAATAAGAATAGAATTAGAATTGAAATTAGAGTATTAGAACTGAATTAGAACTGAAATTGGGAATTATTTTTAGAACTTTAATATCACTGCTTACATGGGACGGGACTTGTGCCTGACGAAATTACGAGAAACTGCTTATGGATGAGGTGGGAAAGCTTGTGAAATCTTATCCTTGTAGAAGTTTGCATATATGTGACACTTGCATGTGGGTCATTCCATGTGAAACCATCTAAAATTCAGAAACATCCCCACCACACCATCTCAGAATTTGATGATATTTGGTTAGTTTGTAGACCAACAACTTAGGAAGGTATGCAAAATATTAGCTCAAAATGTTGCTAGTGGAGCCGCCTGGAACCAAAATGTGAAGAAATTGTTCACTTTGTGATACTAGCATGAAATTTGGTACATACTACGAAATTGCCATAAGAAAAAGATTTAGCTATAGGACCATCGCAGATTTGACCCCTGGACCTAATGGCAGACCGTTTTACAGATTTTTAATTATTTCAGCTTCCAGTGCACTTAGAATCGTCATCTCGGTGCCTAAACATACATAGTTAGGGGAAAGGATTCCAAAAGAGCCATTACAATGGTCGACCAAAAAACGGATTTTCAATATCTCAGCTTACAGTACACTTCGAATCGTCATCTTGGTGTCTAAACATACATAGTTAAGGACAGGCATTCCAACAGAGCCATTGCAAATGTTCCCCAGGGCTTCAATATCGGCCATTTTCCAAAATGGCCGACCTAAAATGGATTTTTGGATATCTCAGCTTCCAATACCATTGCAGATTTGACCCCTGACCTCAATGGCAGCCATTTTTGAAAATGGCCAACCTGTTTACAGTTTTTTAATTATCTCAGCTTCCAGTTCACTTAGAATCGTCATCTTGGTGTCTAAACATACATAGTTAGGGGCGAAGATTCCAACAGAGCCATTACAAATGTTCACCATGGCTATAATGGTGGCCATTTTTCAAAAATGGCTGACTAAAATACGGATTTTCAATATCTCAGCTTTTATTGCGCTTAGTAGCGTCATCTCGGTGTTTAAATATTCATACTTAAGGACAGGCATTCCACCAAGATGACGATTCTAAGTGCACTATAGGCTGAAATAATTTAAAATCTGTAAACCGGTCGGCCATTTTGAAAAATGGCTGCCGTTGGAGCCAGTGGTCAAATCTGCGATGGCCCTATAGCCAATCTTTTTCTTATGGCATTTTCGTAGTATACACCAAATTTCATGCTTGTATCACAAGGTGAACAAGTTTTCACCAGGCCGCTCTACTATGCATGGTCTTTGAGTTATGATCGTTTTTATAGAGGGGGTGAGTAGCGACAGCTCGCAGCTTAATTCTGAGGCGTTTTTGATTGCTAATAACTCGGGAAGTATGCTAGACACTTCTATAAAATTTTCACAACATTAATTTTCACAACATTGAGCAGACTCTGACCATTTAAAATTTTACAGTTTGAACCATTGAACTATTACTCGTGAGCCCAGCTCAGCCTGAAAATGGGATTTAGTTAATTCCGACAGTATGAAAATTGATATTTGAATAACAACTACTTCGTTGGTATTAAATGTGGAGCGCGGTGGTGTAGTGGTGGCGCCGTTGCCTTGAAGCCGGAAGGTTCGAGGTTCGAATCCACCTCAAGTCACCGCGTAGGGACCTTGGGCAAGTCCTTCACTCGCAATTGCTCAGTGCTTCTGCGTGAAACTCCGATGCAGTGTCCGCGCTGTAGTCGGGAGCGCCTCTGAGTAGCGGTTGAGGGCTGGAAGAGGCGCTATAACAAGTGCGCATACAAACAAACAAACAAATATAAAGTCCCAGAACTTTTGGTGTTTGTAATGGGCCTTGTTATGAGTGATCTTGCAAATTTTGAGGTATTTTAAATGCTAACTTGATGTGTTAGACCATCTTGAAAACTGCACAAAGTGAAAAGTAGGTCATCTACCGATTTAAATATGGCCATGTGGGATAGTTAGCACAGTTATGAGCTGCATGTCATGTCATGTCAATCACCGACGTCGCTGCGCGACGGTTGGCCACATGCATGGACCATAGCTCTCCACTGCTGTCTATCGCGTGCAGCGGCGAGGAGATGGGATCCGGACAGGTGAGACCAAGAGAGAACATTGTCAATCCAGCTAATACGCGGTCTGCCCTTGCGTCGATATCCCTCCACGTGACCGAGCATGATGGCTTTTCCCACGCAATCCTGAGGGAGCCTGATGATATGACCGAAATAGGAGAGTTTACGAGCCTTGATGGAACTCAAGAGCTCCGGTGAAGCTCCGGCACGCCGATAGACTTGCTCTGTAGTAAGCTTGAGCATCCAAGAAATGCGCAAAAGCTTACGGATACATTTGTTCTCGAAACTTTGGATCCGCTGTTTCTCCGCTTTTTTGAGCACCCATGATTCCCAACCATAGGTTGCGACTGACCAGACCAAGGATTTCATCAAGTGAAGCTTGGTTTGGGTACTAATGGATTTATTTTTCCAGATCTTCGTAAGCTTTACCATGACTGCCATACCCATAGCCAGTCTGGACTTAACATCGTCTGAACACTAGAAATTTTGCTGCCCAGATATGTAAAGCTAGCCACCTGTTTGAGTACACCGCCTGCAACAGAAATCTTGATGATCCGCTCGGTGTTGGTCATAACTTTCGTCTTTGAAGCATTGATCTTTAAACCGTACTCATTAGCAGCGGAATCGACTCGATTGACGAGCTCCTGGAGTTCCTCTGATGATGTAGCGATCAAAAGGATGTCATCCGCGTATCTAAGATTACTGATGGTCCTGCCTCCAATTCTGAAGCCCCCTTCAAACCCGTCAAGCGCCTAACGCATTACCTGTTCCGCCAGGATGTTAAATAGGCAAGGCGAAATGTTACATCCTTGCCGAACGCCTTTCTTAACGCGGAACCAATCAGAGGTGATGTTGTCTGTTCTGACAGCTGCCCGTTGCTGTTTGTATAGGTTCATCAGTAGTTGGACGAGTTGTGGAGGAAACCCCATATCCAGCATGGACAACCACAGTTGACCGTGTTGCACCATATCGAAGGCTTTCGTAAAGTCGACAAAGCAGAAATAGAGAGGCTGGTTTCTCTCATTTGCCTTTTCCATGATGATCCGGATGTTCGTAATCTGATCACGGGTGCCTCGGTGGGGTCTGAAACCGGCCTGTTCAGGAGCAAGTTCATTGTCAAGTTTGGTTTGAATGCGCTCCAGGATGACCCTGAGGAGAATTTTGCTGGCATGCGACACTAGCGCGATGGTCCTATAGTTCTCAACAGAGCAAATCCCCTTTTTTGGGTAATGGGATAAAAACCGATTGTGTCCAATCGTCGGGCCAGACTCCTGTCAACCATACGTCAGTACAGATCTTGTGTAGCATGGTAGGAGTCATATCACCACCAAATCTGAGAAGCTCGGTGGCAACTCCGTCTGGTCTGCACACCATTAAAAAGGGCTTGAAAAGTACTTTCGTAGGATACCAATTTCATTTTGCTTCCGTTATGCCCTCCATTCCAAAATTCCACGTGGATTTTTTCATTCAGGAGAAAACGCAATGATCTGCAAGGTTTAACTGTCATTAATAGGACAGGAAATGAGCCAGAGGACTTATTGTTTAATATAATAGGTTTGTTGTACTCTTTCCAAATATGCAAAAACATTGGTGGTATTATTGGTTGTTTTTAATTTATGAATGTGCATATATTGCACAAAAGCCAATTTACATCTATTCGGACATGTATAATTGCATATATATCAGATATATCCTCTTATATGGCCACGTGGGATAGGTTATGTGCTGCACTTCATTAAAAAGGGCATGAAAAGTACTTTCAAAAGATATTGATATCATTTTGCTTTTGTGATGCCTTCCATTACAAAATTCCAGTTGAAAAACGAGTTTTTTGACATACAAGAATAAATCGCGACAAAACAACATGATCATCAAAGTTTTGACTGTCGTATTTAGGCCAGGAAATGAAGCAGAGGATTTATATTTTTTCATTTCCAGTTGAAAAACGGGTTTTTTGACATTCAAGAATAAATCGGGACAAAACAACATGATCATCAAAGTTTTGACTGTCGTATTTAGGCCAGGAAATGAAGCAAAGGACTTATATTTTTTCATGTGATCAGTTTTTTGTACTTTTTCAAATATACAAGAATCTATGTGGTACCATTGGTGATGTTTAATTTAAAAATTTGTAAATATTGCACAAATGCCTATTTGCATATATATTCGAGCATGTATAAGTGTATATATATCTCAGATATATGTTCTCATATCGCAATGTGAGATAGGTAGCACAGTTATGTGCTGCACACCATTATAAAGGGCCTGAAAAGTACTTTCAGATAATACAAATATCATTGTGCTTCTGTGCCTTCCATTGCAAAATTCCAGTGTTTTTTACATTCTGAGATATTTTTACACCTGTCGAATTGATGTAAATTGGGTTTATTGCAATATTTACAAATTTATAAATTAAACATCACCAGTGATACCACGATTCTTGCATGTTGGAAAAGAGTTCTGGGACTTTATATTTAATACCAACGAAGTAGTGGTTCAAATATCAATTTTTATACTGTCGGAATTAACCAATTGGCCATTTTCAGGCTGAGCTGGGCTCACGAGTAGTAGTTCAAACTGTAAAATTTTACATTGGGCAGCGTCTACTCATTAGACTACTGATAGTGTAACATTTTATGGAAGTATCTAGCATACTTCCTGAATTAATAGCGATCAAAACGCCTCAGAATTAAATCTTTGCGAACCGTCGCTATAAAAATTGTCATATCTCGAAGACCATGCAACATTTTAGTTAATATTTTGCATAGCTTCCTGAGATATGTTGGTTTACAAACTGACCAAATATCATCAAATTCTGAGATGGTGTTGGGGGGACCATTGGTTGATTTGACATGGAATGACCCATGTAGTTACGCCTACGTGTGTATTGTGGTTAATTCTCATTTTTTAGTGCCAGTGTATTGAAACTTTTGTGATGATATTCTACAGTTAATTATGTAATTGTCTGTTTCTGTTTCAGGCCACTCGCATATCCTGGAACCAGCCTTAGAATTGGTTCAGAGGTAAATAATAAAAAATCCTATCCATTGCTACCTAAGCTTTAACTTATGATTCAAGATTTACAATTTCATTTCTAACTTGTGCTATGGTTTTATCTAGCAGCTGTGTAATAATTCTATTATATACTGCCCATTGTGCTTATGCAGTTATGACTATTGTTGCCATTAATTACTGCTAGTACAGTTTGGGTTACAATAGATGGTGGTGGGGTGGTTAGACATCACAATAGCTATAGATGATCTAATTTCTGAGGCCTATAGGCCATGGCGAGTAGGTTAACTGCAGAATATATTATATCCTTATTAATCTGAGCAGTGTTGTATTATTTTTCTTCATATGGTGCCATCATGCCATGCATCTATATGTGTATCTGTTCACCACCGTTCAAATATATATGTAGAGAAACAGCATCAAAGTCCAACGTGTTAAATGTTGTCATTGTATTTTTTACTTCTATCTTGCCTGTACATGATGCTCACGATATCAACATTAGGCACTCTTAAACCAAAATATATGAATATCTATAGTGATTAGGTCTCAATCCAGAGGTAATTCCAGTCAATTGTAAGGTGGATATGAAAACCCGGCAAAAACCATGGACATAGGCCTACACTGTGCATATGTAAACACAGAGCACCACGAAAACCAGCATGTCATTGTATTTAAGAAGTTATGCCAGTGCCTAATGCAGAAGGAAGGCACCATAGACAAGGCTTGGAATTCTAAAAGGGCTCTAGAAATCACTGCTAGAAGCAAATCATGTAACAATTTGCTAACCGGTGTTTCTAGACTAATTTGACCCTGCTGAAAACGAAAATCGCTGTTAGCAAGCTGGATTTTTGGCCGTTCAATGGGAAAACAAGATGGCGGTCAAAATGGCGGTCAGTTGCTTCAAATGGCTATAAGTAAATGATTGTATGTGACAGAAACACGATTTTAGACTCTAAATTAAGATTATAGGGTGCAAGGAATACAATGGAACCAAATACACATATGTAGCACTGCAAGAAAATCAAAATGGCGGACAAAATGGCGGCTAGAATCTTAAAATGGCTGTAAGTGAAGTTATGTATGCAGTGGAATCATGATTTCAGGGTCTAAATCAACATTTTCGGGGCCAAGGAATGCAATGGAAGCAAGGTAACATATGTGGCATTGCACGGAAACCAAGATGGCGGACAAAATGGCGGACAAAATCTTAAAATGGTCATAAATGAAGACATGTATGCAACTAAATCATGATTTTAGGGTTTAAATCAACATTTTCGAGGCCAAGGCATGTGTTGAAACAAATGTGACATATATAGCACTGCCTGGAAACCAAAATGGCGAACAAAATGGCGGCAAGAATTTCAAAATGGATGTTAGTGAAGTCATGCATGCAATGGGAACTTGATTCAAATTTTTGCAAGGTCTTTGCAAGATGGTATCTGAAACCTGCGCAGTTGAATTTATCCACAATGTTCCCTTATTTGACCATATATGATCATTCAAATTATCGCAATGCCTTCAGCAAGTCTTAAACCAAGGAGTGTTCTTCAAAAGAACACTGAAAAAATTATAAAGGAAGATTGGTATATCATGCAGTGCCTTATTAGATCGTATCAAGCTGACTGTCCATGGATCTGGAAAAACGATTGTGCCATGGACTTTTATCAAAACCAACGGGATTGGATTCTCTCTGCAAAAGTAACTTGTCCAGTCTGCATTTCTATAGCAGAGTCATAGCATTTGTTTATTTACAATATTTTACGTAGTGCCTCTTCAAGGTGGGCTGTCCGGAATCGCTCCCGACTTAACTACAACTAAATATGACAGTTTTTAGATTCTTACGGAACAGAGTGGAGTGACCCATGGGTATGCAATAAGCGCTGTGAAAAGGGGTTGGCCATTCACATTCCAGATTTTAGTAGGCTACCAGCTACAGAGAATGAAAGGTGATGTCGAATAGCAGACCGCGAGTGAACCAGCTCAGCTTGGTCCGCCAACCGAAGAGTAGATCGACGCTGGACATCCGATGTTAAAAAACAAGAGTTCTTTCAGACATAATGTGGCTAGTCCATCAAGGCACTACCTAAGCAACACACAGACCCTGCAGGCAATCCGCTGCGGGAAAGGGGGCCAATGCAAGACATCCCGCATATTGTATGAGACATGACCAAATATTGTGATATGCCCATAAGTCGCGACGCAGTTCATCCAACCTGTTGCAGACAAATTATTGATGGACAAGCAATGGTTCGAGGAATAGGGAACCTCCAAACGCGAAGACATTTGGTGACCTGACAGATTCAGTGGATACCTGTGTACAGGTAGCCTACTTTCGATTGGCTACAAGAGGGTTAATAATTATTGCCTTCGAAAGATATAGTGGACATTGCTTTTAAAAAGTGAAATCGTACAGAAAATTACCACCACAACTCTGTAACTGTGTGGAGTCCTGAAATACTTCGTTGTCAGAAAATTGGCTGTATGTTCTTGGCATGCTTGAAAGAAAGACTGATCTAGCTTTGAACATTTCTGTCTATTCAGCTCTCAGCAGCCACATTTGGAGATATGGTCTAGAGCGGTTGCTGGTGGTTACGTGAAAAAAGATAAGGTGTTGTCCACTGCCGGGTCATATGTGTTTGCTTTATATTTAACGGTGTTTTGGTGATGTCAGGAACATCATCGGAACGGAAGCTCATCCAAATCACGTAACTATGAAGATGAAGAATAGAGTGTCCTTCATGCTACAACTGGACGTGATTTGACATATTTAGCAGGAATCAGCTGAAACAATGCATGAATAAACTATTTGAAAGTTCCCACTTACTTTCTACATTTGGAACATTCCATTATGAGCTCATTACCAAGAGCTCTGTAAGTTTGAAAAGGCCCATTTTCTAGATATTGATGTTCAGATATCATCCTCATCTTCATCGGATGGAGTGTGGTGGAAGAAAGTAATCTTTACCAGTGTGCGCCAAAGCCACATTATAGAGTTTGTCTACAGCAAATCATGTGAAGTTGACAAACGTAGCATCAGGCTCTGCTGCTATCGAAGTGCAATCTTGTCATGTGCACTCAGGTGCAATTGCATTGACAGTAGCAAGGCCTGAATTGACTCTACGGTAGGCCTACCCTATATCCGTCAAGTCATGAAAAGTTGAAATTATTGATAGATCAAGTTATGAAACATTGAAGCATGCATCCTGTATATACATAAAGCCAGCAATAGTTAAACTGCAGTGCAGTCATAGGCTACTAAAAAATTTCACTATAGGTATGACAATTTCACTGCATAACACTGCATGTGATTTTGTTGGAAGCATATGACCTGGAAATTACTAGTCCAGACTGAAAACAAGTCTCCATCGCATATGTTCAAGACATCACTCATAGCCAGTTGAAGTTTTTGTCCACCATTTTGGTTTTTGGTTTTCTGGCAGTGTCACATAATATATTCCGTGCTTTTAATTTCATCACTTTCCTTAATTCCGAAAATACTCATTTACATTCTGAATTGATTTATTCATTAGATGCAGAAATTCACTAACAGCCAATTCGATAATCTGGCCGCCATTTTTGCCGACATTTTGGTGTCCAGGCAGTGCTATATATGTGACATTGGTTTCATCACATACCTTGACCTTGAAAATGTTGATTTAGACCCTGAAATCATGATTTCATTGCATACATAACTTCACTTATAGCCATTTTAAGATTTTGTTCGCCATTTTGTCCGCCATCTTGGTTTCCGTACAATGCCACATATGTTACCTTGCTTCTATTGCATTCCTTGACCCCGAAAATGTTGATTTAGAACCTGAAATCATGATTCCATTGCATACATAACTTCACTTATAGCCATTTTAAGATTTTGTCCGCCATTTTGTCCGCCATCTTGGTTTCCGTGCAATGCCACATATGTTACCTTGCTTCCATTGCATTCCTTGACCCCGAAAATGTTGATTTAGACCCTGAAATCATGATTCCACTGCATACATAACTTCACTTACAGCCATTTTAAGATTCTAGCCGCCATTTTGTCCGCCATTTTGATTTTCTTGCAGTGCTACATATGTGTATTTGGTTCCATTGTATTCCTTGCACTCTATAATCTTAATTTAGAGTCTAAAATCGTGTTCCTGTCACATACAATACTTTACTTATAGCCATTTGAAGCAACTGACCGCCATCTTGTCCGCCATCTTGTTTTCCCATTGAACGGCCAAAAATCCAGCTTGCTAACAGCGATTTTCGTTTTCAGCAGGGTCAAATTAGTCTAGAAACACCGGTTAGCAAATTGTTACATGATTTGCTTCTAGCAGTGCCATTTTGAGATTCCAAGCCTGGTCTACCACGGTACTCTCAAACCAACCTGTAGTTAGGTCAATATGCAGAAGATTAGTGGTCTGAGACAGTTTGCAATGGTATTGGCCTATATATTAATTAGTATATAATGGCCTACTTTGTGTAGAGTCTGTAGGTTAATACCATGTGAATTAGACATTGACAAGATTGAAGTTTCCAAATACAGGAAAATTACCTATTGAAATTGACACTGAGTTTGCATTTCCTCTGTTGTTCCATGTTTCAAGTTTAATATGCTTACAGATAGTGTTATGCATCACTGCAGTGCTGAGTGTTTTGAAGGGGAAATAGTGATTTTTTCATTGATTTGATTGTGCTATTGTTTTTTTCTTTTTTGCAGAACACTTCTGCTCGTGGCACCGGTCATTTTCAACCGACGTTGAAAATGGGCTGTCCATCCTCATCCACTACCAGGCATCGAATGGGTTGACTGTATGGTTGTTCTCAGTGTAACCATCAGCAATGACTTGCGGGCTTCGTCGCATGTCAGTCGTGTCCTGAGTTCTTGCTCTTCCTCCATCTACGCCTTGAGCATCCTAAGAGCTCATGGACTCCCACCTACTGCCCTATACAAAGTTACCAGATCTACAAAAACAGCGAGCTTCCTCTATGCTGCCCCTGCCTGGTGGGGCCTAACTAGCGCTGACGACCGATCAAAACTAGAGAGTTTTTATTGTAGGATGCGGCATTACGGTTTTCTTACTCCTGATATTAAGAACGTTGAAGCACTTGTACATGACATCGACAATCGGCTACTTCGTGCAGTGATCCAACGCGACTCACACGTTTTGATTAGCATTTCCCACCGAGAGTTCACTGGCCTTATAATCTTCGTCCTCACAGTTTTGAACTACCGATTAAGGACGAAAGAAATTACATTTCCCAAGTACTTTACAGATACTCGACCATTGCCCCTCTTTCTGACTTTCACCCATTTGATTGAATTATTATGATTTTCTGTATTATTTCTTATTTGTCACTGGCTGTGGTACTCTATTGATTGTTTCACAGCATAAACAATGTCACAGCACTGTTTGATGCATTCTGTTTGTTCTGTTGTACTACGAGCATGCATTAAGTGTATCTGGTGCATCGATAAAGTGTTATGTTATTAGGAGCTAAGCATCAAATTCGTCGGCCACAGTTAGCCTACACATCACTCGATTTCTGTTTTTTCTTCTGATTTCATCAGTTATTATCGTGACTTCTTCAGTAGACTTTTGTTGACTTTTTTATTGATGCCTCTTGCAATACGATAAGATGTTATAGAAGTCTTTATATTATAACGTATAGCTTTACATTAAGTCAAATTGTTCAATGGCATAAACATTGTGTATTGTTTTCTTTCTAGAAATGCAAGTTTAATGTTTTTTTCTTGAGGATGTTCTATATAAAATGTGTTTAATTCATAGTTCTGATTCAGTTGATGTGTCTTATTTTTTATGCCTACTTGCATTGCCGATTTAAAATCTGATTTCAATTGCCTTACCAGTTGTGTTTCAAATTAACACTAATGAAATAATGTGCTTATGGAGAGACAGACAGACGGAGAGGGAGGAGGGGAGGGAGGGAAATGGGGGGGTAGGAGGTGGGATGGCAGGGAGGGAGGGGGAAATACGGAGATAGCCCGTTAATAGAAGGCGATTCAATGTAAATACAGAACGAATAAATCGTAAATATACGGCGATTCCCCGTTAAAAATGGTAGCAATTAGGCGTAGATGACCGGCGATTTTCCGTCGGATAACGGCAAATCTTCGCTAAAAAACAGATATTCACCGTTGAAATGCGCTGAATTGCCGTGAAAAATACGGAAAATCTCAAAAATAAGGAGAGTCGCCGTACATAAAACGCTGAATTGCCGTGAAAAATACGGAAAATCTACGCAAAAATAAGGAGAGTCGCCGTAAATAAAACGGGGAGTCCCCGTTATAAAAAACGGGGAGTGGTCGTAAATTTACGATGTCACCCGTTTTTGAGATTACGGGCGCCCGTGAAATTACGGTGAATTGCATGGCAACTAAGTTGCCATGCAATTCACCGTTATTTTACGGGATCTTTTTTACAGTGTAGTTTAAACAGTTCAACGTTAAATTCAGTGCAAGAGCAAAATGTCTTGGAAGGCCAATGAGAATTGTGGAATTAAAAATGCAGGGATAAAGTGGTAGAACTAAACTTTAGGCCAAATCACTGTTACTGTACTGTAACAATATCATATTTTTGGCGATAATCTATTTGATTAGAAAATTAACATTAGCCTATCATATATAATTACCCGTGCTTAGGAAATAATAATCAATAGATTAACATTGACCGCATTAATTTCGTGCCTCTTTTTACTGCTGATGAAATGGACGTCGTCGACTGGTGATTTTAGAGTCTGTCACTCTTATTGTCACATCATGACCTCTCTTTATCTCATCGTCACCAACGTAACAATAGACCGACCACTGTCGTCGTCGTCATTGCCCGTGCCCATCATCGTTCCTGACCGCCAGGACCCTCAAGACCACCGTCGCTACCTCCCTCTGGATGATCACGACAAGGAAGATAACGAATTCGGAATGTCGACTATGACCAGCAACTACTCAGACCTGCTGCTTCTCATCGTTCCCCTGCAGGACAGATCAACAGAGGGAGAGTCGTCACGGGATCCGGTCCTAGACCCCGGGATCGTTGTAGACTCATCCGACCGTCACCAAGGTGAGATCATAGGCGCCGTTCTGTCCCTCTTCGCTGTCTTTACCGTCGTCGGCAACGTCCTCGTTATCGTCGCCGTCGCCAGGGATCGCTACCTTCGCTCGACCGTCACCAATTTCTTCATCGTATCGCTGGCATCAGCCGATCTCCTGATCGGAGCCATCGTCATGCCGTTCAGCATCAGTCTCGAGATGACGAACAACCGGTGGATGTTTGGCGACGACTGGTGCGACCTCTGGCACTCCTTCGACGTCCTCGCCAGCACCGCCTCCATCCTCAACCTCTCCGTCATCGCCCTTGACCGATACTGGGCCATCACCGACCCCATCGCCTATCCGGGCCGCATGACCGCCGGCTCCGCCTTCGTTCTCGTCACGCTCGTCTGGATCTGCTCGGCTGCTATCAGTTTTCCCGCCATCGCTTGGTGGCGCTCGGTGGCACGTGACCCACCGCCTGCGAACACGTGTTCGTTTACGGAAGACTCCGGTTACCTCATCTTCTCCTCCATGGTTTCCTTCTACTTTCCCGTCGCCATCATCCTATTCGCCTACTATCGCATCTACCGCGCTGCAGCCGAACAGATCCGCAGTCTAAAACGAGGCTCCAAGGTCATGATGACGTCGTCGTCGGATGGGGTCAATGGCGAGGTCATGACCTTGAGGATACATCGGGGAGGCGGGAGACTGCCCACGTCACCTGAACAACACCGCAGCAATCATCTCATCCATGCGCCGTTGTCGTTCGTGGCTAATTGTTCCTCTCAACGTTCCAGTTCCGCTGCTTCCGGTTGTGGCGGTGGCGCTGCCCTAAGGACGAGACAGGGTCGTTACACCCCCGTCAGACCAGTCCTTCATGACGCCCTCATCAGAGACAGCAGTCAACCGTCGACGATGATCTCGAGACGTTGGAGGAACTTCGCCGTCAGTCGAAAGCTGAGCAAGATCGTCAAGGAACAGAAGGCGGCAAAGACGCTGGGCATCGTCATGGGCGTCTTCTTCGTCTGCTGGGTCCCCTTCTTCGTCACCAACTTCCTCTTCGGCGTCTGCCACCATCTCGGATGCGTCCGAAACGCTGACCTCCTCTTCCGGGTCTTCGCCTGGCTCGGATACCTCAACTCCGGAATGAATCCCGTCATCTACGCGTGCTCCATGAGGGACTTCCGCCGCGCCTTCCTACGACTGTCCTGCTGTTGCTGCCCCAATCGCCACTCTCGATTTAGACCGGCAAGATGGCGGCCTTAGACGAAACCTCTTCTATATGTACTCAAATATCCGGATTATCATTTGGATTGAGACACGTACGTCTTTCAACCAAGTCTTGCGTTTCCGTCACATGTTATTTCTTGTGAAAAGTCTGCGACAAAACCACTAAAAAAGACGACACGTAGGCCTATAATTTTTGTAAAAACAACATATTAAGACGTAGTTGTTGACTCTGTAGAGATCGTCGGTCGAAATCCGATCAGTGGCAACACGTCGTACGGACGTCACATCAAAATGCGCACACGACGGAGATTATATGGCGCTATACGATTCCCTAATATAGAGTAATATTTTGTTAAAGTCAAATAAGAAGTATTTTTCCTTATTCGCAGTACGTGGGCTTTAGAAGAGGCCAGGATTAATAAGGCGAAGGCAGCGGTCGACTTTGCCTGCATGCGTTCCTACAGTTCCCCCACAGAAAGCGAAATCCAGAAGAGCATCTCATCCGTAGACGTAATTAGGGTACGATGGGTAATTGGGTATTAGTGTGGTCCTTAGCTCCATGTAAAAATATTTTTTTGAGAATTTTAAACGAGGCACCCTCCTAACTTATTCCTTTAGGTTAAAAAATATTAACACTGAAAATTTTGCCTGATTTTTTTTAGTTTTAGGGGTCGCTACCGGACGTAACGTATATCAATGTAAAGACACAGGCGAAACATGGAATATCGTATATTGTATACTATTACTATAGTGCACATCATCAGCACATGTATGCATGGTTGAATGCACAAATTGAAATAAATTCTGGTGGGTAATGGATCGTGCTGCCGTGCTGGAGGTGGACTAGTGGCCTGTGGACTGTACTATTTTGGTCAAAACGCATACGCGGACATAAAAATGCTTTTTCCAGTTAATATTTCCATTAGGCCCTATTGCATCAGTCTTTTGCGACGATAACAACCAATATAGCAGACTCTGCATCTGATCCTCATTATTTGTTTGAAGCTTTTTATACTTGTTCATGAGTGCCACTCCACGCTTTGTAATGGCATTCACAACTTTCACTGAGCTCGCAGTGGCATAATCTAACTTGAAGTTCTCGTCGTTAGACCATGTACATGTATATCGACGTCTTGTTGGAGAAAACTTGAAAAATATCATGTTTTCCATGACAAAATCTTCCAGTTGCATTGAGCTTATTACAGCAGGTTCCAAGGTTCTTTGTAGTGGATGTTCAATTCAAGTTTTGTCCAGAGTAGTAATCATTTGGAGCTTTATATAAATGGAAGCCCCATAGGGGCCATAAATCAAAGAACGCAAAAACCACTAATTCCTCTGAAAGATACCAAAGATCACCCAAACATTTCTTCATTACAACGTCTGCAACTGCACTATTTATTTCCCTGTATATTGTCAATGTCCTTAAAGATCTACACTCTACAGGTCAAGTCGAGGAGTATAGATGGTGCATACGGTGCTTGAAACCAGACTTTGACGTATAGCATGCTGATGTCAGCTATATACCCTTTATTCTCTTCTTGTTGACTTGAAAATTATTTCTTGAACATCCATATCTTAACACTGAAAATGCTCTTGCCGATCAACCTCGCTCTGTGCAGCCAAGCTGAAAAATCATAATGTCCTCACCCTTCGGTGAACCAAGAGAAAACACAACCACTGCCTCCAACTTAATTTAGGCCTATGTGATAGCTACATACAGTACACTCTAGAACAAATCCTTGTCCAGCTTCTGCTCCAACAGGATGCAGGCTCCATTCCTAAGTCCGCTGTTCACTGATGTGGTGTCAAAGCACATAGATTTCATTTGACCAGTAATGTCCCAAGTCACAACCACTTCATACACTGCAGACACTGAAGATTTTCTTGTCCCGATGATAACTTCTGTAAACCGAGGATCTGGACAACACCCACTCTAGAAACGAGGACATGAAGTCCGGTCTACTGTTTCTTTACTGCAGTTTGCAGATGTCTTCCAACAACTTTCCATCCCAGTGAATTATTAGAGGAACTCCTGGTTGGCATTCAGCTGTCAAGTTTTCATAAATTTTTGCCGATTCTTTATTCACTGCTTAAGCATTGAAAAGCATTTGAGATTGAACTCTGCGGGATCATTGCCAAGACATTGTAGTGCGAAAGAAAGTAAGCCTACTACAAGTGCTGCATTTCTGTTACTCACTTTCGCCGTGGCATTGTCAAGACTTAGGCCTATTGCCAACTTTGTGTTCTCTTTGACAATAGCGAAATTATGCAACATGCACGAAAAAAACAAAATGAAGCGAAATTGCCGCCAAAAGATGCAATGGCTGTGAATGCATTATAGAAAAAAAATCAATAAAATAAGTAAGTAGGTGGCAATCATGATGTCGGAGATGTTAATAAAGATGTGAGTAGTTGTCTATCAAATTCTATCATAGCGATCAACATGGTTGGAAAGCATATTAATGGAAATTGCGCATAGTGGACCACAAAGTCCAAATTAATTCTAACCTTGAACTTTAACCTCTGGTAGTGACCCATAAATGTCCTCAGATTCTCTCCAAATTTTTTCTCCAATTTTTTCTCCTCAATAGAAACCAACTTAGAGGGTGCCCCGTTATAAAATCAAACTTTTAAAAATAAGGACCACCCTATTGGGTATGCCTACCCGTACCCCGCTTTTTGAACTGGAATGTATCGACTTCAACCACTTTTCATACCCCAAAACAAACAACGGCCATTGTTGTTGTATCGGTTGAACCCTCGAGACTCAACACAACTTCCACGCATGATCATAATCAATTCATCATCGTCATCGTCATTGTCATCGTCATTGTTGTTGCAGTTATTATTTCACTCTAAATGAATCGGTTCATATAAGCGACATAGCGAAAAAGTGACGTAACTTTATTGGAAAACTGACAGAGCAAAAACGCATAACAGCAGGACAGTGGACTGAAAGCCTTGGAAAGTAAGAACCCGTGCGACCAACACTGTTTTGGTGCGTAGAGGTTTTTGCTGCGGTTGTTGTCAGAGATTATTGAATCGTCGATCAAATGCGACCTTTGCTGGTTTGAGTGATGAGCGAGGACACGGAGCTAAGTTGACTGATATGGATGCAATGTTTTGTTAGCTACAATATGACAAATTTGAATTTTATTATTTGCTCGAAGGATCGAAAGTGAAGTGAATGCAATATGATATAGGCCTATTTTATTGTCGTTGCCAGAGAGAATATTCAACGGGTTTGCAGTTTAAACAAATCTCTTGCAGCAGAATAGTCTCGTGTGAAATGCAGATAGCATGAGTCATTACAGGGGCGGATCCATGGGTGGCAATCCGGCCATGCCCCAATTTGACATATACATAGAACGTGCCCCCACCCACATTACTGAATGTGTTGCATGAAAGAAGGTAGGCCAGTCTAAAAAGCAGTCGTCAGATTTTAAAGTACCGTTTTTCATACATTTTGGGAGAAAGACTAGAAAGAGGTCATCATATAATTATAGTACTGGAATTTTATGGGTGAAAACGGTCGTCAGAAAAATGTCCGGTCAAAGGGTGTCGTCGTTTTTCTTATTTTACTACCACCCCCCTCCTCTAAACTTTCTGGATCCGTCACTGAGTCATTCTAAGATTTGATGTGACAAAATGTGAAAAAGACTAATTTGCATATGGTATCAAGGTGGTTTGAGAAGAACATGGTGGAGTTTAAAAGTTGTGCTCATATCAGTGTATGAATTCAAAACGAACAACATGTCGGTGTGGCTGTTGACTTGCCCTTACAAAAGAACACCATCCTATAGATCTAATGTTCGCGCTTCATCTGAAACATTATTTAATCTATATGGTTATGTCAGAGCCCATCCAGATTATTTTATTGACATTAGTAGATAGAACCTCGCGCTAGGGTGCAATGGCGTAGAGGCACGTCCTCCGGGTGGCGGATGGAGGAAGCCCTCCAAGGGTAACCTTGGGGGGTTGCGCCGAATAATACGGAATAAGGCGCCGCGGACCAAATGCACCTAGGAGAAGGAAAACTCTGATCTAAAACCGGGGCAGTTGGTGCCCGCGTAGCCTTTTAAGGCAAAACCAACTAGGAGAAGGAAAACTCTGACCACAAACCGGGGCCGACGGGGCTCGTCTAGTATTCTTCGGAAGACACCTGTCAACCAACCGGGCAGCAGCGGTGGGTTTTTCTGGCGGCGGCGGAAGTTCAGGTGAACTGATCAACGGTGCCTTCAGGAGTGAGCTAAGAAGCGTAAAGGGTACAACCCAATAAACGGTTCAGCACTGCGGGATGGAAAGAAGTGGGGTTTCTACCATCCTAACTTCCCCATGATAGCATTATGGACAGTACTTCAAAAGCACAGCAGAAAGATCTTTGGAGAAGAACTGTCCATGATGCCGCCAAAGTTCGGAAGGTCGAATAAGGCACCGACGACGACGACGAGATAGAACCCATAATCCCATATGGACTGTAAACGGGTCCTGTATCGGAATACGGGTCTTACATAGGCTCCATGCGGGAATGCAGGCAGGGAAGAACGCCCATCCGATGGACTCTCCTAAAAAGGCGCATCAGTTTGAAGAGTCATAGGCAACTTCATGCCAACCTTTACATGCGCTACATCAAACCCACATATCCGCACTCTTCTCTTTTCCTCTTCGTCCTCATCCTGCTCGTCTTCTTTCTCCACTCATACAATTATCAGCTTCCATCGAACTAAGACAACAACAGGATGACGGGTGGGAGGGAAATATATAGGCGACTAGGCCCTACAGAACAAGAACGAGGGAAAGAAGGAAGAGGAGCTTGGGCTTCTATTCTTCTTTCTTCCTTATCGTCTCTCTCTCTGAGTAGAGATCTTGAAGGGGTGCTATATAAATTTGTGTGATTGATTGATTGGTCTATTCTTGCATGTTTCTCCTTATCTCCAATTCAACCCCTCAACTTTTTTAAATTGCCTAACTTCAGGTATCAATAATTAAAAAGGCTTGAGCCAATGTGACGTGTCTGAAGGTCGAAGAGTAAAAAGGCAGCAAAGAGTGACATTATTTTGTGTAGCCTACTCATTCCTTGGCGTTACAATCACTCAAGGATAGATAAACAACGATTGAAGTGAATGAGTCACGCTAACATTGAAGAAGAATTGCAATGCAGCAATGGAATGTAGCGCACCTGTCGAAAACATTATTAATTCATACAGCTATTTGGCAGTTGACTACAGATAGAACATCATTAAATGCATAAGCCCATACATAGATAAATATAATTATGTATATTTGTATAGATCTATATATTTTTTCCGTTTCCACCTAAAGTCATTCTACATTATAACCTGCGAGTGTACCCCCAAGATTTTACCTTGCCGGTGACACGAAACGGAGTATCCCCCCTGAAAGCTATCCGGGGGATGAATTAATCTATCCCCCCGGATGGAATTAACTGGTCTATACTATCCGGGGGGATAAACCATTCTGTCCCCTTTTTTGAAAAATGCGCATAATAAAAAACTTTATACTGTAATCAAAATTCAAAGTGACTCTAATTGTTTTAAGTGTCCTAAGCAATGCACAGATAAAAATAACTCGAATTTATTTAGTGACACTGAGTGTTATTAAGTGTTTTAAAGGTTTTAAGTGCTCTAAAAACAGCGCAAAACAAATTATCTAGTAGGAATAAATATACCTGTTAGTGTCATTGTTCAAAACAAAGCAGATGAAAATTAATTTGCAAAAAAAATACACGCGGAAGCGGTTGTTTTGACTTTTTTCAATTTGGGGGGATACAATTAATACGGGGGATACTCTATTTCGTGACACCGGCCAAGGCGATAAAAATTTCAACTCACGAGTGTTTTATGTACTTAACTGGACAAACATTTTATGCTCCTAGGCCTAGAATATTACACAGACCTAAGACCTTAATCTTTAATTAATTCCTTAGCCCTTTATTTGCGATTTTTTTCATTATCCTATGGCTCTAAACTGCACCGTTTGTTCCTTGTTGCGTAAACGAGTCTCCAATAACGTTGTAGCAGTAGTCATAAGTATATGGGCTTAATTGGTCAAATCCAAGTCCGTAGCCACTAGCCAGGATTTGATTTCGGGGGGTGTTTCTTCAGTTTTCCGTCCGAACAAACTGATGACCTTTTTAGTCATCCGGCCGAAATCTTCGGAAAATTTCACCAATTCATTCACTTATTTTACATTTTTCATCTGGAGGGGGGTGTTTTCATGGTTTTATCTCGTGGTTTTTAGCCTACATCATGTGCTAGTAAATGCATTCTTTTATTTTTTAAATTTTTCATTTCGGGGGATGTTCATTGTTCAAACACCCAAAACACCCCTATAGCTACGACCTTGGTCAAATCATCATACAAAATAATGTAGCATATCAAAATTTAATGCACAATAGCTAACATATCAGATATAGAATAGCCTTCATAAATTAATAGCACGTAAGACTGGTGAAGCCAAAGATATGACCTACAATGGCAGAACTGTTCAGCTTCGTATCGGGCAGCGCGTGGGAAACTCAGCATGCTATAGTTTAGAGGTTCGATCTGAAAGTCAACAGCGACTGTGTCGATATTGTTGTGCTCACAGCGGAAAGGAGAAGCCATTGTATTCCAAATACGATAATCCCTCAAGAAGAGAAAGGCGTAAAGAGAGCATAAAGAAATTCTAGTCAAAAATAGACAAACGTAATAAACTGTCATAGCTTCCTAATAGAAAAGTTTAGACGTAGTCGTTAATTATGAGGACTTCAAGAAAGGTTGTATGGATCTACAAGTGCATGGGACTGTCACAGTGGACTGCCAAAATTGACTGCCTGCGACTTCTGCCTTCGTCTGTGTATGTCCTATATAGGTAACAACAGTGTCTTGTCACGCTTGTATATACGAGGCTAGTCGTATTCACAGTTTCTTTATTGTGTTAATTTGATGAACGCAGTTTTTTTCCGAAAAACTGGTCGTATTTACATTTTCTTATAAATAATGGCGAAAACGGACCGGATAATAAAAAAATTTGTACCAGTATATTTCATTTGACTGATGTATACACTGACAAAATATTATAAATAAATATAAAGCCGTTACGGAGATAACGCATTTTGAAAACGGTGAACGAACTTTCGTGTCACCCTATATATATATGGTAATCGCTTATGTCTCCTGAATGACGACGCTCTATAAGGAGAGGAATCAATACGCGAAAAACTATGTAATATAGACCTAAGTAAAAATAGCAGCAGGCCTAATAATAGCCAGTGGAGGTGGTGGTAGAGTGTTACAGGCCTATAGTAGGCCTAGTTGTAGCATTGGTAATAGAAGATGCATACAGGTTATAACACAGCGCAGATCAAAATCGCCCAACAACACACACTAGCGTTTTTACCCGGTTTCGCCCGTTTTTTTCTGAGGCGTGCATTTTCACTAATTAATGATAATTAACCTAATTAAATGCGAACGAACGAAGACAATGAAAACGATTAAAACGACGACGTTGTACGACGAAGATGACGAAGAAACCAACGAACAACGATTCCTGAACTGAGCGGCAATCGATCGTCGAGGTTAGAAAAGAAACACAGAAAATAATCGTTATTATGACAGAAATTTTAATGACCGTCACATTTTCAGAAAAAAGAAGTATGGAAGTATGGCTAAACATGAAATTATGCGAGGTGAAATAAATTTGATGCAAGTACCATGAAGTCATGAGGAAAGTAAAACCGAAAATGAAGTGTAGAATGTAGATCTAATATAGCCTAGCGCATTAAGCCCGTTCGACATAAAAGCATCAAATCGTCTCCTATAGATCTAACAAAAGTTAAAATTCGAAGTTCATTCTGTATAAATATATCTGTAGGCCTACCTGTATGTTGCAAACTGTCAGAAGCAACGGCAACAGTCAGTATGGGAATTGTGGAAAAATAACTGGAGGTCGAACGCTGATCCATATGGAGTTGGGGAATGAAAGGCAGACAATAATTTGGGGCCCTAAGAAAGACTGGGTGTTGAACCCCCTCAATTCCCCTCACCGACGGATGGTCAAACTGTAGAGAGACGAATCGACGACCGAGATCGAAAAACACAGTCAATACATGGGCGACAGCCAGACGCAGACATTATATAGCTAAGAATGTTATATAGTTAGACTGAGTCTTTCCTGTTGCCTGCGTGTTTCTCTGTCTCCGCCATTATGACGTCATTTTTCATATTCGTAATATGCCATTTATGTAGATGTCTCTAAAGAAGTCTAAGTTGACGTCATTTGTTAAGCAAGCAAGACCGCTTTGCATTATGACGTCATAGATCCTTGGCCATATAAATAATTCAAACCTTCGTAGAATGAGTTGTCGTTTTGTGAACACGGAGGGCTTTCCGATTTCATTTACATGTAGGTCTGGCAAGCTATTCTGAAACAAGTTGAAAAATCCTACGTGAAGACGAACGAGTGTATGTTCCGCAGATGTTTGAAGTCGAAGAACGAAGAGGAAGTTGCAAATATGTAAGTGATTCAACTCTTGCTGTTGGTTAGTCGATTAGGACTTCAAAATTAAGGCTACGCACGAATAACAAGAATTTTTCAAAATACGAGCATCGAGTTCACACAGTGTATTGTTATAATACAAATTTCAATTGCCTGGCCATATCAAAGTTACAAAGTAGGGCCTAGGTGATCTGGCCAAATGTTTGTTTCTCTATAGGGTCTGAAATACCATATAATATTATATTTATTAAAGCTGACTTTTGTGCTTTTTCGCAAGGCTTTTTTTTAGCGTGCAGTTGTATATATGCTACACAAATTGTGCAGTTCCAAATGGATTTTTGCATTTGTAGAAGGACTTCCGTGTAGTTTAAAATAGTGAAAAGATCATTGTCATCCGATTGTAGGCAATGTAGGATGGGAAGAGAAAGAAGGGATTGTGCAGTTCTAAAAATTCATTGTAAAAGCTTTTTTGTACATGTACGTGCGTCATGGCAGGTAGATTATTCCATTAAAATTGTAGTAGACTAAGTCTCCAATAATATTAGATATAATTATGGTATGACCTTGCAGATTTGTTAATAGGCCTATTATTTCTTTTCACTAGCGTAATTTTTTAGTAGGCCTATAACTATAGTCTAAACTTGAAAAATTCCGAAGGCGTCATTTTATTGTTGAGCGTACCATAATTTATATCATGACCGTTAAGCTCATACATGAGCGTCGCTTCTAGTCGTATCAGGAGAAATATTGTTTCCGGCGATTGTTGGAAGGGTTCAAGGGTTAGAACGAAAAGACGACTATTATATCGGTTTGTTTGTTGAACGCCATCGTGTGATGACTAGTGCATTAGACACTGATGCGGCACAAGTGACTGATTAGCCCACGATGAATAATTATAAATAGATTGATTCCGGAGTGTTTCAAATCTGGGAAGAAATATACGTTCGTAGAGATACATTTTATTTCGTTGGTAATTTTCTCATTTCTTGTAGTCCTGTCCTAAACGGAAAGTTTCTATAATTAAACTCAAAGAAGAAATAAATGTCACTATGTTTCCAACACCACCCACGTTAATGGTTTTCCCTGTATGACCAGAAGGCAGAGTTTCCCTGGCCTTAACTTCCAACTAAGCTATAATTAGTTATCTGATCGTACGCTATATCTGTGGAAAGATCAAACGGCTAGGGAGATGACTGGCTGCCCGTCCTCAAATGCAGAGACCAGCAGAGGCTAAGAAAATGAGGTTGTTAACGCGTCGTATCCCTGGTTACTCCCCCTGCTAACCTAAGGGTCTTCTCTTCTACGTCCTCTCCTCCTTTTTTTCTCTTTCTTCCCCCTCTTCCCCTGCTCCTCATCTTTCCTCATCTCCTTTTTCATCTTCTCCACCACCAACATCTTCTTCTCTTCCTTCTTCTTTTCCTCCTCCTCCTCCTCCTCCTATTTTTACTCTCTTTCTCCTTCCACTTCTCCTGTTTCTTCATCTCCTTCTTCATCTCTTTCTTCATCTCCTTCTACATCTTCTCCACCACCTCCACCATACCATCTGCTTCTTCTCCTGCTGCTGCGTCCGTTTCCGTCTTCTTCTTCTACACTAATTCATCCTCCTCTTTCAATTTTTTCTCCTTCTCGTTCTTATTCTAACTCAGCATTCTGCATGAATCTTTGTCAGGTGATGACCTGTCAGCTATAGCCTACGCTCTTACGACCATCCCGTTGATTTAGGCATACGTCAACGTTGCCGGATTCTCCATTCCCTCTCTCCGTGTTGGATTATTTGACTGATGACTTGACTGGAAACGTCAAGCAAGAAGGTAGGACATGATGGGGGAAGTACTTGTATGTATGCATGCGTGCACAGGGTGGGCCATAACAAGCAATATCCTACGGGTTTTTGACAATATCTTGGCTAAAAATTAGAAATTTCAAGTCACGTTTTACGGGCTTAGGCTTAAAGGTAATTCATAACTACGTATCATGGCCAAATTTTGCCAAGAAATTCTAAACAGAATAAAAGCTACCGGTATATCACTTTTAGTGAGCTCACCCGCTGTTTTTTGACGATTCAAAAACGTCACGCAACGAAAAGTAGGAAAAACAATTTTTATCAAGTCACATCTAAAATAATAATTGCTATCAAATGAACCTTATATTTATATCAGCCAGACAATAAATATTGTTACTAGTTGCAAAAGAATCATGTACCCTGCAGCGTAGCTGTAGATTATTGTGAAGTCACTTCGCAAGATTACGATCTTGACGATCAAGTTGGTCAATATTGAATCAGTCAGATGAATATTTTTGTTACTAAGGCAATGAAATTCAATTTTCTAAAAAATGAAAATGACCAGGGTTTCGTGCAATGGCAGGCAAAATGTGTACTCAGACACCTCATGAGCAGGGTCTTGGAACTTAAAATACAATCACCACTTACTCTGATGAACAGTGAGCGCCGAGAATTAACGAGTTGTCGAGTTTATTGAGAGTTTGAGAATTAAGAAATATGCTGTTGAAGGAAAGAGATCGGGCCAACGTTAATATAATTGTACTGATTTAATTGAGAAGAACCAATAGCCTCAATTATCCAGATTTTCACCTGATGGATTATCAATTGTGGAAAGCTATACCGGAGAAACACCACAATCTGCGGCCAAAACCAGGAGTGATAACATAAATTGATGGTGGCATTGTAGTCGATATGGGGAGATCTACCTCTGGGGAACTCATCAACAAGGTCAACACAACAAGAACTTTACAAAGAGACTGAGAACAAGAGTGAGCATTGGTGCTGGACACATTGAACACAAGTTGTGAAGCATTATCAATTTCATTTGATAACATGCATTTGAGATGTGACTTAATAAAATTGTTTTTTGCTACTTTTGTTGCGTTACGTTTTTTTGATCGTCAAAAGACGGTGAGTGGGCTCACTAAAAGTGATATAACTTTTGTTCACATTGGAATTTCTTGGTGAAATTTGGCTATTGTAGGCCTACGTAAATATGAATTACCTTTAAGCCCGTGAAACTTGATTTGAAACGTTCTCATTTTTGGCCAAGATATTGGCAATAAACCGTAGGAATTACTTTTTATGGCCCACCCTGTATAATTGTTTGTTTATTCATGTCAAGTCACTTATTCTATCTTGCATGCATGACTATTTTACTCGTCTAAATATTTAAGTGCAATTAAAGTCATTTTTATAATGTTTCCTGGATGAAGTTATATGCAACAGTATAGGCCTACGTACAGCACATGTGCATGTATGGCCTATGAAGCTGAAGACTTCCATAAGCAATAATCCGAGTCAAGGTAAGATACGATGCGAAGCATCTGCATATGTCCATAGGCAGTTAAACGTAACAATAGCGGAACTGGTTGACATGAGACTGGAACATAAAGCTTCCTGGTGTATGTCAGCGCGTTTCCGACTAACAGGGTCAGGTCCAGAAGGAGACTTGTGTTTGATTAATTCCTTTCATGATAGCCTACTGTTTGTGTCTGTCATAATGAGCAATCGTAACTTCTGTCGTTTTATAGTGTTACTCTTTGTTTATAAGTGCCTGGTGCCTGTAAGTAAGTAAGTAAGTAAGTAAGTAGCCCTTTATTGTTGCCAGTCAAATGCTCACAAATCTCAATTTAAATTGCGACTTTGCTTGAGAGAAAATGGGGTGGATTTGGTTGCACCATGCATATAGCTCTGCATTGTTCGTATTACTCTGCACCTACTGACTGAACCTCTGGCGTGGCGTAAGAACCAGTAAGCACCTAGCAATGCAGGAGGGTCCCTGGCGTGGAGTGAGAACCCGTAAGTCCACATTTTTTATGATGTTGCCTTGAATGAGTCGAGGAATGATAGAAGACTGGTTTAGAAGGAAGAAGACGCGATGGCAAGTTACACAGAATCAAGGAGACTACGCGCATAGGATAAAGCACAGGATGCGTGTCACGTGTGAGGGATCGCCGTCTTTATGCGTCCAATTTCAGATGACAATTAGAGCGAAAGGTAGGCCTATGATAAATCTCAAGCGCCAGACTATTGGTAAACTTGAGAAAGCAGTTTTAATTTCTTTCGCATGATGCTTCACGATGCAACTGGTGTTGCTTCGGGTTCCCGTAGTTATTTGATAGACACGAACAATATATGCTGCCACTTGTGTCACTGACTGATCTGTATAGAACCATCTAATCAATTCGTTCATATAGCTCATCTTCCTTCCTAACACTTCTTCGCCTTTCCGTCGCCTCATCACTAAAACTTGCATAGGCCTATTGCTACACAGCCACAGCTGTACCGCCTCTCAGGTACAAGGACCCGCCATAATAAATTACGACAAATGTCTATTCCGTCCAAGCAATGAACCCTCCGGCACCACACATCTTGCTATCTCTTCACATCTCTATCAATTCACGCCAAAAACTGAAAACACTGATCCCTCACTAATCACATCCTTATTCCTGCTCTTTCGGAAGTCTTTCCCTAAAATAATTAATTCCCTAATCTCCGTCACCGACTCACCGTTTCAATGCTAAACACCATCCACTATATTCCTCTGACTGTCCATTTGAACATTGACCTGAAGTCGACTTTCACCTATCTGCTGCCTATCGATTTACTTACTAATCGTCTGTAAGTAAGCTGATTGCCACCACATCGCTTTTTCGGGCGCTATAGAAAACTTGAGATTGAAATTTTGGGAACTTAATGCCTCAAATTTATTCAGTTCAGAATAGACTTATGCAGGTTCAATCAAGCAATCAATCAAAAAGTTTTATTTAGTAGGTAAATAAACATGGTTTACAAATCATTGCAATAATCAACATAGGCCCTAATTATCATTGTTACAATAAAGGGCCCTAAAAAGGAAAAAAATCCCGCTGGCTATGGACATCAAATCATCGATTGAATTTATATAATGGTGGCCTTAACTAAACTTTAGCATATACACTGCATCACATAGTGCAAATCAAAAAGTTTATAAGAACTTAGAAGCTACACGCAGGCCTAAGCTTATACAGTACAAGAGGTGGCTTCAATTTTCCAGTGTGTTAAAATATTCTTTCTGCCTGAAAATCGAGTTTTCAAATTTGAACCTGGTTAATCGAATTAATATTATTGTAGCCAAGTCTATATCAACATGTCTTATAGATTTCCGCGCTTTATTTGATATCGAAAGTAGACAGTTTGTGCGGTTTTAATTTCACTTGTTATCCACTGAGCGGCTCTGCTGATATCAGATATAGGGACCCATGGTGTAACACCGTTATCGTTATAGCCATACATAGTAGCGTTCTTCCAAGTGGAATCATCGAAATTCACCTTCATCCATTCAGAATTTGATGTGTAATTATTGGTTGAAACTTTCCAGGAGTCATCCGTACGTATGGTGTCAGTGGAAGCCAGAATACCACCGACACTACCAGGCTCATTGAATAGCTCCACTGCGATGACACTGGCTGTCAACGAAAGTGGTACGCTGTCCGTTGTTCTCCAGTCGGCTCGACCTGGTAGGTTGGTTATCTCGCAGCCATCGATGTACAAGTGCTTCAATACATTGTCGGCCGTTATTTTGAGAACTACAGGAGCAAAACAAAGGTATACGTAGTACTAGTATAGTAGTACTAGACTACTACTAGTAGTAGCCTACTAGTAGTAGTTTAAGTTTAACGACACGGTGTGATAACAAAGAAAATTAGCGTCGCCCTCCTCCTCTATCTAGGCTTGGGACAGGCACTGACAGAGAGCGCCCAGTGGCGGAGCTTTAAAAAGGTATTACGCCCTCTATGGTTTAAATAATTATATACAGGGTGCGCCAAAAAAAGACCCCCCCTAGGTTCATTGCCAATATTTTTACCAAAAGTAAGAATTTTCAAATGAAATTTTACAGGTTTATAGGCAATTCATATTTACACATTATGACCAGATTTCCTCAAAATATTTCAAACGGAACAAAAGTTACATCACTTTTAGTGAGGTCACCCACCGTTTTTTGACGATTCAAAAACGAAGCGCAACAAGAATTAGGTTTTTTGCCAATATCTTGGCCAAAAGTAAGAATATCGAAATGAAATTTTACAGGCTTAAAGACAATTCATATCTGCACATGGTGGTCAGATTCCATCAAAATATTTCAAACAAAACAAAAGATATACCACTTTTAGGAGGCCACCCACCGTTTTTGACGATTCAGAAACGAAACACAACAAAAAGTAACAAAATACGATTTTATTAAGTCTCATCTCAAATAACTTTGTCAAATGAACTTGGTAGTGCTTCACAACTTGTGTTCAATATGCCCACCACCCGTGCCAAGACTTTTTTGAGTCTCTTTGCAAAGTTCTTGATGGAATTGTTGATTAATCTGACAGATTCCTTATTTACCAATTTGATTGTCATCTTGCTAAGTGACTTCTCAGTGACGCGCAGCTACGCTGGTACCCTGTTTCTTTTTTAAACAGTAATAATAATGATTATCTGGCATTATCAAGGCTACATGATACCAATAATTTGAGATGAGAAAAAATTCGTGTTTTTGTTACTTTTTTGTTGCGTTTCGTTTTTGAATCGTCAAAAAACGGTGGGTGACCTCCCTAAAAGTAGTATAGCTTTTGTTCTGTTTGAAATATTTTGATTAAATCTGGCCACCATGTGCAGATATGAATTGTCTTTAAGCCTGTACAATTTCATTTCGATATTCTTACTTTTGGCCAAGATATTGGCCAGAATAATTAAATTGTTTTATTTTTATTTTTTGTTGCGTCGCGTTTTTGAATCGTCAAAAAACGGTGGGTGACCTCACTAAAAATGATGTAACTTTTGTTCCGTTTGAAATATTCTGAGGAAATCTGGTCATAATGTGTAAATATGAATTGTCTATAAGCCTGTAAAATTTGATTTGAAAATTCTTACTTTTGGTAAAAATATTGGCAAAAAACCTTTGGGGGGTCTTTTTTTGGCGCACCTTGTATAGCCTTCTGCCCGCACAAAAGGGTGCATCTTTGCCTAATCCTTCTTCTTTTTTTCCCCTGTTCTTTCCTTTCTCCCTCTCAACTCATGGGCGGAGACCTGGGCGGAGTGTACAACAGTAGGACTGTTGACAAAGGATTTAAACGTTAAGTAATGTAATAGTAATGTAATAAGACCCATATTATATGTAGGGAAAGGAGATCCTAGGCCCACATAATATAGATATAGCTACGCCCTTGCTGTAGCTGCAACTGGTGTCCACGTGTTCCCTGCGTGTAGAGAGTGTGTGACCGAGTCAGAATGACTTGCAGAATTAACTCGGCCTGCCCTGGAAAGACAGCGTGTCCCTATTGAGTTGGCAGAGTGCCAGAGCATGGTAGTAGCAACGACGGGGGCTGAAGCGTCCCCCAGAACCATATAAAAGCCCTTTTACAAAGAACCCAAGTGCCGACTCCCAGATTCTGTATCCAGGAAGGACCTGCGACTGGTTGAAGTTCGTGCCCGGAGGTGAAGACAATGCCGCCTTCGTCAACCCAGGAATTAAGAATCTGCGTTCCGAAGTGTGAGATGCCAATTTTAGGAACTCCTTCGTCGAAGTGCAGAATAGGCCTCCGATCCCCTCCGCAAATCCAGGAATTAAGAATCTGCGTTCCGAAGTGTGAGATGCCGATCTTAGGAACTCCTTCGTCGAAGTGCAGAATAGGCCTCCGATCCCCTCCGCAAATCCAGGAATTAAGGACCTGCGTTCCGAAGTGTGAGTAACCAACTCCAAGAAGAGTTTAGCGTCTCCTTCGTCGAGAGCAGGATAGTCCTCTTCCGATCCGTTCTACCTCAGGACAGGAGTCCTTAACCGCGTACTCGGAATGGATAGTCTACAGCGAGATCCCCGCCATTGATCGGGAGTATAAGTTGTTTTCTGTTCCGTTGCCACTGTCAGCCGTAAAACAGGTCTGGACCGGATCTAAGGTATGAACAGTAGGAATCATTCGAGTGCTCTGTGAATCCTAAATTCATAGAGAGTTGCCTTTCCCTCCCTATTTTATTAAGATAGAAACGAAGATTGTAACGGTTGTGCTTTGTCGAAGGTTCGAGTATGAATGAATGCATTACTTTGTTGCTTAAATAGTTAGTAGTATTAGATTAGAACTTATTTACTCTGCTTAATAAAATATATATATAGAAGAGAGTCTTTATTCCTATAAACACTTACGTAGAGTAGAAACACTTACCATGGCAACGACTATATATATATATAGAAAGAGAGAGATAGAGAGAGATAGGACTCGGGTATGATCGTGTGGACCCAACCCAAATCGAACCCTGACTCCTTCTCTTAGGGAGAAGCAGTTCTGACTCCAACGAGCAGCGCTCTTCCACTTAGGCACCTTTCGTCAAGAATCACTATTACCCTATCCTTGACCGATCATACGAGTTCGAATATCTCTGGCCATTCACGATAGTCGTATCTGTATCATCCCGGAACGAGAGGTCCACTAGCTGCTGCAGATGTCTCATACAAACCCTCTCTGGTAGCGCGGAGAGGGGAGGCATTCATTCCCCTTGTCGAGGGCGGATCTAGGGATCGTCTTCGTAAGGGGTTGCACCGGCGAAAAACCCTACAGGAGACTTGGGAGGGACGGAAAGACGCGAGATTTTTTTGACGGACGAGTGGCTGAGTGTCGCCAAAAAATGTCCATCTTATGTCGGCCAAAATTTCTGACGACCTTTTTTTAGTCATCCGACGAAATCTCGACGAAATTTTATATTTTCGCCGACAAAAAAGTTGATATGACTTTTTTAGTCGTGACGCTCAACGAATGGGGGGGGGGAGAAATGCATGGGCCGTCTCCCCAAACCTTCATTGGGGGACCGTCCCCCCGTCCCCTCTAGGTCTCCGCCCATGTCTCAACTCCTTCCTTCGAATTTGACTTTAATCAATTTGGTAAGCTCTGTCTGCTAATTTTAGCGTGACTTGAAGATTAAGATTAAGATTAGCCGCCTGTGAGTGGGTACCTTGAAGTGGCGCCTTATAAATTCTGATTGATTGTTTGACTGATTTATTAAAAGTAGGCCTACATTCTATATTCTGCCCAGTGGCGTAGCAATAGGGCGTGCAACCTGAGCAATGCACGAGGGCCCCCACCTGTCAGGGGCCCCCGGGGTCAGAGTCAATTTTTTTACTTTAAGGATATTCAGAATGTATTCTAACCTACATCTACATGTACAGCGTACACATCCAGTAATTTTTTGGGTTTCAGCCGGAATGTCCATGATTAGGCTACCTATTGCAAATATCTTTACTCTGCAGCCTTTGGCCGGAAGTAGGCCTAATCGTAATCTCGAGACTTCTACAGCGCCCACAAAAGCGGGAACCAGCTTATTCACAAGCGCTCAATCAAAACAAAATCTCCGCCCAGGCATCGGGTCAAGTCCAGAGAGTCAGGCAGGCAGATAGATGGACGGCTAAGTTGGGTAATGTTTAGAATTGAAATGACGAGGAATGTGATGAGAAGAGGACGAATCAGGATAGGATTTGTGAAAGAGCAATGTTTTCAATTTTGAGTGAAAGACCTGTGGGGAGATAGCGCGAGGTAGAGTTTTGGTGAGTTCGTATGATGGGTCGGAAGTTTGCCGACGTAGTTGTACTGACGTATAAACATAATTAGGCTATTGTGTCATGATCTACGCAGACGCGTTTAAAATTTATTATTTTTGTAGTGCAATGTGAAATTTGTAAAAGATAACTGCATAGCCTATTTACTTGGAAATTGTATATTTTTTGACTCTGGTAGGCCTACGGCACTCTTTCTGTCCCCCCAAGTTATGCCTAAGTGTTAGGCTATTTAAGTGGCGCTGCTAAGCCACAAGCACGAGAAGAACGGATAAAGACAAAATGCAAATAAACTCCGCATTTATGATGCCTGCGAAGAGCGAGCTTGCACCGATGACTACATCAGACATGGGGGCAGAATCGAATTCCGGTTTGATCAGTGCAGAAATGGTGGTTGACATGGATATTGCCACTGAGCCGAGTAGGCCTTGAACTTCAGAGGCTACGGTAGCAGTTACATCACCAATGGATTCAGGCTTGTCCCCTCAAAAGTGGTGGATATTTTTGCACATGCACGTAAGATAAGGCGCGCACACGAGCATTTCGGATTTAGACCCCCCCCCCCGTAGTAGGTTAGCCGTAGACTTGATTGAGTTATTTCACACATGCCAAATTCGTTACGTTTTTCCGCTCTTTTAATCCACAAGCCAAACAGCTTGGAGAATTTAAGTAGGCCTAGGGCCTATGGTGATTGATGATTAATACTTCAGGAGATTTTTTGATTTCTTTTGAATGGTATTCTAGATCAATTTTTCTCTGCTGATATGGAGTAGAATATGTTTCATTAGAGAAATTTGTTAAAATAATAAAAATGTAGCTAGTTTGTTTTCATTTAGCTTTGGTGTTAAATATGCAAATTTCGTAAAGGAACCAGGCGTTTTGCACAGCGCTTTGTTGCTTGTAATCCAATGGGGTTTCAAGCATTTAAGGGCCCAACACATACGCTCTGCACAGGGGCCAACCAAGACCTTGCTGCGCCACTGATTCTGCCTAACAGATGCAAATGCTGACGACGCACTTGTTGCAGAAAGAAATTCGGCAGAGGGTCAAAAGTAGGGTCGTCTTAAAATTTATTATAGGGATGAAGGCACTGTGCATAGAGGGCCCACGAACTTTGTAGGGGCTAACGAAAGGACAGACAGAACAGGAGCCAAGCACAACTTAGGAAGTCATATAAAGAAGAGAACTGCAATCGTGAATTATTTTATTATAGACGATTGCATAGATTATTGACTTCAGGGTGGTAGAAGAGATTCGTAAATGAACCTGATGCATGGTCGGAGTTGGAATTAAGAGGAGCGAGTAAGGTTGGCAGCATGGTCAGAGAGAGAGAGAGCGAGAGAACTGCCCAGGATGAGATCTAAGTCTCGTAGGCTATAGCAGAGACGGTAGCCAGAGAGAAATTGGCGGTTTCACATCATGAAATAAGTTCTAAAAAGTAGCCAATCAAGACGATGATAATCGATTAAAATTTGCAAGAATTGATCAATAATAAAATTATTATTAATTAAAGCGTTTAACACTGCAGCATGATAGGCTATTCTATAGGCCTACATAAATGCACCGACGTTGTTGCGAATAACTCAGCCAATTTTTGCAATTTATGTTTACCTAATGTGTCAAATTAAAGATAATTCATTAGACTCAAAAAAGTCGAACTGGCACTAGTTTGAATTTGAATATAAAGTGTGGGGCAAATCTAGCTACCTCATTGTGTTGTTATTAGTGACTCAATAATGGCGCCATTTACAGACGATGGTCAAGTTTTGATCAGAATTTTACGGACTGATAAAGGATTTTATTCGTTTCAAGTGATAAAAGACTTTCCTGACAGAGGATGTCATGAAACATACATTGGATCGTCTGATAAGAAAAATTTATGAAACAGGAACTTTGAGCGTACACCGCGTGATTCGGTACGCGCGCCGCGCACACCAGCTAGCACTACTCGTGTGTCCGAGTTAATTCGCAATCAGGACGATAACCCGGGTTAGCTCTCCGACACTGATGCAAAGAAACGGCGGGCAGCATGCACGAAAAGGCGTCTGAAGCAGAGCATGACTGTTGATAAAATTAATGGTTAAGCAGTGATAAGAATAAATTTCCCGAGATTTTGGTCGATGACTAAAAAATTTTTTTAAATAAATAAAATAAAAAGGTCATCAGAAATTTTGGCGACTGGAAACAGAAAATTTTCTCCGAATAGTCAGCCCCCCAAAAACTGAAAACCTGGCGCCGCCACTGTTTGTTTCTGCAGTGAAAAACAGTTGCAAAACGATTGTCCGATGTTTATAAAGAGAAAAATGGAACGAACTTGAACTGATGTCTTTGTGTTTTGAGTTAATACTAAGCAACCATGCAGCTGTTACATAAATTAGACCTATAATCATTAATCATCAACCAAAATTCGAAAAGTTGTTAACAAAGAAGTCATATTGCAATATCTATAGGCTCAAATCTGATGAAGCATGCCGAAAGTCAGTGGTTTTTTCCTGCTAGCACAGGCCTAGGTCTACATGTATCCGTAAGCAATTCATGAGGTTCCTGTGGGTCCAATGAAGGTCCCACACAGAAATATTAATTCAATATACCCTAAAGATTCAAATAGGCATACTGACAGGGTTTTGTTCACAGGTTCCAGCAAATAATTTTTTAACAGTTCCTTTGTCATTCGGTATCTTTATGTTCGTTGGCTGTCGTTGCTTTAAATGTGAAGCATTATATCGTGTTCTGCTAAATTATATGCTATACAAATCGCAACGTCGCATAGATGAATAGATATACCACAGCAGCTATTTTTCTACGCGATACAATTAATTACACAGACAACGATAAACAATAAGAACTGTTTCAGTTCGTTGTAATGTAAAGCTTTTCGTCTGATTTATTGTTTGATGCTTTGCCACGTAGGCCATGCAAATCGCAACGCCGCTTGCATTTATACTATTGAATAGCCAACCGGGCGGCAATTTTCTTCATGAAACGTTTCTAAAGAGAGACAGCGACCAACAATAAGAACTGCATCCAGTACATGCATAGTGTTATGCAAACTAAACTCATTGGCTTACTAGTGGCTTAGGCATAGCCTATATCCTATAGACGAGAACGACAGACTCTGACTTAGGCACAGGGCCTATTATTAATAATCAATCGTAAATTAATTAGCTTATGACTTGGACATCCTTTATGCAAATTATGCTACAGTGATGTTGGCGCTTTGTAGAAAACAAAAGAACAGTCGAATGTAGAATAATTAGTTGGATAATCATGATTTGTGTTATTTAATTGTAAACTGTCGACACATTTAGGCTATTGTTGATCAAGCGTTGCTAGCCTGATTAATCCCCGCGAATGGGTGACCGGACAAAATGGTAGCGGACAAAATGGTGCGAACAAAATGGTATGGATGAAATGAAAGCTGGATTAGTGAATTTTCATATATGAAATAGAAGGTGGGTTTAATGAAAAGACGCATGTGAAATGGAAGCTGGATGAAGGATCTGCGTGGATATTTTTATATATGAAATGGAAGCTGGATTGATGAAAATAACGCTTTAGATATAGAAACTGTATCAGGGTATTTTCATAGCTGAAATAGAAGCTGGATTAATGAAAGATGCATTATAAATGAAGGTTGATCTAAGGAATGTTATGGTTGAAATTGAAGCTGGATACATCATGAAACACAAAAATGAAAGACCTCAATTCAGCTTCCATTTCTCAAGCATTTTTTTCGCCAATCCAGCCTCCTTTTCTCAAGCTTTTTTCTTAACTAGAGCTCTACTTCAGCCAAAAAAAGCCATCCACCCTCTATTTCAGCAATAAAGTGCCCTAATCCAGCTTCCATTTAAACATACCGTTTTGTCCGTACCATCTTGTCCGTACATTTTGTCCGCTACCATTTTGTAATAGAAGCCGCGAATGCAATGCGCATTAGGCAAGGATATAAGCTTTAATTGGAAGCTCGTGGACTCATAGATGCCAGTATTCGTGACTTAGGTTTTAATATTCGCAAATAGGCTATTCGTGAATATTTAAAAAAATTAATATTCGTAAATATCCGTTAACGAATTAAAGTGAACTATCGAAACCGCAAAGTCACCCTGTACAGCAGTTTAGGTTTCTGTAGGCCTACGCCTATATAATGTAATGTAATGTAATTAGTAATTTATATAGCGCCGCTCACAACCAAGGCCATTCAGTAGCGCTCCCAGTGCGATAACCCCTAGAGAAAAAATAGGTCTTAAGAAGAGAGAGAGATGTAGATAACGATCCCGAAAGTAGAGTCCCACGCAGAGTGGAGGGAAGAGAATTCCACAAGGAGGGCCCAATGATGGTGAAGGATCGAGTTTGAGCAATAGTGGTCCTATAGCTCGTGGAACAAACAAGTCAGCCCTGTCCAGAGAACGGAGAGGTCTATATATGTATTTATATGTCTCCATAACGTTCACTCGCATTCAGAATTTCAGATCAAGGTTGAATTTAAATCTGCAATGCATGCCCTTAATATGCTGAGAACGGGATGTCTTGCTTGTAATGTTGTACTGTTAACTTATTTCCTGCGTTGGTATTTATATTTAGGCCTATTCATTCTGCTACAATGATATGAAAACTACTGTATCAATTTGCAGTTACTATTATAGGCAATTAAAGCTTATTTCTAAGTTAGGCTACTAGGCTATTCTTGCCACTTGCCAACTGCCATTGGTGACTCTGCCTCTTTTCAGGTAGGCCTATCGTGACTAACATTAACTATCAAAATGTGATATGAATGCTACATGGCCACATTGGCCAGATCAAGTATCGGTTATAAAGACCTTTTTGGCTTTTAACAGTAAACCTACCGGTATCAAAGTTTTACTGTCACTGACTGATCTATGCGTTATAATTGCATTTTGTAGTATGCAATTCATTCAGTAAAACGTTAAAAATCGATCGACTAAAATCAAGTGCAATCACTGCGTCGACCAAACCTCTCGATACAACACCCGATCAACTATTTTAGCCTATAGATAACAAAATGAGAATTAAGAATAACTCATAAAGAATTTCGTGAATGAAAATAGTATTTTACGAATATAATGTTTGTTGGCAATTTAATATTCGTTAATATTCGTGAATATTTGCAAATTTTAATATTCTTAATAGGCCTATTCGAATACTCGATCTATGCCTGAATGTTGGAAGCCCTTGGAAGTTTCAGTGCTTTGTGTAGTCTATAGTACGCTAACAGAGCTATATAAATGGCATTAGCTTAGATATTAGCCTAATTGTGTAGTCTATATAAGTCGAACGTTTCACAGACGATAGGCCTATGTTTTATCGCCTTTGTGAGACGCATAAATGCGCTATACAAATGTGAATGTCCAGCCATATAAATCCATTGACACATGCAGTTAAGGTCGACAACAGTAGGCCTATACTGTATACGTCGTTAGCTTACACTAAAGTCAATGTCGATATCAATATCGACAACAGCAGTTATGACAATAGTAGGCTAACAATAATACGGACAAAATAAATGAAGACTATAGGCATTAGTCAGACTGAGTATGCAAAACTTTGCAGTCAGTATTTTGACAATTTTCACCCGTTCAAACACTATTCCCTTCTTTTGTGATCCGTTTAGGCATAGGCCTAAACGAGAAGCGTTACGGTTTATATAAGCTTATAGCATAGCCTGTTGTCTAATCGAAAACAGCGATGATGATAATAGACCAGTATGCATGCAATTATTGTTCTATCAAATGCTAGTTCTGTTGGCTGCAGTGGGAAATGTTTGGCAAGCTGTGAGTGGGAAAATATCATTGTGAACAGGAATAATCGGAAACACGGTCGTTTTCAATGCCTCCTGACAGCTGATAGGTCTAGGCCTACGTCAAAATGCGCATGCATTGATACGCAACTATGAACAATTGAACATTGGTGGTAATAAAAACTGGCAGGAAATATGACAGTAAATAATTAATTATTTATTCTTTGTTGCTCTGTTACGAACGGCTCCAAGTAAACAGTCATAGGCGGCCTAACCGACAGGATCTCTGTCACTAACATTTCTAAAGCATAGGCTGCCTAACATGCATAGACTTTATGCTATAAGCTTAGTGACTATAATAATTGATTAAATTTTGACTAGTGCGTTATTTATGTAACCTAGGCCTAATTAGCCCTCAGAACATCATCTACTCATCGAAGCCGTTTTGCGTTTCTGTGTTCCGGGATATCCTGCTGTGTGAGTGTGATCTCATCTTAAAGCAATAATTTAGTGGACTGAATCGTTCCACTCTTTCTTGAGTTCAAATTCCTGGCGTCTTTCGTAATTAGCTGCTATAAATTTAATCCAATTAATTTCCAAAAATAAACTCAGCATTTAAGTGCGGTGATATCACCGTGAATGGATCTTATTAGCTCAACGTTGAATTCAAGCAGATCCTGTGCCAGCAAATGTAGCTAATAAGCCCACATTAAAAACTTTGAAAGGTAGGCCTAGGCCTACGGACAACGAAACTCTATAAAAACTCATCGCGAATATAGTCCTATCATAGATCATCGAAAGATACTTCGGTCGATGAGCCAATAGCGCAACAATCCAGCTAAACTACAGGAAACTTATTTTAAATACCCTATCTTGCATTTATCGACCAAGAAAGTTTGGATAGCTGAGTTATCATGATAATGATAATTAGGTCTACTATAATTATTTTTACGCGGTTATTATTGGGTAACTCTCTCTCTAATGAAAATAAATCACTTGAAGATAGTGAGCAATTATGAGTAAAGAACCTGATCAAGATCCCTACTAAATCGCAAACGTCTCACAGACGAAATAGTACTATCCGCATACTAGAAGGCGGCGCAGGCTGAAAGATTCCCTGCTGTTGGTCCAGCATTTCGTAGTGCGTTGACTTGCAGGCTCGCACCATGCGACATAACATAGGCCTATACATTGTAAGCTGCATTGCATTTGTTTAGCCTGCTTGCCTCTATTCCACAAGCAGTTGAATAATATTCTCTTCGATCTATTGCACGGTGGTCTGTAGGCCTACTTAGGATGGCATTCACAGATTCAGAATTGTTTTTTTAATTTGCAATAGGCCTACTGTTTTTCATCATTTGATTGATTCAATGTTTCAACGATTTGTTGTTCAGATGCCCATTCTATAGAGACTGGAACGGTATCTCTTTCGCGATTCAATCTCATGTCTATTATAGGGGACCTACATGAAAAAAGTAGTCTTTCGAATTCAAACTTAACCCATTAGTGCCCAGCGTCCGTTATAACGGACGCTTAGAAAACCCGTTGCAAAAATAAGAGGCAACTGTATAATATGGTCATCACTATTTTTTTAAATTGGTGGGTCAATAGACTATAGATTCCACTATTGTGATTGTCGGATTATGTGGATTGGAAATATTTTATTGCTTGTGCTAATGTGTCTACTGCAGCATGTCGAAAATCCTTGCTACCACTAGTTATTATATTTCTGTTTGGTATTGAACGAGGAGGAATTTGGAGAAAGTGTAAATGTTGTTTATAGTAGCCATATGGGTCAACATGCTGACAAAATATTATCCTAATTGCCGCTAGTTTTCCTAAGGAAATTTCGATTGCAATGTAAGCGTCCGTTATAACGGACGTCGGGCACTAGCCTAGAGATTACGTTTCCTACAGCAAGTCTCCAAGCGTCATTGTTCCAACAATTACCTCCGTCATTGCATCACTTGTAATATGAAGTAAGCATCAGCCTGCAATTTATTCAGATTTACTCACTATTTTTGATTCGAATCTTGTAGACTTTTGCACTTCTGACATGATTTTGGGTACGGCGGTGCATGCACTTGAGGTACAGAGTTATGCACAGGTCAAATTTACCTTGAAACCCATAGCAGCCAGGCGCAAAGAACTAGTATCATGCCTCACTAATACTCTATACTGATGATATGCTGGCATGACCGCTGTGTTGTAAGAGGCTTCTAGCCCCCCCACCACCCGCGAGGGGACCAGACTCAATCCCTGTCCTTCCTCTCCCAGGCCGACCATCCCCTCCCGAGGTAGGCTTTGGCTCATTTCTGTATTCCCCTGTTTTGCACTTGGTTCAAGATGCGCCTACCCTGTATAGGAAATAAACCCCAGTAGTCCTATGAATATATAGTTTCCAGTGCATGAACTTTTGGGATGGTGGACGAAGGTCGTGTGCAGGCATAGTCACACAGCCAGAAGAAAGCCATGCCTGTCTTTCAAACTTCCATGTTTCTGCTCCACAATCCAGTATGGGCGGTTTTGGTAAGTAAGATCGGCGCGATGCTGTTACATGATATGAATTAGACAACGGAAATTGTGATGTCCAATCAGTCTACCTGTTTGACATAGCTTGGTATCTCTTGCAAAGTTTACTAAGGCAGCAGAAGTTTGACTTCAGGCAACAGATGGCTATAAATGTACACAATTGTCATGGCGTACCATACAGTACTCAAGTGCTTGGCGTACCATCCATCCAAGGTCAACGTGCTGCTGCAGTACTGTAAGCTTGATGCACTATGCGATGGTAACGTAACAATCATTGAAATGTACTAGGAAACACAAACTGCCAATGCAAGGCTAGAGAAATGTTATGGAAACCTTTATCCTGGGAGCCACAAGTACTATCACAATGCATAAAACGCTCATAAATAAGCTGGTGCCCTGCACTTGGCATTAGTGAAATGGAGATAATTAGCTCGTTTAGTAAATAGATGTTGCAAATCATCAAAAACATTCAACAAGAATTGTATAAAAAAAAGAAGGATGCTTGATTCTGCAATGGTAACCTAAGCACTGGACTATAGTGCCCGACGTCCGTTATAACGGACAGTATGGAAAGTACTCATACTGTAGCAGGAATCAATAAATAAGCTACCAGCCATGTTACTGCACCAAGTTGTTGAGATTACTGAAACTACAACTTAATCTGTTGGGTTTTACCACTTTGGGCACTAATGGGTTAAGACTCACCTGTTTCCTAAGGCCCACCCCGCCTAGTTGTTCAGACTTGTTCTCGAGGAGACTCAAAATAGTCGTTGCTTTAATTATTATTTTGATATATATATATAATCATAATAATGGTAGTATGATTATGATTATTATATTTTAATAAGAGGTCAATGATCCCGCGGGATTAAATTTGAGGAATAATTGGCATTACCATTATTAATTTATTAGTGGTAGTACGTACGTACTATACTATTACTACTGCTACTACTACCACTACTAGGTATGCTACTACTATTACTACTACTACTACTACTACTATTACTACTACTACTATTACTACTACTACTACTATTACTATTACTGCTGCTGCTGCTGATTTTGTTGCTGCTACTGCGGCTACTACTATTATTATACTATTATTATTTTTGTAACCCGAAGTAGATATAATCCGTCTTATTATTTTTTTTTGCCCTGAGGTACTTTGTTCCCCCAGGGACTTATAAAATATAAAAGCAATGTGCCTGGATTATTATTAATATTGTTATTATTATTATTATTATTATTATTATTATTATTATTATTATTATTATTATTATTATTATTATTATTATTATTATTATTATTACTGATTCAAATGTAAGTTGATAGTTTTGCTTCATAAACTGTCTTTGATTAATTGACTGATGCTATTGAAGAAGTCTCGTATTCAGAGACAATGCAATTAATTGTCTGCAAAGGCACAAACAGAACCGTTGGTTCCGGATTTGTAAATGTTTTATGCGTAGACCAATAAATATAGCTGAAAACGCAGTTGCGTGCTCATCTGTAGTCAAAATCGATTTCATTTCTATCTAGAGTCGTTTTGATCAGCGATTTTGCCCTACGCAGATAGGCATACATGTAGGTCCTATACACTGCGTCAGAATAATCTATACCAATTGCTGTTTGCGGCAGACTATTGTGCAATGCTCAGGAGAGCCTTTGTATGTTGAAGACGGGTATTCAAAAAACCTCAAAGCGCAAAACTCGCTTGTCTGAAGTTGTGTCACGCATAAAGTCGACGCAGAATGCACATCAGCTGTCCGTGGCTGCTTCCGACCTTTGGTCTACTAAGCTCATACAAGATGGCTTGACTGTCGTTGTTAACTATTCCATGATAATGTAGATCCAGCTATACCGGTCTCAGTTGTGCAACCCGGCTGCATGTCCAAGCTTAATGAATAGGCTTACCCTGTTTTAGGCTACTGAATATTACTGCACAGTTAATGTAATGGCCTGAATAGATAAATATGCAAATCTACTAGGCCTACCAAGCTCGTTTAATAGACCAGACCTACTTGGGTCATTGCAATTTAAACACAGCACCTGGCAGACTGTTTTAAAATGAAATCGAATGCTCAAACTACTAAATCTATACTCCTTTATTGACCAATCTTCCTCTGATGATCACCACCTCTATGCAGACGACACCAGATTCTACATGTCCTTCTTCCCTAAGCTTTTTCCACCTCTATTGCTCAACTTCTCAATGTGGTCAAACCAAGCTCTCAATGAATGTCGCCTATCCTCCTGCACCTCAACCCATCCAAAACAGAGTTCATTATTTTCATGAAAATTTCTGACCTTTCAATACACTTATCGACATAGGCGTAGGGGACATTTCGGCAGTGGGGGGGGCAAAGATTTGACTATTGCCCGAGAAGTATACTTTAAATAATTTTTGGCGGACCGCGAGTCGTCCGACATTTTTCATCGACCAAAATTTTGTCAGTCATTTCGATTTCGCAGCCCGAAATTTTACGATTTTCCAGCCGAAATAACTGATGACCTTTTTTTAGTCATTTCGTACAAATATTCAGAAAATATAGCTGTTTTTGACCCTTGTGTGCCAGAAAAAATCCTCCCGTGCCTGTTTGTCCGAAAAAGTTTGTCCGCCCGTGCCTGTTTTGCCCGACAAAACACATTTGCCCGAAATTTGGGGGGGGGGCAATTGCCCCCAGGACCTAACCTCCTCCGCCTATGCCTATCGACTAACTCTCCATCTTTCCCCTTACTTCTGCTGCTCCTGGTGCATGGGCGCCCGCAAACAGGGGCAAGAGGGATCACTTCCCCTGGAAAATTGACATCTATTTTTCTAATTATTAATTTAGGGTTTTTAACAAATTTCTCCGCCACCCTAATGATGAATACAGTGAAAATTTTAAAAATACGTTTAGAAACCCCTATAAAATAACCATGGCAAGCTGTTAATTTTCTGTTTTGCCTTTTTCAAGCTCGTAGGCCTACTAAAAACTGTAACCATGACCTTTGGTTCCAAATAAAAACTGACTTCTCGCCTGTCCAAAATAATTCATACCAATACTAACCATCTGATCCTGCTTTCTTTCACTTACTTTCCAATCCTAAATGACGCCCAACTTAACAGCCACTCTCAGTACTCTGCCTCCTCCGCCCCTCTGACAACCCGACTTAGTTGGACTTCCTTCTGACTATACCTTTTGAACAGTCCTTTGACTTGATGAATAAGCTGGTGCCTGCGATTGACTTTTTCGAGTGGGACTTTAAAAGTTTAGAAATTACGATAAAAATACAGAAGTAGGCAAACTAGAAGGAACATGTATGAATGACTGAATGAAAAATAGGTGCCAGCTTTCCAGGGGGCAATTGGACTTCCAGGACTTATTGCACCTCTTCAGGAGCCTACCTTTTAACCACTACTTTTGAGATTTAAAAAAAATTCTTCGCACAAAAAAATATAAAACACATTGAAAATTACAACGTGAAAATCAGAAATATAGGCTTTAAAAGCTCTATGAAAAATACCCCTAGATGCATGTTCCCAATTTCCTGCTTTGCATTTTCAACCTCTTGCTACAAAAAATTATAGCCGTGACCATCGTGTTTTGCCACCTCCGGTCAAAATTTCTGTTCGCGGCTTGGTGTCTTGGTGTTAACGTTTCATTCACATACCTCCTTCTCTAACCATGCATACAGGGTGGTCCAGCATAAATGTCCCGACTTTGCATGCGCATAACTCCGCCAATGTTTGGAATTTATTTATACTTTATGCGTCACTTAAAAGGTAGTTCACTCTATAGTATTTCCACTGAAAAAGTCAACTGATACTATTTTAGGTTATTATATGCCCGGAACAGCGCTAGCTACCATATTCTGCTGTAATTTACGACGCAATTGGCGCCATTGACTGACGATGATCGCGTTTCGATTTTATTTTTAGGAACTTATAAGGGATTTAATTCGTTTGAAATGATTAATGAATTTTGTAACACATGATGTAGTAAACAATACCTTGAATTATCTGCTACTGAAAATTGATAAAAACAGGACTTTCTACTCGCAAACCATGGGATTAGGTGCGCACGGCGCTCACATCCGCTAACATTGCTCGTGTGTCCGAGTTAATTTGCAGTCAAGAGACTCAAGACAATGACCAGGGCAGGCCCTACATGCAAATCTCTCAGGGAAATTCAGCGCAAAACAGGCAGTCTTAGAAGCACTTCATAACGTATTGGAAAAGATTATATTGATATAGGCCTAAAGTTAAAGTCATTCGTCGACGAGAAGTCCAACAAGCGCTGAAGCAGCGCATGGCAGTGCACGGCTGTTGGCAAAATTGAAAGGACGTGGTTTTGTGATGAGAAGATATTCATGGTAGGACCCTACAAACACCCAAAATGATCGTGTCTACTCGCGTTTTAGCAAACAACGATAGAATTTCCCGGGGAAACGGCGTCATATTGCGTCAGTAATGACAAAAAATGGCAGCTAGCGCTGTTCCAAGTAAATAATTAAAACCTAATCTATAACCAGTTCGACTTTCTTAGAGCTAATACTAGAGTGAAATACCTTCAGTTTGATACATTAAGTAAGCTTATAAATAAAAGTCAAAAATAGGCGAAGTTATACGCGCGCAAAGTCGGGACATTTATGCTGGACTACCCTGTATATATATAGACTAGCTCTAACCTACCACGCTCCTGCCTCATGCTGCATGCGCATCCGGAACCCAGCCGCATCCGGCCTATGCTCGATTTCAAAATTGCTTCCACCATTGCTATGACCATCGTCCACTCAAAGCTTGATTACAGCAACTCCCTGTTCTTAAACCTTGAACACACGCACCTTAAGCTCTTCCAACTCATCCACAATCCATTATAAGCCAGAGCCGTCATCACATCAGAACACCCAAACATCATAACATCTCCCCCATCCTCAAATAACTTCACTGGCCCAAAACAGTGGCGGCGCCAGGATTTCAGTTTTGGGGGGCTAAAGGGGGTTAATCGTCCAAAAAATTATTTTTACATGGGGAAAAATATGGATGGCCTTTTTTAGGGGGGCTTAGACCCTCCCTCTAGCCCACCCCTAGCGCCGCCACTGGCCCAAAATCTCCGAGTGAATCCACTTCAAAGTTCTCTTTATAAATAATTAATCGTGATTAAGCTGGTCCCCGCACTTCGCTTTCGAATGGGGCTTTAGAAGTTCGGAGGCTACGATTACAATTATTAGTCTACGATTACGAACTACGGTAATGAGGATGATAATAATTTATCTAATAATTTGGTAATAAAGTTTTAATAATTATAATAGGTACAATAATAAATGCGATATCAGGCTTGACTGTTAGCACACATTTAGGGTTTTTCGGGTTAAATCTTTTAAAAGTTAATTCTGTGTAGGCCTAATTCTGTGTATTCTGCGACCATTTTCACAGGAACCTCCAAATGGAACCCCCGGAAAAAATTTCGGGCTACGCTAGTGAGTAGGCCTATAGGCCTACGTCATTCGCATAATTGATTAGACAAAGTGACATGTGCATCATACCAGCGGATTGACAGCTTGATTGTCCGCAGGATGTACTCTGAAAAGCAAATAGAAAGTTGACTTAATCATCGACGTATATTGAGTAGATATAGTATGCGTCAATAACGTCGATGAACATAACTGAAACCTGCGCTCAATATGCTAATGAGTGCTGCCTGACGTCACGTAAGGCAGAAAGCTGAGTAGCTATCATCGACCTACATGTATATACGTCGATGGTATCTATTTTAGCTGTCGTCGACTTGTCGGATGGTTGCTGTAGGCCTCTGTGCACCTGCTATAGCGCCCCTTCAAGATAACTACTCAGAAGCGCTCTCGACTACAGCGCGGACACTGAATCGGAGTTTAACGCAGAAGCGCCTGTGCAATTGCGAGTGAAGGACTTGCTCAATTGTGTGGGTCATATTTTCAGAGTTCAAACCACCTCATGGCAACACCACTGGATGTGCTACTAATAGCCTACTGAGTAAACTAAAATTAGCCTTTGGTAATTTATTACAGTAGCCTACTGATGTAAGTTATCTCGACCCAGCACTAGTGAAGAAACTGGTGCGTTAGGCTTATCATTCTATGAGTGCTTCTTTAGAAGTTTAGAGTTTTATTATTATAAAACAACACTCACTTTATGAGATTATCTCATATGAGCGCTACATTCCTGCCTTACGTGACGTCACAACCACGCATCGGGCAAGGCTTCATTTTCTACTACCCGGTACTATAATAGCTATGTCCACTCAATATACGTCAGTGGACTTAATGAACGGCAATGAAAAGTTTCATTAACATTAAGTAGCCTGAGTGACAAAACATGTATTTCGATTGCCAAGTAGGCCATTTAGAAGAAAAATAATAAAATTCTACAGTGACACATTTTTCGAAAAGAACATAAAAATTTGAAATTTTTCGCTGGCTGTGTAAGAAGAACTGCAAATGTTTTCTACCTCGAAGTGGACGCAGTTGGGGACATATCCGCACTGCGTAGGGGAGAAGAAGTACAGCTCGCACCGTCTCGTCTCGGCGTTCCAGTTCACAGCGATGCATCCTGGTTCTCTCGTGCATTTCAAGGAGCACAGCGCTTCCGGTTGAAGGCAGACAGAATCGCTGTGAATTATTAGACTCTTCAACTGGTCGATGTCATATGTGGCAGATGGATGGTCCGTGGAACAGAGATCTGTTCTGTTGCTATTGGTCGCTCTTCTGAAGAAGTTCCGTGCTGATGTCTCTGTGATCAGACATGCCATTGTGAGACAAAGGGGCAATAGACCTAGCACTGACTGTGAAACTTTTACCGCTGATGTTGTCATGAAGGCCATTTCCTAGCTGCACTGTGATCCAAAGAGGCAAGAGAAGAGTTTCGCTATCTTCTATGTCTTTTTCTCGCTCAGCCTATGTCATGGCATGGTCCGCATTTACAGAGAGGGTCGGGAAAGCACGCTCGTTGCGTCACGTGACGGATAATTCATTGAAAATATAGTAAAAATCGAGCGGATAGAGTTCAGACCTGAAACCAATTTCAAAGAAATAAGTCAGGATATGCTGGACCACATGCAGAGAGTAATAATTAAATACGCTTTACAGATACAGGCATTATAAGGAAACAGAAGATAGAGAAGTAGGACGAAGAATAAATAAATAAAAGAAAGAAGGAAATAAGAAGACGAAATTAGAAGAAGATAACGATAAGGAAAGAGATAACAGAGCAAGAAGACGGAGAAGAACAACAACAGGAACAATTATAAGAAGAGAAGTTTCACAGCGAGGCTGCCAGCTGCTTACCAAGTGTTAATGACTTGACATTCATAACCTCACAATAAGAAGCAGTGACCTAAAGCAGGAACTTATCATAGAGACATTGTCTGCGGATCATAATACATTCACTGGTTAAATGATAAGAGCATTGGTTACCAGTTAAAGACGTTGCTTTTAAGATTTGATTTCTCACCAGCCTACCGTGAAATCCCGCGTAGCCTAATACACGCTTCACTGACCGAACTTGTGGGTGCTACTTCACGGACTGTTCGATCTCCCTCTGCACTTGGTTGGTGTCAGATACTATTTCACAAAAAGCTGCGCTGCTTCCAACGAACCCACGGACAGACTGCCTGTATAATAGGCCTGCCTGCGCGTATACTTCCATCGATATTTTATTCCTATTGCATACCGTCCGTTCCATTGATTTTCTTCATTGTCGCGCAGTGACACAAGCTATGAGTGGCTGGACTGACGGACTGTTGATCAGCGGATGAATTTAAACAACGGGCGGACGACATTGCAATAGGTCTACAGAGGAATGTTGGTGATAGGCTACTTTGGCTCAAACAGCAGAAAGTTATCATTGGAGCGAATCGGCGACTCAGCTAGCCTTTCATTCAATTCAATTCGATTCGATTCATTTATTGTAACCATCAACCATAAAACAATTGGTCAAAGTATAGCGCGCATCACATAATAGGATGGCAACAAGGAAGGCCAAAGGGCCTATAGGGGATGTATATCCCGCTAACACCTATATATTTACTTGTACGCGCGTAAGAAATTTATGTAGGCCTAATAATAATAATAATAATAATAATAATAATAATAATAATAATAATAATAATAATAATAATAATAATAATAATAATAGTAGTAGGCCTAATAGTAATAATAATAATAATAGTAATAATAATAATAATAATAATAATAATAACAGCGGTTTAATGTCGTTGCATTTAGGGGCACATTTGAGCACGTTGGAGACGAGAACTTGTAGAAAAAACTTTTATTATTTATTGTTTTTAAAGCCTGAGGGATCATATTTATACCTCGGGCGCAAAAAAAAATAATAATAAAGGAGCTTTCTCTTCAAAACTTCAAGACGAGGCCTGACAATTCCGGACTAGTTTTTAAACAATAGTTAGCAATGAAGTCCCTGAGGGATCCTAAATACCTCGGAGCAAAATTATTTTTTTTAAATAAAAATATATATATAAAATAATAATAATGTTTTAACCGGTGGCTAGACGGTTAACGGCATGAATTGAACAGTAGGCTATAAACAACTCGATAAGACAATCATGTAGTGACCTTAACTAATAAACACAAAACAAACAAAATAAATTGATGCCTATAAAGGTTAAAATAATATCTTCATATTCATGAACATCATCCAGGTCTTCCGTCTCAATTGCTTCCTAAGCCCGAGCAGGATCATGTATGAGGTCCGAAGAGGAGATGCCTCTTATACGACGACGGCAATCACCTCCGCAACTGCCGTGTTAAGTAGGCCTTAAATTAAGTTACCCTAAAGTTTGTCGGAAATGTCGTTCATGTTGGCCTTTAGGAAGTTTAGGTCCATGATTCCATGAAGTTCACTTTCAAACTGGATTTCTCTATATTCAGAAATTCTAAGAATCATTTTAAATTTACGGTACTATAGAGGTCTAAGTTAGAAATCAATACCAAAAAGTTCATCTTAGGATATGATATCTAATGTTCAATTCTGTTTTTATGAAAACCAATTCTTTGTTAGCCTATAGGCCTAAAGCGGTTTTTTCCAAACAGTACGTACTAAGCTTGTAAATTCAGCTGCCAGACTAATAGGCCTAGCGGCCGACTTCCTCGCCACTCTCTCACGTCTCTAGTCTTATTTAATGTTTGAGTACCAGTGGCGTAGCCAGGAATTTTTTCATGGGGGGCAGTGGGGTGGCAGCTTAAAATGATGGGGTGGCTAACGTTGGCAATTAAAGCGCGCATCGGCATCGCGAGCCGTACGCACGATAATTGAGCAATTGAACAAAATACTGAAAGTAGTCAGGAGTGGCACGACATCATTGACATGACAGCAATGAGCAATCACATAATTTACATATGTCTTAACGACGTTAACGTGTCTTAACTCAGTAACTGAAGAACGAAGTAATTTCAGTAAAAGTCACAATCACGAAATAGTAGTCGTAAGTGAATTTACAAATACAGTGGCGTAGCCAGGAATTTTTCATGGGGGGGGGTTTATGGCCGGAAACCCTGTTTTTTGCTATTTTTTCTTACTTAAATGGAAAAATAACCTTAAAAAATCTTTTTTCCGGAGCCAATGGGGGGGTTTTAACCCCCGAAACCCCCCCTTGCCTACGCCACTGTACAAATATATTTTCTTAATTTGTCTCAGTTGTCTTAAACCAAAGCTACAAATATCAGAATGCGAAAAAAAATTGTTGTCTAATGATCAAATGTCTAAATAATAATTGGCAGTAAAAATTTCACAAACCTAAAATAGATGTATTCTACTGTTTTTGTGGTTAGCAGCAAAAACGTCAACAAACGTGGTCATGGTGAGATCCTTGGCTGAGTTTTTATTCTCAATTTCTCACAAATATTAAATTTCACTCTCACTTTGAAAAGCACAACCAAAGGCCATTAAACAATAAACACATGCAATAAAACGTGTGTATGCACATATTAATGACGTAGGGTATATTGCCATAGACAATATAGTTATAGATTTTGGATGTATTACAGTATTGGACATAATACGCATGCAAGCCTCACTAGCTTGTCTGTCCCACAGTGCACTATAGTGGCCTGTCCCACTTTCCCATCACCCCCCCCTATAAGAAGTTGTACAGAAAGTTGTATAAAAAATAAAATAAGTCAGAAATAATATAACATTCTTTATCATTCTTTATCACTCGTAAAAGTAAAAAGTAAAACAAACGCAGTGATTGGGGGGCAGCTGGGGTGGCAGCCCTTTCATTTGGGGGGCAGCTGCCCCCCTTGCCCCCCGTAGTTACGCCACTGTTGAGTACCTTCACTGTGGGCTCCCGCTCACTGCGTTTTTGAACCGTCAAAAAACGGTGGGTGGCCTCAATAAAAGTGATATAACTTTTGTTCTGTTTGAAATATTTTTGTTGAAATCTGGCCATGATGTGTAGGCCTAAATATGAATTGTCTATAAGCCTGTAAAATTTCATTTCTAAATTCCTACTTTTGGTCAAGATAGCCAAATTGGTAAAAAACTACGTTTTTTTGGCCCACCCTGTATACGACGACCATCAGTTCTTCTGGTTCATATAAGTAGGCCTACCATTAGGTAAAAGTTTGTCAAAAATGTCGTTCGCGTTGATGATTATAAAGTTCACTTTCATCTGGACTTAGGCCTACTCATGTTTATTAATGCTAAGAACCGCTTCGAATTAAATTACGGTAGGCCAACTATAGACCTAGGCTCTATATAATTACGCTAGCCTAAGTTCGAAGCCGATGGAAACCTAGTGTAAATGGCGTAGACCTAACTGTAGGCCTATAGTATCGAGGACCGACGTGTCACGTGTCGGTTAAGATCAGGTTAAACCTCGTGCGGGTCTGTTAGGGCACAGTCGGGACTCCAGTATTCCGCCGATTAATCGGCAACGGTTTAGGCTAAATTAACCGGTCAAGTCGTAGAGTAGGCCTTCGGCTTTATCGACGTTTCCACGCGTAGACCATGTCTATGGCCGTTACGGTGTTGCACTACTCCTAAAGTCTCCTATTGTATAAATTTACTGACGTACACGTGCTCCGTGTAGGCTAGTTGACCGTATGAGAAAGCAGGGGCGGATCCACAGGGGCCAACCCGGCCATGCCCCCCATTTAAAAATTGCATGGCACGTGGACCCCCATTAATTTGGTTTCAACAAGCCATTAAACAAATGCAGCGGGAGAGAAAAGCAGGATACCAGGCCCCCATCACAAAATCGCATCCCCCCATTTGATTCATCACCATCACTCCCTCCCAACTATGATGACTGATGACTAAAAAAGTCGTCAACTTTTTGGCGGCTGAAATGGTATCTTTTTATCTTTTTCATGAAAATTGGACGAATGACTTAAAAAAAGGTCATAATTTTTTCGGTGAGAAGACGAAGTTTTTCCTCTGTCCCACCGACAAAACCGGAAATTTTGGCCCCCTACGAAAATTTCTGTATCCGCCCTTGTGAGAAAGAAGCGGCCATTAATTACAGGTCCTGCACACTGCAGCCTATAGTTGTATTTGTACAAATATTAACAGCAAATTATAAGCTTACTCTTCTTCTCGTTGTCCCACCGTCTCCGTTCCTTGTATTTCAACAGCAGAGAATCGTTATTGCAATGGCGGTCTTCTTGCGTCTTCTTAATAAATATGCTGAGCATCAAGTTCGTCATCCCAAGAAAATAATTTTATATATCCTTCGTAGAAAAGAGATCGAAATCGAACTTTTCAAAGAACAGATGTTTAGAAGAAAGCTACAGGGCAAGACCAACGTAGGCCCTACTATAAATTTCTACGAATTAAAGTTGCCATTAGCAACATTTCTTATACGAGATGACGTCACCAATCAGAATCCAATCACGGCACTGGTATTGATCACGTGCAATTGCGCTATCATAAAGCACAATATTAATTAATTTGATTAATTATAGGCCTATGGTCCAGGGTCATCAGTCGATTTCCGCTTCTAGGAGTGCATTCAACTAGGCTACAAATAATAATAATAATAGGCATAATTATATATTAATAGCCTACTACGCCAACTTACTTATTAGGCCTACAATAATATTAGGACTAGACCACACTCTACAACTGCAGTTTGTTGGAAAGCAGTTTTTGCCATCACTCAAGATCGACGAGACCCAAGAGATCAGAAGACAAGAAGATAACCATACAGGCCTAGATAAACCTATGCAATCCGTAAATAAACTGCTATCTCGGAAATAATTTATCGACGTTAGAAAATGGCAGAACTGCTAGTAAGAAACAGGTCAGAGCTTAGCGCAAGGGGTGGCGCGTTGGATAGCACACTGTCATGTAGATCAGCGGACTCAGAAGTGTTAATTGTTAATAGGCCAAATTAATTGTTTCAATTGCATAACTGTACACTGTAACCGGTTGCGGTCTGTCAACAAGTGTTCAATAAAAGAAATTACTTTTAAAAAGCAACAAAGAAGGCTCACAGAACCATATAGGCTAACCTATATGGTTCATAGGTCTACAGTTCTGGATATAGGAGAACATCAGTGGCGGCGCCAGGATTTTCGTTTTGGGGGGGCTGGATTTTCGGAAAAATTTTCCGTTTTCAGTTGACAAAATTTCTTACGACTATTTTTAGTCATCGACCAAAATCTGAACAAAATTTTCCATTTCTGTCGTCAAAAATTTTTGACGACCCATTTTTTAGCCATCGAAACCGGAAGAAAATTTTCCATTTCCGCCCTCAAAATAATTTCTGATGACTTTTTTTGTGTCATCGAATTTCTGACGATCTTTTTTTTAGTCATTTGATGGAAATCTTTGAAAAAGGCCCCTTTTTTATAATCCGCCTAACTGTCTGGCAAACCTCGTGCGTACCTTTGCACTTATTTTTGGGGGGGCTAAAGAGGGTTAATCGTGGAAATATTTTATTTTTACATGGGAAAAAAATGCCTTTTTAGGTGGGCTTAGCCCCCTAATCCCGCCACTGGAGAACATTGATGCTATAATAATCTTTCACAACACAGCAGCATCGAAACAATTTGCTAGCCTACTGCCACTATTGCAACAACTACTACAAAGTGCAGGCTTGATCCTACTAATAATAACAAAAATATTACTAACAACCTAGTCTCATTCGGCCGTGCTGGGGATAGGAACATCCCTGAGAAGGCGCCATACAAAGGAAACTTGTAACTATCAGACTCGTAAACAATCAATAGGCTGTCTTTAAGTACTTGTTTCAGTAACGTTCTTCGCAATGCCAAAGCAAAGCCCATAAAAACATTTAGAGGGCCATACATATAATTTTATGACATACACAAAAAATTCGTAGTTTGGACGACCCATCATAAGTGCACGTACAAATATGATTCTGTACCCTTACAAAGGCTATTTAGCTAAAGTCGTCTATGAAACATATATTTTACAGTAAGCTACTATTTATTTTTGTTAAGCATCATATTTGCATGCTAAAATTTGTTAACTGTTATGGTTTGCGGTTTAGATCTGAGCAGAATATAATTTTAATGTACTAGTAGTCAAATGTTATAGGAGAATTGGGGGAAAATATCTGGGGGCTGGACCATTATCCACATGGAATTAGGGTGTAAAAAACACTTTACTATGGGGCTCTGAGAAAGACTTGGCGGGTTGAAACCCCCCAAACCCGAGCAATTCTCGCCCTGCCTCTACGGGCACAGTGCAACACACAGGTAATGTCATAACCAATATTTCAATTCGACATCAATTCGACGTTCATCATCATTTAAATGTATTAGACTTAGAGTGACTGCACTAATTATTAATTTTTAAAAATCCTACAGGTTCAAGACCATCTAATATATCCATGATGATTTCCAGATAGAAATATATACTATCAATGGGATATTGTTTTGATCCATTGATGGATTCCATGTGGACCCTTGTCTGTTGCTGTTTTGCTCACAAGAGATTTTTTCCCTTAAAAGAATTTACAATCATATTTTTATGTGCTAGTGCAACGCTCTCCTCTAACGACTGCTACCGGTAGCCTATATAAATTTCTAAACACAATAGTAAAATGTAAGCCTACTGTAAGCGTAATTCAGAGGAATCATCAGAGTGTCCTGTGCCTTTCTAACTGTAACCAAAGTCACAAATTTGCTGAATGTAATTAGTCTCACTGAACATTTCTCAAGGAAGAGGCAAGACTCGAAACAAAATAATAATTGCAATTGCAGAAGTGGTCGCAATAATCATGCTAAAATAACAAATAAATGACATCGAGGGGACATTCGGTTTCAGAGAACGATATTTATCTTATATTCATCTCCTGTGATATATTACTACAATAATATTACCATGGTAATACCGAGTGCTGTTTGGCAGTTGGCTTTATTACAGAATAAACTTACTTACTTAATAATATAAACAGGTCATTTTATATAATTTTCTGCTGGACAATGAGGCAGTTGTGTGCCATTGGCAGTGGACACCACACATCACTTGTTGTCAACCTCATCATTCTTCAATCTCAATTCTCAATGCCCTGCAGTTCCTGAAACACTGCACATAACATCAAATTTTAACTTTGGCTGCAACACTTTTGGGTCGATGCTTTTGTTGATGATGAAAATTGACATCATGAAGACTAACACAGCGAATTATCAGTGACTCCTGAAGAGACACTACACAAACTTCTTTTTATAAATTACAAACGAAACAGATTTGATTGCCAACTTCCTTCTCACAGCCAACAGGAATAGCATCAGCCGCAATTCCTAGATTTGAAATTCTAGTCAAACTTAATATTTCAACCGTTGTCATATTTAATGCAGATTATCTATAGACATCTGTTTTTCATTTCAGAAAAGAACTCTCAACGTAACAGTCTATTAATGAGACACACTAACAGTTAGTGCATCCAAACAAAGGACTTCGATCTCATCAGCTTTGCCTTTTACCATCACGAGAACCAGTTTTTGTAGGTACTTTTGAATCTACTTTCAGCATTGCAGAACTCTGTCTTGCTGGTGTCTGGCCGCTAGGTGCAGGCTGGTCATCACTGGTCACGTCGTTGACCCGTAGAACCTCAACCAATGCATTGTCCACATTTTCTAGAGCAATGTTAGCAAACACGCCCATGTCTGGCAGAATAACTCTCAATAGTTTTGCAACATTGCGACGCAGATTGTTCAGCTGGAGAATCGCATTACCTGGATCGTCGGGAAGCAGCGTCTGCGTGCGGACGCTCCTTGTTGTCTTCGCTGGCTCCACATTCTCTGTCGTCTTCGTTGGCTCCACTGTGATGACATTACCTGAGCTTGTGTTGGCCTCCGAGTCTTTGCCACCGTTACTTTTCCCCTTTGGTTTCTTAGAAGATGAAGCCGACTCTTTTTCTCGTAACCTGTTTTGGGTGTTCTGTGCTTGATTCCCTTCACTTTCAGACTTGCCTTCTGCCGCCGATGGCAATTCACGGTCAGAATTCTCAGAGTCTTTACCGGCGTTACTTCTTCCCTTTGGTTTCTTAGAAGCCGAAGCCGACTCTTTCTCTCGTAACCTATTTGTGTTCTGATTCTTCTGAGTATTCTGTGCTGGCATTTCTTCGCTTTCACACTTGCCTTCCGCCGCTGACGGCAGTTCAGGGTCGGAATGCTCGGATTCGGAATCAATTACGATGACGGCAGCCGTGTCCCTCGACTTCTTTGGCAACTTAACGATCAACGTTGGCTTAACGTCACGCGTTTCATCGTCATCTTCAACAACGGATATTTCTGGACGCGAAACGTTATTTGAAGCAACATTCTGGTTACAAGGTTTCTTCGCGGTTTGCGGTGTAGTTTCACTCGCCTTCCGTTTCCTGTAACGTCGAAAGCAGACAAGAGATGAACTTTAAGGGATGTACACACATGGGTACCGACAGATATTTTGGCAGGAAGGGAACACACAATATGGTTTAATGTTTGAGTAATAGCTTCAAAAATGCATGGCAGAAAATAAAAAACAGGATTGTTTCACATTGAGGTTTCTAAACGCAAGTTTCTCAGTTTCATTTTGAGTAGGCCTATAACTAGTATCATTAGTGTAAAAAATTTGCCAAAAGCCAAAAAGTAGTATTACACAATAAGTTTAATTTTCCGGAAGAAAACATTGTGAGAACGATATGATAAAACAGTCGATTGCGGCTGTGTGGTTATGCTAGAAGAGAAAATCACCAAGATCACACTTGACATTCTAAAACGTGAGTGATGAACACGTTTTCACAGCTAAAAAGCTGCAGATTTCACTTTCAAATGACCATTGACCATGCATGTAATTTTATGAAGATGACAACCGTGCTGTAGAAATCAACAGAATAGATTATAATTCTATTAAATTATATATGAGACTAATACACGAAGAACAAGTTTGAGGCAAACAAACAACAAACACTTATTAACCAAACAAACTGAACACAGAAAACTGTCTCTCATGGGTTTCCCAGATGTATCACTAAGACACACCACATTCAACAGCTTGAACAAAACAATTTTCCATTGTGTAAGCTTAGTAATCTTTCATTATTATTATTAAATACATTTGCAACGTGCACAAGGTCACACCGGAATGCGAATCTGAATACTGCTTTTCTCAACACATACCAGGGTACTGGTATTTTGTTTCATCATCACCATTTCAAAAATTAATTAAATCTGTTTAACAGCTACATAAGAAGCACATAGATCTGTTCTGGTCCTTAACATGATTATACATGATGTTTAAATGCACATGCTACTTTTGAAACCTCCCAACAGCCAATTATAAAGAAAAGAACATACTTCTTTGCTGTTGGAGTCTCCTATAAAAAACACACAACAAACACACGTTTTCAGACTATTAGCAATACAAATTCACGAGAAACATACTCGATAATTGATAACGTAACGTGAATTTTGCACAATATGAAGTGATATAACTGTAAATAGTGTTAAATAAGTATGAGGCATATTATCCAAGTATTCATGATCGAAAAAGCATTCACCCAAGTACCAGCGTATAACCTAAATAACCATTGTGCAATATATAGCATACTTTTGAAGATTGCAGATTTTGCTAAGCAGACTAACTGTCATAAACCTACACAAGTTGTTCTGGAAGACTTGTCTCTGTCACCAAGCAGTAGAATATGCATCCAACATAAATGCTAAGCAGCATATAATATATATGCTAATCTAATGGTAATTCGGTAATGCACTAGTCAGGCCAGGACATAAAAAACTATTCTATTGTCGCCTTTGCCGGCTCAAGAACAGGATATGACTCCATTCTCTAAAGTCTACACTCAACATGGAACTCGGCATCTTTAAAGAACCAGTATGTGCCGTGTTCAAGGTGTCAAAAAAACACACTACACAATGACTACACAACGGACTCATTATGTCCACTATGCCAATACAAAGTCAATAATAATAGCTAAGTGAACAAACAGGGTTTAAAGTGTGCCTGGATGGTCATGGACGGCGTCCATGCACTTGTTTTAAAATCTGAACGCCGTCTAGCCACTTATTGGCGAGCACAGACTAGAAAGATAAGGGGCGTCCAGGCACTTCTTTTTTCACACTTTAGGCACTGTGAACAAGTGATAGCAGTCAAGAAACATCATTCCATTACTCAACTGGAACACATAGTTCTAAGCGAAAGAGGTGACGCAGACTTTCTCACCTGCGAACCATGTAGAGCGATGTTACTGATTGAAGCAACGGACGAAGTGTCTCCCATGATCGCCTGACCAAGTTTCCTCTGCTGCTGTTCCATCTGCTGCTTCTGTCGCTTCAAGTCTTCAATAATCTTCGTCTGCTCCTCCTCACGACGCTTCGCCTCCTCTAGCTGCTTTCTTGCGTGCTCAAGTTCTGCTCGAGTTGGACCTTCTGAACCATTCTAAGACAAATCGTATAAAATCAAGATACTGACAAAAGCATCGAATATTAATGATGAACTATGATAATCAAACTCGTATACAAGGCAGGAGGAGGAGTATCAATTTCCTAATCACGCTTGTAACAAAACGAAATTTTTATGCAACTATATCAAAGAAAACTCTCAAAAAGACAGAAAAGTAAATCTGTCAATTCAATCTTTAAAACGAAGATTCTTTGTGATCATCGAAAATCCAAAAACTTCTAGTGCATGGCGCTGATCCACGTGCCAAATGCAACAATAGGCCTTTCTTAATATCTTGGTTAAAGTGAAGATAACCCAAAGAAAACCCAGGTAACACAGCACAAAGAAAGCAGCCTGTGACTGACAAAAACCATCCTTAAATAATATCTAGGAAGTGAAGTCTACCTCTTGAAGCGGCCGAATCCTTTCGATTTCCTTTTTGACTCGCACCAACTCCGCCTCTCTCTGCTTCAGTGATTCCTCTCTCTGGTTGATCGCTTGTGTACGAACCTGCTGCTCAGTTGTCCTTATCATCAAACACCAATCATCAAGAAATCAATTAACATGCAAACCAAAATAAACCAATTAATGAGAAAAATGGATTACCGTATTAAGACAGAAATTAAACATTGATCTAAGTAGCCATAATCATGTTGCCAAAACCTTCTATCTTGTCAAAGCATTCGTAATTAGAAATTTATATCTATCTATGGCCAGGAATGGATGAGATATTGTAATAATTAAATGCAAAACACCATTCAACACATGTATGTCATGAGGCAGCTTTGTCATCTGTTTGCATTCCGTAATTTTGAAAAGATACTTTGTAGAAAGCCAGAATTTTGCTCAATGAGTTCTATATCTCCTAAAATGAAGAAATTCAACTAGTGTTCCACTTACTTCTGCTTTTTCACTCGTCTTTCGTAAGTGGTACCTTGCTCAATAAGAGCATCTTCATCCTCTGGCTCTTCTTCAATTTCACACCGACTAAGCAGTTGAAACAAATCCGACAGCTGTGCATATATGACACAAACTGCTACACAGCTGTACTAGGCATTAATGGATTTTGTGTGTTAAATAGGTATCAGGAGTCATTAAAGACGCATATAAATTGGCCATCGCTGCAGATATTTCTGAAACAACCGGCTTCTGGTTTCAAAATGTCATGACATTAAAAAGTTGATTTACATATTAGAATCATTATGTCAAAGTGCAAACAGTCTCAGTGTCTTCTTATCTGCCAGTCTCTGAGTTCTCACATTTGCATAGACTCTAAGACCATTACCCAAAAATAAACGTTTGATTAATGTGCTTGTCACATATCCTGGATATGGAGAAGGGTCTCTACAGCAGCAGTTCTCAAACTTAGGCAGGACACGGACCGGCAATAATTTTTTGCTGAAGCTCGCGGACCGCTAACTTCACGGACCATTATTTAAATGGCAAGTGCAAACAAAAAAACAAAAAAGACTGCTGAGTGGATTATAAGACTATTTATAATTAGGAATTTGTTTCAATGATGAAGCCATATCCCAATTACCATTTATTTTAGTTTTCAATTTAACTCTCATACAATCTCATTTAAAAGTTAAACACAACATATCATACTAGATCAGAAGTGAATTTAATTTTGTTATGATGAGTGGATCTGTAGAAAAAATTTAGGCTAGGCCTAGCTAATTACACGTTACTAAGGTTATGCGTTAATGATGGAAACACCAGCTCAAAATAAAACAGTGTCCAGGAAAAACAAGTTTTGAGAAATTTCAATTTATTTGCAACTCTTCTCCACGGACCAACAGTCAGTGCTCCACGTGCCGGTCCACGGACCACCACTTTGAGAACCACTGCTCTACAGGACCAAGCACAACCTGCATTCTCAGGAAGGTTCATATACTGTACTATCAGCTCAGTAGTGTGATTTATACACAAGCAACAGTCTGGATCTTCCTTCCTTTGCCATGCACAAGGTAGTATAGCTAACTCACATAGTTTCCAGAACACCATCTTCAACCACCTCATGACCACCTCATGCCCAATGCAGTGGTAAACCTGCAGCTGGTCAGTCAAGCCCACAAAACCAAAGCGAGTATTGCAGTCATATCTCTGTCTTGGATAATGTTTTCCCTCACAAACTCCAAACACAGATGGCAAAATATCAATTTCACTGCCATCCAATCTTGAAAGACAGTACAAATCTCAACTCAATTGGATGCTTCCAAACTGTATTGACAATGGCATGCCATTTTGGTAAAAGATATCTCTGGTCATTAAACTGGACGTAAAAATGTCAACAAACCTTCTGGAAGAAACATGGTTGCGATTTTATGCATGATCGGACTATAATTTTCTAGTTTGTTCAAATGCTATATAACTAATCCAATACTAGAAATGGGTTAAAATGTAATGTAAATCTCCAAGAATATCTCAGCGCCCACAAAAAACCACATAAGGGAGACCAGCTTATTCACCGGTGCTAAAACATTTATTGCACAACGGAGTGATGGTGCCCTAAATTTGGAATCTATGCCTACTCTCATAGAACACTCTTAGTATACTGATGTAAACATTGTATAGTCATAGTGTCGACTTTCACGAATCTAGGTTAAACCTAGATGAATCACATGCTCTAATTTCCATGTCCCTTGCATTTATTTGCATTTATCAGCCACAAAGGGTTCAACTAGTCAACTGATTGTCCACATTTTATTCTTAAATCTTCCTTAGAATAACAAAAAGTAAACAAAGTTTAATTGCTATTAAATAACATAAATATAACATATTTCCAAGAGCCTCACAATCTGACTGCTGTGTTTGTCGCCTGTCGCCCAACAGACAACAGAAACAGACAGATGAGGCAAGACAACAACTTACTTGTGCGTCGGATCCAAGTTCATGTAGCAGAACCATTTGTCTGGAAGGCTTTCTGATGTCACTCCCAACGGCATTCGACGCCACTTGAGACACTTGGGATTGTCACACTGAGCCCACGTCCACGGCGTTGTTATCCTGCCCACAAAGAAACAATTGTCATATACACCTATGCAAGTGCACGTATTGTACATCACTCAGCTGCAGCTAATATACATTGCAAAGATAAATGGCAATCTTAAAGCAATCTAAGAACAACACAGTTTAACTACCAGGTATATTTGATAGGAAAAATTATATCAATTAATTATCTTTAATAAATAAGATTTCTCGAGTATTCTGAGCACGCCATACAAGAAGAAATTGAAAATTTTCCAAATTAGTCCGGATTTGAGAAAATAGAGCAAAGATGTATCCTAAGAACAGCAATGTGACTTCATTCTGTTCCACATCAAACACAAGTCTATGATATCAGACTAACATCAGAACTTCTGAGCAAAGATGACCGAAACTTTGTCTCCAGAGTTCTTCACAAACACATTACTAAAGCATAACTATTGCCAATTCAATTCCAACAACTGATTGCTCCCATTACTCGTATTTTCTATGCAAGTTCAATTTTTGTCTGTCTCAATGTACCAAATTGCAGTGTGCTCAGTAAGCAAATATACAATACATATCAAAAATCAGTTTGTTAAGCAGCACAACAACCAGCGTTCCAACTGCAACATTCCTCGTTATCCATCCATCATCTGACCTGCAATGCAATTCAATCACTTACGCAGTCGGTGCAGAGTCAGTCGGGTTCGTCTTCTCTTGCCAGTAATCGTTCAACTTCTGAGACAATACATTCATGAAAGCACTGCAAATTGAAAAACACACGTCTATCAATAAAATAAGATCTTGAATGTCAATAATCTAAAAATGTTATCGCACTCGAACCTATATAAGAAAATTACTATCCAGCCATCACACCTAGAGGTCGGAAGAGACCAGTCCTGGCCATATCAGACACAGAGCTTTGGAGCCAGACCTCTGCCAAAGTAAGTACGCAAGTACTTTTTAAGTAAGTACAAGTATACCTTTATTAATGCAAGTTCACATTTGACAATTTAAAGACAACCATAAAATGTTGCTGTTGCTGGATTAGAGAAAGCCTGTCAGCAAATAGCAGTTACCATAAGTGCTTCTGAAGCTTGCTTCATGATTGCAAACTGTTTGAATAATGCCATCTACATTGACAGAAGCCAAAATAGTTTTACGCACGATCAGAGGAGATAACAATAACATCTGTTTATTAATTCTAGCTGACAAGTAAGCATGCAGTAAGACTATGATATGATATAGCAATAACAGGAGTTGAATTAACTATATTATGGCAGCCCGAAAGGCGCCCATCTGTCCTACCGCTCCTTTTACAGTCACTCCTTTGGAGCAAAAGGCTGAGTTAACCCTTTGATGATAGCAGGTATTGAATGTGCATCTTTCTGATCTTAGTGCCAACATGTTACCATTCAACCATCTCCTCAGCAGTCCAAAGACCTTGCTGAATAGTGATATCTTCTAGTGACATGTGATAAGAATAGTGATATCTTCTAGTGACATGTGATAAGAATAGTGATATCTTCTAGTGACAAGTGATAAGAATAGTGATATCTTCTAGTGACATGTGATAAGAATAGTGATATCTTCTAATGACATGTGATAAGAACAGTGATATCTTCTAATGACATGTGATAAGAATAGTGATATCTTCTAGTGACATGTGATAAGAATAGTGATATCTTCTAGTGACATGTGATAAGAATAGTGATATCTTCCAGTGACATGTGATAAGAATAGTGATAACGACCAATTTCCAAGTGACATTAAACACCGCACAGATATTTTAAACACTGAAGCCAATGTTCACTTGTTCAGTTTTAAAACTGCTAGATACATCGATGAATTAGTTCCTAAAAATACGCTGGTCTTTGCCACACTCATGACTCATCATAATTAAAACAAGAAAAAATGCATGCATACTCCACAAAACCTGCTTACTTGTATCGATCGGTCTTGTTGAAGTCTTGTTTGTTGTGAATCGGTTCCAGAAAATCCACTTCAACGACACCAACGACTCCGACACCTTGACCGCTCGTCTGTCAAAACATAACAAAATTAAACACGGTTTACCATTACGTATATTCAACAAATTAAGAACAGAATCAAAGTAGCTTGGCAGAAGAGGAGGGAATCAACAGGAGTGCTGAGTGACATCAAAATGCCAAAGTTTAAGGGAAAGATATATAAAACAATGGTAAGACTGGTGATGCTATATGAAGCAGAGGTGTGGACATCCAAGAAAAGGGATGAGGGGGTTACTGGAGAGAACAGAGATGAGAAATATTCAATCAATGCTAGGGATCTCACTGAAAAACACGAAACGAAATGAGGACACCAGAAAGAAGCTCGGGTGGCATGTATAACAGACTAGGCACGAGAGACCAGGCTGAGGTGGTATGGACATGTAATGAGAAAAGATGAGGACCATTACGTCAAAAGAATCATGCAAGTGGAGGTGCTTGGACTATGCAGCTGGGGACGACAGAAGAAAAGATGGGAGGACGTGATACAACAAGACCTGAAGCTGCTCAAACTAAAGAAAGAAGACATTGGAAACAGAGACAAGTGGAGGAGAAGGATCCGCCAGAGGGATCAATTTTAGTCTGAAGGGGAAAGAAGAAGATTCAACAAATTCCATGTAAACCGTAATCACAATCACTAATTCAGTTTCTTCTCCGAAAACACAAATGCGGATCTTAGTGTGAACTTTTCTGTGACCAGATTTCATACATCAGGTTCTGTCAATGAGATGCAAAATAAATGTATCATCAGGATTCTGGTGGGGAATTCACCTGCATCTTTTTGCTCCTGAAGACCGTTCTCTTTTCATTGGCCTGTCACGCTGAGAGTGCTTCTGAATAGCTCCGCATTGAGAAGTGCTTTACATATTAGATTAGATAAGATTAGATTGCACGTCTCATTCAAAACATTGCTAATTGAACCAGTTAGTGGATGCCATACATGAAAAGCTGCATGATATGCACGATTGTGTGAGTGTCATTACAACCAGTCTTGAGCCTTCAAGAATTGCATGCACCTCACGACTAAACAGGTTGTGAAACGACCTGCGTACTGACCTGTCTCTGCCATCCAACTCTCTCGTATGCCTTAATGAGTCGATTCTTGTTGTATAGCATCATACCAAAGTCTTCATTAGACGTACTAAAGCCAAGGATGATCTTTACTGGCTTCGAATGCTTCTTAAATAAATCAAACATAAAGAGAAAATAGGTTTTGTTGAACAACACTACATATAAAGCCATATGGCTTAAATTAAAGAAAAAGGTTTTCATATATAATATAAGAATATTCTTTAATTGACTAACTACGGGGTACTCTCTGCATATTGGTGTACAAACATGGCATAATAAACGTACATCATCTATAGTGCCAATTATAAGTCAAATGTTTTAAAATAGCAAATATAATCCTAAATCCAATATAAATAATGCATTCTTATAATGACCAACTATTTATATCGGACTTTGGTTTACATGACTCGATACTTGCATAGAAATCATTTCAACAATAAGACATAAAATCTTGTCAAATAAATTAAAGGGAAAAAATTTATCGTATGTATGTCAATACACTGACAGTAATCAATAGCTTAAAAGAAGTGGTTTTTGCAGGTGAATCTCATAAGCGAACATTGATTAAAGTCTTTTGCATTACACTGTCACAGTAGACATTTCCAGAATGGATCACAGAGTCTGGCTGCTACTGACTTGCAGCTGAAATCTTTTACATTGTAATGCATGAGCTGTCTGATGTTTATGCTTCAAATAATAACAACAACAATAATAATAATAATAATGACGACAATTTCTATGGCGCAGTAATACAGCACATGCCGTTACAAGGGCGTCTCTACAAACAAGAATGAAATCAGTCACAGAGGTATGTCTTAGAAAATAAATACGTCTTGAGTCAAGATTTGAAGACCTCAACTGAGTTGGCCAAACTTAAGAAGTGTTTAGCATGCAAAGAACAGCTTAGCTTTATGTCCATGGTTTCAGCATGACCCAAATTTATTTACAAATTATTTTTGCAAGCCGAAATAATCCTATTTGACTAATCCATGAAAAAACTGTGTTGACAACTCAACCATTCCAATTCTTCAATGCGGTCGTGCCTGAACATGTGGTGCAAACTCAAGAGTAACCAACACTACTTAACCAAATGCAATATTATGCAATGACCCTTTCCAACGTTCAGAAGTGCACAGAACACTGATTGCACTGAGCATTTGAGCAAATGTGTGTGAGAAGGACCTGTCTGCATGTACGTTCGTAATGCAGTGAGTGCCCAAGTTGATGTTTGAACATGTACTCTTTGCCAAAAGAAGCTAAGTGTTCAAACCATTTGGTAACCATGTCCCAAGATCAAAGGTCAAATAAAATTTAACACCCTGGGATACCATTGTATTAAGAACATAAAAGATATTTATTCATAGGATTTGTGATGCCATAATAAACAAACTGTCATTCTTCTGACATATTCTCAGGGTGGAGATGATTTAAATCGGTTGATTTAAATCATTGATTTAAATCACGATTTAAATCGGTAATAAAAATCACGATTTAAATCGAATAGTGCAAATAAATTTCAATCAATGCTTTTGTGCCACACAACTTGCAGGTTTGTTTCCTTTCACTTAGCTGCAGCAGTGCAGCTGCCAGTTAGTGCATTCAGCATGCCCAGCAGGCTGACTCATCTGGCTGCACAGTGTAGTGCTAAAGCCTAAAACACGTGTCACCTGCTGATGTCACTACTGGAAACTGGTGTTTCTTTTCAAACTTATGAACAAGAAGCCATTAGCGGGAGAAGATGAACACTTGTATTGTGACTAAAATATTTTACATCTGAATGACAACAGTTACTGGTGACTAGCACTAGCAGTGACCTAATAATATTAGTACCGTAGTGTTCTAGTTTGAAAGGTGTGACTGACTCAGTAACTTAACCACTTACATAGCGATCTGATTTCACAGTTTCACAGAACATTGACTTCTTCATTGGATTGTTCATTGATCGCACTATTAGTATTAAGTATATATACCACTTCAAAGGTGTTAATTTGTATTGTATAACTGCAAAACTAAAGAAGGTAGTAATTGTTACCGAATACCAAATATCAGTTACAATAATGCATAGCGGCTTGATACCCACATGGAGGCAGTATATCCAAACTTAGAACTAGTAGAAAGAAATCGGATTTAAATTTTAAAAATCGGATTTTTTATTTTTAGTTAAAAAATCATGATTTTTATCCACCCTGTATTGTATAGCTGTAGAATTAAATGTAATAACTGTTACCTAATGAAGCATGTGACTTGATACCCAAAAAAGGCACTACATACAAAATACGAACTATAAGAAAGAAATCCGATATAAATAAAAAAAATCCGATTTAAATTAAAAAAATCCGATTTAAATAAAAAAAATCCGATTTTTTGATTTTTATAAAAAAATCACGATTTTTATCCACCCTGCATATTCTCCACAAGCAAGAAAAGTCTTTCAGTACAGCTACTGCTAAAACTGAAACAAGCCAGAGCTCTGCTACAATATCAGAGAACAGGACACATACAAGAAAGCGTGGCCTGTAAAGCGCCACTTCCATCTTCTGAAGGCTTTTGCTGATGAGCTTTGTCCGTACTTTCTCTCCTCTGATGATTATTTTCATCCGTGGCTTCAAAAAAAGAATGCTGCAATACTCCTGATGAAAATAAACACCATATGTATCAATTATCTCGATTGAACAGACCATTCCTGAAGGCAAATGTCCAGTTTAACACAACCTTAAAACAAATTAAGCAATTTTTAATAATTTGATCAAGCAAATAAATATAAGATAACAACATTCCTACCGATTATCAAATTAAGTACCAGAAATCAAATCCTGGAGCAGAGCTGAAGTATTGTTTGACAGTGAAGCAGTCCACAGCAATAGTATCTCATTTACATTAATCTAGCTTGCAAGCTATGGCAGAATAAGTTGCATCCACCTGAAAAGTCAGTTCCATAAACGAAGTCAGTTAAAAGGTAAAAGCTTATTTACATGTCTCTGTAGGAATTCCTCAGAAACAGTACTTCATCCACCCTAGTACCATCTGAGCTAAGCATTAATGACAGACTCTGCCCCCGACAGTAAACAGACAAAAAATGCCAACCAGTTATGTATGTGTTGTATACATCATGTAATCTGTCACAGCAGTGGTTCTCAACCTGTGGGTCGCGACCCCAAGTGGTTGCCTTATGGTATGTTAGAAGTCACCTGGAGCCATCAGAAATTTTTATAAAAAGAAGAACTTTTAAGCGAAATTTTTTAAATATGCAATTATGATCACTACAGTAACTACTACACTAGAGCAATTCAAGATGAATTTTTACTTATTTCTGCACTGTGATTCTTCCAATAGATAACAGCAGCCAATTTAATTCAATTTTCGCAAACTGAAATGTACGTTATGGGCTCACTGCTCAGTCAAAAAAAACCAATATTATACAGTTTGCTATAAAAAATATTTAGTCCAATAGACATGCTTCATAATTCATGATTGATAAAGAACACTATAAAGTTTCTGAAATTGGAGACCTCCTAAAACGAAATGAGTAAATAGAAAAAGAAAATATTATATTGACAAATATTCAGAGAAGGCGTGTGGTTCCAGTTTTGCAGCAAGAATTTAGAAACCACAACGCGTAATTTATAGTCTAAAAATGACAATTTGTCAGTCGAATCGATCGATGAAATAAACAAACCGAAATGCCATTCAGAAACTAACCATTTAATTCTATTCCATTTATGAATTTATAAAGCACCTCTCACAGCACAACCTAATCAGAGGCACTCCTAGTGTGAAGAACCCCTCGAAAAAGAAGTCCCAAGACAACTTGTGGCAGAAACAGCAGTGCTCCCAGAAGAAATCTGATTTATAAGATAAACATCCTAACTATGCATGAAAGTATAATTGGCATTTGTAACAATATAACCGATGGTACCAGACTAAGAGCAAAACGTAGATCTCTCAAAACCGCAAAAAGCCAAGAAACCTCACAGAATTACCAGAGGCATTTTTGAATTATGAAGTAGAAAAGTGTCAATGGTAGACCAGCAAAAATTCAGTGAAGAGAGAAACTTATATCAATTTTAATGATGGTGGGGTCGCCAAAGCTCTGGAAATATTCTAAGGGGTCGCAGCACACTAAAAAGGTTGAGAACCGCTGTGTTACAGCATAAGGGTAAACAAACCTTTAGAGATCTGCGGTATTCGGGTGTGTATTCCTTAACAATGCGTGCGTTGGAATTGTCAAACTCATGGTGCTCCGGATTAATAATGTCCTTTAGGTTTGAATTGAAGTCCAACTCCAGCATGCCATCTGTCCCTCTGCAGAGACAACGTTAATAGCTTATTAGATCATAGAATATTACATTATTAATGGAAAGTAGAATGCAGCCATTTCTAAGGTCTACCATGTTCCTTTTAAGTCGCTTAGTTTAGTTTCCAACAGTAGAATATTTATTATGACAATAAAATATGTTCCAGGTGAAACTAGCACAGAGCATTGATGATCCCTCATGACAATTTTCTAAAGATGACCTCACAAGAGAAAAACAATTTAACAAAAGAAATTTCAAGAGCCACATAACGACAATATTGCTAAAATTCATACTACTCACAACTTACAACAGCTTGAAAGTTTGTATCTCAGAAATTCCTTGCTTCTTATTCAATCATTCATGATGAGCGTTTACGTAGTGCCCCTTCAAAAACCTACTCAGGAGCACTCCCAGTCCATACACATACATTGTAGTAAATTGTGGGGGTGCGGTGGTATAGGTTTGAATCCACCTCAAGTCGCCGCGTAGGGACCTTGGGCAAGTCCTTCACTAGCAATTGCTCAGCGTTTTGGTGTGGAACTCCGATGCAGTGTCCGCGCTGTAGTCGGAAGCACCTTCTCTACAACTTCCTCTGAGTAGCGAGCTTGAAAGGGTGCTATAACAAGTGCACATACAAACATAGAAAAAAAACAGACTAAGAACGACTTGTGTTTTTCAAGTCATACAACTGGTTGGATCACAAGTTTAGCTCAAGTGGGAGATCACTTCAGATGGAACGGCCATAACAGAAAAAGCATGATGCTGCCTAATGGCCAAAAGAGTGAACATGGAACTAGAAACTCACCCTCGTCACAAGTGAAGCACCTAACAAGCTGCAATGCTGGACATTGAGCAGAAAAGATCCCACAAGCAAGATGGAGCACAGCAAACAACGCACAGAGAAAAAAGAGCAGCAATACAGTATGAAATCTGCTGAGACACAGGTAGCCAATGCAACACATCAAGCATGCAGAAACAGGTGCATGTAGGAAGCTGTCCAAAAAATTGAGTGCTCAGTTAAGCACAGAACCCAATCAAGTCGCTCCAGAATCGCAAAGGGAAGGCCAATAAGTATGAAGCAATAGTGGTCAATTCGACCAGTAACAAAGGCATGAATAAGGATAATGACTGCATCACAAGACAGTTAATGAAAAACAATACAAAACTGGTAATAACAATTCCATGCTAGCTTCACAAGTCAACAAAAACTAAAGTGGATCAAATGTGAAATAAACCACTTTCTCATGCATTTTCCCCAGTCTTTAAAACCGTTTCCTTCTCTACAACTTCCAAATATAAAACAATCTGATCCTATTCAGATTCACTGGCTTACTGTTCGCTTTCATCTGATGGATGCAGGGCAAGTCAAAGGTGTTAATTGCTTCGGTATGACATGAAATGACCTTACCTGACAGACCCAAATGTTTTAATCTCATTTGCAAACTAATAAAAGCAGGAAATTTATAGCTGTCTACCTTTTAAGATTGTAGACAATTATCCGTGTCCCAGTTTCATGTCCATCCAAGTTAGCATATTCCTTAAGAACTGAGTTGAGAGTAGTGAAGATGGAATGGGAAAATATCGACTTGAGGCTTCCATCCGTGTCGTCTCGATACACAACATGATGTTAATAGACACGTCAAGGAAGATAAAATAATGCTGAACAAAAATGTCTCAAAAACACAAACAGCTGAAAGCAATCATCACAAATCAATACTTGACACAAATTTACATGCACAGTAGAAGTTAGCACACATTTAGTTTCTCAACCAGGGTTTGAACTGAAGATCAGATGACAATTCTGCAGTCGATTGTCACTACATCTACGGTTCTAATTATGAAAGAAATTCAAAGAATCAAAGAAAAATTACAAATCCTAAATGCAACCCCCACCAGTGATGTGCACAGCAAGGGCATGATGAATCTGTGTACTATAACTTATTGTGAATACTCTCTGCAAAAGCCTTACCAAACAAAACTGTTTGCACAATTCAACAATGCTGATGGAAATATTAAACAGTAGTTAACCAAATAAACAATCAAACATGACTGACAAAATTTATTGCTAACCTTTCTATTTATAGTGTCATAACATGCCTCTTGAGCAGAGTTAAAAACAATAGTTCCTCTCTGCTTTTTCTCACCAGCAGCTAAAAATATTTTTTTAAATTCCTCTCTGGAAAATCCCTCTGCCATGACATGGCACCTTTGTGAGTTGTAACTTAAAATGTGCCACAGCAATGTAGTATTATTTACTAAATTAAGCAATGTTACCATTTATACACAACCTTCAGTTTCTTAGATCAAATGCACAAATGTGCATATGGCTACCATTCATATCACAAAAACCTAAGATAAAACAAAATTGTATTTACAAATACACACATCCTGTGCGTACCCAGAATTAATCTCTAGTTGGCAAACAGAGCACAGAAATTAAATGATTTTTCTCACCATGCTCCTGCAAGGTAGTGGAATATTTCACTACACTAAAAGGCAGAAGAACTGGATGGGACACATACTGAGAAGCAACTCCTAGCAAAGAGACATAGTGGAGGGCAAAATGGAGGGGAAGAGGGGAAGAGGAAGACCAAGGGAAAAGTTCTTGGACTGGATGATGAAGGATGGATATGGGAAACTTAAAGAAAAGGCACAACACCGAGAAGAGTGGCGTCGTTGGGCATCTGGACCTGCCGAGAGGCAGCAGACCTAAAGAAAGAAGAAAGAAAAGGCTAACCCTAACCCTAGCAGAATAGCAACACGATCAACGGATAATAAGTAGCAAAGGATATTAGTTGCCTTATCAAACGTGATGATTGGCACCAGAACGGTATCAGCCTTAACTGCAGCAAGAAATGTCTGTGACAGAAATCCCACAGACCACGTCGTCTTGCACTTGGTGAACACGATTGCATCTTTTCCTAATCGCATGGAACCAGATTTAAATCCATTTCCGTACTGGCCAACTGGTTTATGCCCACGGATTTCCACCTTCTCACAGTATCCAAAACTAGAAAGAAAAAAATTTAGATGTAAGAATAGAATAATAATTATATGCATAATACTTATTTCAGGTACTCACACTGGACACGCTACTAAATGGTCACTGCTGAGAGTGGTGTTAAATAATTCTCAAATAACATTATATCACATTAATAAACCTGTCCAAACAATAATTGCAATTAAACCATTCATCAGTTTTTAGAGGTCAAATTGACACTTTTTGAAATATTCCGATTGGCCCACAAGACCAACTGAGGTCGAAGCTTCAATAAAGATTAAAATAAAAGTCAATAGGATATAAAGTAAACCCAAGTCGTGCTTTGTTCGTAGCATCAACCATATTTCTGTAGCACTTTAAAAGATGTCAGAGATACAATCAAATGTAATCTGGAAATTGTACTTGAAGTGTGAAACAGGTATTTCTTCAAACTCCAAATTCCACTTTTACTATGAATACTATTTTTAACTTTACGCTGTGGCTACATTGTCAATATATTTACTGAACATTTAAAAAAGCTGAGACAGACAAGCAACTGCCACCCTACCTCAGCATGTGGTGAAGTTTATCTGGCACCATTCCGGCACCATTATCAGTGAATGCAAGACAGACCTCATCCTTAATCATTAACTTATCGATTTTCAGCTCAGTCGCGCCAACATCGGGATCGTATGCATTGTCTGTCAACACAAATATCAGACACTGAAAATTAACCAGAAAATTTCCACCAATATTTCACACCAAAACTGCTGCTCTTTATGTACATTAATGTAGGTCTTTAGAAACAACAAGAAGAATCTTACACAGATATTGTGAAGAAATAATAATAATAATGCTACTTGAAATTATATTGGACAGGCTGCCAGCTGTTGACCATATAATCACAAATGTGACGCAGGGGTTCGAAACCCGTCGTTTGTCGCTTCCTAGATATTGTGCTAGACACCGAAATAGGCGAGAGGGGTAAAGAATGCAGTTTATTCTTCAATTCAGCATATGACTGTGAATTCACCCTAATTTGCGAAGTAGTGAACCGATTTTGATGTCGTTTGGGTTATCTGATTCAGAATATATGCCTCTAATGCCCAGAAAAATTTCAGAATAATAACTTAGTGGATTCAGTAGACTTGGATGACACGAATATTCAGTAACTTTTTATTTTATTTTTTCACTATAAACTAATGAAAGAATCAAACGAGCACAACTTTTGTTAGAAAAAAGATAATTTCATTGTGTTAAAAGCATTTTAGAGCATGGTCATTGTAGCATATGACTAAATCAAAAGGTCAAAAGCCGACATGTGACGGGTTTTGAGCCCCTGTGTCACAAATGTGTTTTGACAACAAGTATTTGCAATAAATGAATACTCTACTCTATAATAGAGTGCAAGCCTCAGCAGTCACTGCTACTCCAGATAATAAAAGTAAAGCATGCCATTCTATCTGCATTGATTGAACCACATTCTGTAACGCTGGGTAAATGAATGATCCTGTATGGTGCATATACACCGTGTCTCAAAAAAAGGTGCAAATTTTTTGGTCAGAACTTTGTCAAATTTCCACCAATCTTAATAACTTATGGCAGATAGATGGAAAAATGGCTGAAATTTCATGCTATATATAAATTTTCCACCTCACCTGACTCATTTCACCGCACTACCTTGTTAAACACAGATGTACCAATTTCTCATATAACGCTTAGATTTTAATACTTCCAACAAACTATCTGACGTCTAAATTAGCACGCAATAAAGTAAATAGCAGAGTTTCTTAATTGTTATGACAGATCTGCTTAAAAGTGTTAGAATTGGTGCTCGAAATGTGCCCCGCATGCACGGAAACAAGCGCTAAGACGGCGACGCCACTGGTCGATAGCACCATCAACAATCGACTGGTCAAAGCGCACCCACTCGTCGATCAGACGCGTTTTGAGTTCGTCGACACTGGTTATTCTGGACTGGTAAACCTTCTCCTGCAGCACACTCCATATGCTATTGTCGACTGGGTTAAGATCTGGTGAATTCGGCGGCCACAGAGTTGGAGGAATGAAGTCGGGCGTCTCTCGCTCCAGGAAAGAGACGGTGTCGCGCGCTTGATGCGCCATCCTGTTGGAAGACAAAAAACTCGCCCTGGGATATCCGGCGTATGTCTGACGGTATCTTCTGGGCAAGAAGGTTGTCGCGATAGTAGGCCTATCCCCCATTCACTTTGACATCCGGCTCGATGCAATGGATTTCAGTGCAGCCAAGCTTCGAGACGCCGTTATATGAAAAATTGGTACATCTGTGTTTAACAAGGTAGTGCGATGATATGAGTCAGGTGAGGTGGAAAATTTATATAAAGCATGAAATTTCAGCCATTTTTCCATCTATCTGCCATAAGTTATTAAGATTGGTGGAAATTTGGCAAAGTTCTGACAAAAACAATTTTGCACCTTTTTTATTGAGACACGGTGTAGTAAGTAAGCACGTGGAACATTTGCTGACAGCACACCATCTAAAATTGGATGACCTTACCACTGACATTCAGTCAGTCGTGCATGATAAGAATAGTTCTTCGTTTTGACATGTTGTGGTAGAGCTAAGTGTTCACTGTTTTGAACGATTCTTAAGAGACCATAATTTATACGAATGCTCAGCAACAATTACAAACAATATATACAGTGTTTATAAACTTATTAAAAACAAATATTTTATGACAAACTCTCTCCGTCTGTATCACTGTTCATGACGAACTGGTTACAGGTACACAAACAGATCACATAATTTTTAATAGCATCAAACAGCTTTAAAACTACAAATGAACTGTTAAGATAATTTTGCATCAACATAAATAGTCAAGCCTCAAGTATTGAACTGTATGAACAGCTATGGTTAGCAATGGTGGAACTGGGATATCCACCATATATCATTAATTTGCTGAATACATTATACTGTAAGCAGCGAGCAAAGGTGAAAGTGGCTATCGAATGAGTTCCGTGTCAAGAAAGGGGTCAGACAAGGATGCGTAATCTCACCTCATTTATTCAACATCATGGGAGAGGTGGTCATGAGAGAAGTGTTGGAGGGATGGGAGGGTGGAGTGCAAATAGGTGGCCGGAAAATAACAAACTTGAGATATGCAGATGATATGTGTTTCTGGCAGGGTCAGAAAGTAAGTTGCAATACATAGTCAGTAGGCTTGAATGGGTAGGGGAGAAAAGAGGTCTACTGGTAAATCTGGACAAATCCAAGGTTATGGTATTAAACGGAGAGGCATGCAATTTATGGGTCAGGGGACGGAAGCTAGAACAGGTCGAAACCTTCCATTACCTGGGTTCGCTAATAACAGCGGATGCAGAGTGCAGCAGGGACGTTCGGGAGAAACTGGCGAGAGGACAGAACACAGAAGTGGCGTGGAAACATATTTGGAGAAGTCACGACATTAAACTCACTACAAAGATACGACTCATGAGGTCCCTTGTTTGGCCAGTGGCCACTTATGGTTGCAAGAGCTGGACGATCAAGAAGAGAGAGGAGGAAAGAAAAGAGGCTTTTGATATGAAAGGCCTAAGACAAATCTTGAGAATGTCATGGAGGGAAAGAAAAACAAACAAATTGTGTTGGAGACAATGGGAGTGGAGAGAAGTCTTCATGATTCAAATAAAAGAAGGAAACTAAGACTAAGACTTTGGACATCTGATGAGAAAAAGCGGAGAATGTCTGGAGAAAGAGATCATACAGGGAAATGTACCGGGAGCAAGAACACAAGGGAGGGCGAGGATGGGCTGGCTTGTCAACATCGAAACATGGATGGGAACAACTCTCGGGCGGACTCTGGTGGGCACAAGGGACAGGAAGAGATGAAGGAAGCTCGTCCATGATGCCACCAACCCACCCGATCGAGGATGGTTGACGACAAGACAAGACAAGTATTGATATTTAGGGCATAGCGGGGTGCTGACCTGGATAACCAGAATTGCGGGGTATGACCCAGTGATGAAAGGTCATCTGGGCGGGTGGGTAATTATGAATAGCATGTATACCACACATCAAAGGGCAGATAACCTGCAAAATGTCTCAACTGCATTATAGTACAATTAAAAGACAATCACAAAACAGACAGCCTGCTGATGGTTGTTTTATATTAGACTATGCTATTTCAAACAGCCTACCAGCAAGAGGATGAGGAAAGAGGAGGAGGGCAGAGTTTGTATCACCCTCTTCCAGTCTTCCATACTGTCTCTCCTCCTTCCTCCTCCTCCTCCTCCTCCTCTTTCTCTTCCACTAGCCCTTCCTGAGAGAAACATTGGTAGACCTGAAGGAGAAGAGGAAGGGAACAGTATATATATATATATATATATATATATATAGAGAGAGAGAGAGAGAGAGAGAGAGAGAGAGAGAGAGAGAGAGAGAGAGAGAAGAGTGGCGCCCTCTTTCATGCTTTCTCCCCTCCTCTTCTTCCTTCCTCATCTTTCTCTTCTATTACCCCTTTCTCTTCCTCCTGCTGCTTGGCTGTTTGAAATGGGGAAGAGAAAGGAGATGATGGAGGAGGGGAATGAACACTGGTAGAAGGTGAAGGAGTATGGGAAGGGGAAAGAGTGTATATACAGGTGCTGCCCACTGACCATAGCTATATAGGTTGGCCAGTGGTCATCTGTCATTAATCCCTTATCTTTAAAGTCTGTTTGGTCTGTCACACCCTCATTCAAGTCAGAGAGATTAGGACTTGTCAGAAGGGATACCTTCCACCTGTTGATATGATTCTGCAGCCAAGCTTAATAGGCCCCCCTCTAATCTGTGCCATGGATACATCTCACAGATTAAGGGATGGTACACTTTGAACTATGTCTACAGGGTGGCTCAAAAAAAAACGTACCACCGGGGAAAATGCGATATCTTCGCAGCCGATTGGGGTTTTTCTGCGAAAATTTCACAATTTGAAGGGGAATGAATATACAACAATCCCTGAAAGTTTCATTTGAAACTTTTCATGTTTGCAAAAGTTACAGCTGTTCAAACTTAAAATTTCGTTTTTTCAATTATCCGGAGAATCATGCTCCAATACAAGTGATTTCATTAGGATGTTTGGCAAATTACAACACACACACATTGATGATGATGTCATACGACCTCACTATGAGCTGTAAAGAAGCTGTTTATGAAGCAATCTGCTGGTATTTGGTGATATTTTATAGATTAAGGTCTCAATTGGTGAACCCAAACAATGAACGTCATGGGCAAAGTTTCTGCAAAAGATCAAATGGGAACTCGGACTTTGCATGAACAGAGACTGAGACATCGCGTGATCATAGCAAAATACCCAGTGAAAAGTGGAGCCTGAGCACATTGAAGACTATCTGCAAACATGTTTATGTAACGAAGATCAGATGTCGGAAGAGAGGCAGGAAGTGGTCGCTTGATCTGACGGAAAAAGCGCGATTTTCACGAAATTCGCTTGGTAATCGAAAGGTCAAGTTTGCAAAGCAAATCGTGGTTTCGGCATCAGATATGCCGGCGTGTGTTGCGGCTGCAAGAAAAGACTGCAATTAATCCCATTCAGTAGGTTAGATGTCAAACTCATCATTGAACTCGCTTACCCAGACTCATTGAAGACCAGGTATGCTCTAACATCTGGTTTTATTATGCAGCAGGACAGTGCGCCTGCTTGCTCGCACGGCAAGGTTGATTATGATGGCGCTACCTTATTGACATCAACTGAAGTAAATGCATTGGCAAAGATGATTTACAAACTCGCCAGACCTTAACCCTCTTGTTTATCACGTCTGGGGAGCTATGCTGGAACGCTGCAAGACATTTAATCCCAAGTTGGAGAACATTGGCCAGCTGAAGCAAGTCTTGCTGCTAATGTGGGGTCAGTTGCCGCAGGACCCGACCAACAAGGCCATACTGAGCTTCACAAAAAGAATTTGAGCTTGTGTTAAGGCAGAGAGTGGACACTCTCATTATACCTTACAATAAACTGCAAAACCGAATGCTGAGGTCGTAGGGAAAAGTGATATCATATGACATGGAAATCTACAAGTGACGTAAATTTTCCGCGGATATTTGAAAAAACGAAATTTTAAGTTTGAACAGCTGTAACTTTTGCAAACATGAAAAGTTTCAAATGAAACTTTCAGGGATTGTTGGAAATTCATTCTCCTACAAATTGGGATATTTTCGCAGAAAAAGTTCAATCGGCGGCGAAGATATCGCATTTTCCCCGGTGGTACGTTTTTTTTTGAGCCACCCTGTACATGTAGTTGGACACATGCAACACAGAAGCAGGACTGTTTATCAGGTGCCTTTGACCTCCTCTTGCCTGACTGGACAGATCAGCATTTCTTTACTATAGAATGTTTGTATCAACAGAATTCATGAACAGATATTACTGGCAGCTCTCAATCAATAACCCCTGACAGAACTCCGATTTAGAAAACGTGGCAGAATGGTTTCGCGCAAACAAGTTAACCCTTAACCTAGATAAAACCAATTACATCATCTTTAGGTCCCATAAAAAATCACTTCCAGCAGCATGTCCAACCCTATGTATACTCGGAACCCCTATCACTCAAGTGCAATCTTCGAAATTTTTAGGAGTCTACGTCGACCAGCACTTGTCCTGGAAAGAACACATATCCAGCATCTCAACAAAAATAGCCAAAAACCTAGGCATTCTCTCTCGCATATCTAGAATCCTCTCACCACAGATCAGAACTTCACTCTACTATACACTCATACATCCATACTTATCTTACTGCAATATTGTATGGGCCTCTGCGTATAAGTCTAATCTTGCTAAACTCGTTGTCCTCCAAAAACGAGCTATAAGATTTGTGGCTAAAATCCCTTATGGAGCCCACACAAAAGCAGTATTCCTTGAATTGAAAATACTAAAGCCAGATCAGATAAGGCGATTGCAAATAGGGACATTTATGTACCGTTATATTCATAATCAATTACCGTTAACCTTTAGAGACTATTTTCAACTTAATACCAATGTTCAAGATCGTTGCTTGAGAAATGCTAACTTTTTTTGTACTCCATTTGCCCGTACTAATACTAAGCTTACATCTATTAAATGTATCGGGCCAAGAACCTGGAACAGTATTCCTCTTAATATCCGGTCCCTGCCATCTTTTCATCTATTTAAACGTGAGTTTTCTGTTTATATCCAACAAGGAGAATAAGTCCAATTTTGTGGGAAATGTGATCAGTTTAAAATGGGAGTGTGCACTCGTGTTTGTGTATGTTACTGACTATTTTCTCTAATTTACTTACTTTTCGTTTGTATATATATGTATATATATTATATATATATATGCATGTATACTAGTTAAGTTTTTGTGTTATTCATTTCAATTCGGCCGTATTTCTCATCTGTTTCTTCCAACGCTCTCAGGTGGCCCTGGCTAGCGGGATCTTCGGTCCCTTTTGGGTCTCCTGGGCATGCCAACATGTTTGCTACACTCTGTTATAATTATGAAATGTTACGAATATTACTGGTTGCCGAATAAAAAAAAAAAAAAAATAAAAAAATAAAAAAAAAAACTCAACTGTAGCAAAACTCTGACACTCTATTCCACCAAAGGTAGCTAACAAACTGAGTGGTGTTCATTTGATATTTCCTATAAATGGCCAATTGGCCATCTAGCCTGTAGCAAATGATGGCTATACAAAGCTGCTTCAATTTTATTGTTTAACTAGTTGTTTGTCCCTCACAAGACAGTCCTGCTCACTGTGCCCTCCCAAGCTGACTAGGCTCTCTTGAGCTCCCTTTGCCTGTTCACTGTGCCCTCCCAAGCTGACTAGGCTCTCTTGAGTTCCCTGTGCCCTCTTTTGCTCTCTGCTTCTTTCTGCTCTCATTTGCTCATTGTGCTCTTGTGCACACTAGGCTTTCTTGTGCTTCCAGTGCTCTCTTCTGCTCACTGAGCAGTTCTCTTTTAATTTGAGCATCCTTTGGTGAAGGATTTAACATACTGAGTAACAAGCGAAATCTTGTGACTTCTATGGGTGACTGACTACTTCCTGGCTGCCAGTCTTGAGAGACCTCTAGCAGTGTCATTCTTACTTGAGCCACCTCCAAAGTGACTGGGAAACAAAAGATATCTAGCAACCTCTAGTGGTAACTACTGACTGGCTGTACCATGCAGTCTCGAGTGACCCTTAGGTTAACCATCATCTTCTGTTCGCACTCATCGACATCCCACTCCACCTTGCCAGAAAAGACGTCAACAAAATGAAATCAATAAGCTTGTTTTCTAGAATAGTTTGTAGGTACCTACAAACATTCTGCAAATTATAGGCATTTTATACTCGCTTAGAACATGTACTTCGTTGCAGTGTGTACCTTTGGGCAGAAAAGGGCAGTAGCTTAATTTTTCGGGTAGTCACTACATATAAAAATATTTGACCAAAATAAAACTATTTTTCTACCTACCTACCCATTTTTTAGAGCTCTGTTACCGGAAACACACAATTAATTTTGTTTGGCCTTAAACTATTTTACATCCTCAGGTTAAGTTAGACCAGAAAATAGCAACTGGTGCAGCTTTAAAATTCACATCGAATCAGCCATTCAAAGCTCAATTTCCATTTGTTACTTACCTTCAAGAAATGTCTCAAAACTCACTATTTCTCACTGGTTTTTAAACTTTAGTTATCTATTGCATCAGAACTTGGCTGTTGAATACCAGTGTCTCTGATTCACATTTATGACTGACTTTGTGTACATTTGAAATTCGTGTAATACTAACAGTAACAAAATTGCCAACAGGTAATACAATTCTGAACAAATGTGGCACGAAATGTCCTAATGTACAGTGGCCACTGTCAATTGCACAAGAACCGAACACGTTAATCAGCTAATACTGAATTGATAGGGAGGCATACAAGGACACACTACTAACAGCCTGATTCAAAATTAAATTATTCGCAGAAGTACAATTAAAGATTGAGTATTTTGGCCTGCTGGCTTTGGACACAACTGCGTAGATTGCAAACATCAACAGTAAACAAAGATATGTTGCCCTTTTTTACATTCACTCTCAAAACACTCTACAGCACCGTTGTGAGGTACTTAAAATGTCCTATGTAAACATGTCTTGTTACATGTCATACATACCTATGATCTCAGCAATGGCACTGAAACACCAAGTGTGGCTCGTACTGTTCGCATGCAGGAAAGCAGGACTGGTCTGAAAATCAAACAGAGACAATAACCAGCATTAATGACGATGCCTCAGTCACAGATAAGCATAACAGTTGGAATATATTATTTTTGGCAAAGTACACGATGGTTTTCAGCCATTCTGACCCTACAGAACACATCATAAGTTATAATGCAGTAATGGCTTCCATAACCTACTGTTTCGACTCTCAATGCAACATCCACTTACATCAGTTACATAAACAAAACGCAACATATCGCACCCAGTTTGGCTCGAGGATCCAAAGAATTCAGATTTATCACTTGAAGTCGGTTGACATAAACATAGGGAATTTGGAACAGCACCAATGCACCATGGAAGTAATTCCAGACTCTTGGCAAGAGTGATGCACCTATGTACAATGGGGGTCATTGGTATAATATTTCAACCTGCAAAATAGCAATTTGGCATCACCACAAGTCTCAGGATTTCATGAAATTTACTATATATACTGCAAGCAAATTATGATTAGCAGCTCAAATTTGAGCAAAATATCTCAAAATTCGACCAAGGCACTAATTTTTAAGTCAATAATAAAAAATTCATCGTGAGAAATTGGAATAACCAACCAACTTTGGACTAAAAAAAGTAAGTAAAGTCATCCGAGGGCAGAAGGCCCGTTGGTGAGGCGCTCATCTCCTTTTCTTGGCCCTTGAGCCAGCAATGGACGAATCCCAAGGTCCTGGACACGGGGCAGGTGTATCGCAGGACTTGCCGTTTACTTCCCAGCGTACGCCGGTACCAAATTACACTGCCTGGTGACAGAGGCACGTGTGCCCAAGGTCATTACCCGGATTCGAAACGCCACCCCACCCCCCCCGCTCCGTCAGGGAGCGCGTTACCGATCAGCCACCAGGTTGCACACCTGAACTTTGGACTGCCATACCTCAACTAAGAAATAAACTAGAAGTCTGATAAATTTCTTATATTAGGGCAATTCCATGAGAACATGTGGGCAACCGGTTACTTACTTACTGAGCGCTTTGCATGTTGGGATGCCGTCAATAGGTCGATGCGCTCTAATTTATTGCAATCGTTAGCAACCATATTGTTTGGAGTACGGGCACGCAGTCTTCGGGATCACCATAATCTGACCTAACCGACCCTCACGACGCCTAACCTGACCCTAACTGACCACAACGACGCATAACCTGAGCCCTAGCCGACCCTCACAGCGCCTAGCCTGGCCCTAACCAACATGTCGGTCACTGATACTATAGTTATGCCAAGTTTGGGACAGCGAAACTCTTATATACAATAGTTGCAGAACTTTTAAAGCAGAACACGCATTTTCGTCGAACGGAAACACGCGCGGAATATGAATTTCGTCAGAATAGATACGAAAGGATCCGATATAGGTCAGAGTGAAAAGGCAAACCTTTGAGAGCATAACTCCATGTTCCAATGCCATTCTCAACAAAATTGATAAAGACAACCGTTTCTTTCGACGTTCACTTTCGAACTTCTATCCAAATAACGAAATGAAATTGTCTAATGCACTTTTATTTGTATCTTATAAATTCCTCGGATTGTCTCAATGGTTGCAGCAAACTCATAACACAAAATACAGATCAAAGATGACACTCTGCCGAATGACGTCATCTCAAGCAGTCTACCGCAATTTCCAGAAACGAAATCAAAATTTCATAAACTTATTAAGCGCAACTCAGTTATTAGCGAAGTGCACAGCTGATTCACGAGCGCTACGTAGACTCAAGAAGAGTCGTCCATATGGCAGTTCAGGAGAGTTCCCAGGGAGTAAGAGGGGTCAGTTGTTAGAGCTACCACTGCTCTTATCCATTCCTTTTTTGTCACACGCCATGTAGTGTATATATGTATATATATATATATATATATATATATATATATATATATATATATATATATGGTTTTAAAACATAGTTTTAAAAATTAGTTTGTTCATTGTTCACGGGTTATTTTTATTTATTTATTTTAAAACTATTTTATCATTTTTCATAAGCTATTGTAAAGTACTCTAGATATGAAGTTCTTATCATCCTTAGTTTTAATCAGAGCCGTATATGAGTTCTGCTGAAAATAAGATAACCCCTCCCACTTCTGGCCTGGCCGGATCAAGAGTGATCCAGCACTTAGGCCATTAGTGTTAAGCTACCGAACCCACTGCTGCAGTAAGGGGGCCGTCCATAAAGTACGTCACGCTCCGGGGGGGGGGGGGGGGTGTAAGAAAGTGTGACAGTTTGTGACAGGGGGAGGGGGTCAGGCCATGTGTGACGTCACACATTTATTTCTTAAATTCTTTATTATATTTTTTGTTCTTAGTACCTGAAATCCGACCCGGCCCGGCCAGGCTTGTCTAAAACCCGGCCTGGCGGGATAAAAGTTGATTTCCCGTCACTATCAAAGCGTTTAGGGACACACGTCACTATCAGAGGGATTAGGCATAGTATCCTAGGGTTTAGAGGGTTAGGTAAATGGTTATGTTTTAAAAAAAATCGAAAGTGTGACGTACTTTAGGGGGGGGGTCCGAGATTTGTGACACTTTGTGACAGGGGGGAGGGGGGTCAAAAAAAGCTTGACGTACTTTATGGACGGCCCCAAAGCCGACCTGCGTGTCGTGCTATAGTGGGTCGTATTTCGTATAACCTGTACCTGTAGTCATTCTGCGGGGTGTCAGATTGAAGCATTAAATGAATATTATTATATTATTATTATGAGTCCCAGTATAGACGCAGGCTTAATTAGCGCTAGGTTGTGAGCGGCGCTATATAAATTACTAATTACATTACATTAATTGCCCAAAAGTTCGCGTAAATTTATGGACTTTACTTACTTACCTACTAACTAACTTACCTACTATAATTATTTTAAAGACGGTTTGCTAAGTCTATGCGTGAAGTAAACAACTAAACATCGATCGATGTCCGAAGGTCTGTGTTTATTTTATGAGTTCAGAAACCGGGGCGTGATAATATAACAGTGTGAAAGTTTACAATTATTTTCTCGTATGCTGAAGGTGACATGTTAGCTTGTTAAAATGTTATTGAGCCACGTCTAGTTAAATAAAGCCATATTCGACATTGGATCATAAAGCGGTATGGTTCATATTTTTTACCACTTTGGTAGCAAAACAAGACTTAGTTAGTAGGCCTATTTTATTAAAGACATGGAGTGATTATGTTCTTGACTGTGACGAATACTCTTTCTCTTGTCTTAAAAAGGCAAAAGGCATTCTCTTGCTTTGCTTGATTAAAAGAGGAGAAACTGGATTTCTTCTGCCACCTGAGAATCAGGGGCGGTTCACGAGTTGAAAGTGCTGGCGACTTCAATTTGTCTGTCTTGGCCAACGACGGTCTTGGCACTTGACACAAACATTTTTAGATAAATATTTAAGTGTGGGTAGGTCGTCGTAGTCTTGTCCACGACTCGCAAGTGTTGTTGTCAGTGACAGCAAGTCAATGATAACATCTTGATTGGCAGTTCAGCGTAACCACCTGTTGGTGAATCTCACCTGTTCTAACCTCAATGACCCATTGAGGTCAGAACAGGTTAGATTGGTTACATATCTTCAACATAAACGTTTACAAGCTTCGTGCACTTCTCACTGACAATGCAGTGCGGTGGAATGTATTACTAATTGGACTTCATGCTGTGAAACACGAGAACGACAGAATTTTTAACTTTTGAATTTAATTTGGAAAAAATTTGGAGGTCCGAAGGTTGTTACTATTTCAAATCTAATCTCAACATGGGTAGAGTGCAAAGAAAATGCTTTGTTCTCAACTCGTCTGTGTGCTATTGCTACTTTTCATAGCAATAACCTTACTTCTATATGTATTAAAATCCTGACTGAGAAAGCATACTTTAGTTGCTCCGGTGTTGTTTATTTGACAACTGTGTGTAACATTTTGCTTGGGATGTCATAGGGTATCAGCATTTTCAGGGCATACATCAATGAAGCAACGAAGGTTCATCTATATGCATTGACTTCTTGAGATCAGATTACAGGGTTACTCCCAATACTTTCTTTGTGTCAACCTGGGCAGCTTCTTCTATGATCTGCAGATTGGGCGTTATGCACATTCTTCTGCACAGTACAATTACTTACATTGAAACTTGTGGGCACACCCACCCAACTGACTGATTGACAGACTGTTAGGCAAATGACTCGTGCTCGTAGGATTCTTCTGACTATGCAGACAAGACTATCAGCTCTTACAGGCTTGTATAAATGTACCCATATATTGTTATAAATAATTTTTGTAGAATAATAGACCATCAAGAGTTCTCTATTTGTGTAAAGGTCAATTTCTTTACAGAATGCTTAAGTAATAGTAACATTGATAAGTAAAAGTGTAGGAATGTAGGGTTGCAATGTAGGAAGCAAAATCTTGTAGGGACAAACATGAAGTCTGGACACTGTTTCTTTTCAAATGCAGTAACTTCCGAGCGATGGATACATACGTGGCACTTCTGCAGACGTACTCGGGACGAGACAAGATTGTCAGAACGACTGGCTATACCGCCATGCTGTTGTCTGCGGCAGTAAAAGGGTCAACTGGCGAGAAACTTGCCATATTTGCACGACAACTGAGTTCAGCACGAACAATTTTACGTCTGTTTGATGACATTCCTATGTGGAAACTAACCAGAAAGTTGGGAGCCGGTGTTAGTTCAAAATGTTTTTTATTGAATTTTATATTTTTGCTATGAAAATGTTTATTTTATTAAAAAATGTTTTCACATATTTCATCACAAGTATTTGTATGCACTTGGCTTTTATTGGAAAGTAGGAAGCAAGTTAATTATTTTTATGTTCACCGAAGATTATACACTTTTGAAGAATAATATCTTTCATCCTGATGAACTTTCAGATTGAAACATTTTGGCTTTTGACTTGGCATATGGAGCTAATCATTATATTTTATATATAGTTTTAAAATTTTATGATATTTGTATGGCGTCTCTAACTTCTCAAGCTGCTGGAACGTCTGTGCACAAAGTAATCTAATAGATCAAGACATTTTATTTATTTGACAATTTTTCACAACAGAGCATCAATACCGTATGTCACATTCAAAACTATTAGTTTAGAATTTATTGTAGTAAAAATACTGATGAAATAGGTATCATAAGAATTTTCTAAAATTTTATTCAATTAGAAAGAATGTCTGAATTGTATTTTATATTAGGAGGAGGATAGATTCTCGCGACTGTGTTCCGTACTTGGTAACATATCCAGCCAGATCTACTTTCCATGTGAACACATTGCTTGGGGAGCTGATCGTGAGTTGTGGACCATCAAGTCAGAAAATTGGTGGGGGGTTGGCACTTTGTGCTGGGCAATCACTTTGCTGTTGAGCATTCTACGGTAAGGATCAGGGTGAAGTTCATCAACAGTGTTTCTCATGCCACTATTTCCTATTTATAATGAGGTCTGTGCTTATATGCTATATAGCATAAAACTAAATAGCTAATCTAATGACTTCTAATCTAATCCACTGTACAGTGGAGGTTAAGTCAGAAACAGTGCAGCAATACCATTACTGAATTATTCCATGTACCATTATTAGTGCTACAACAACAGATGGAAAGAAATCGGAGCAAGTCAGAAAATTCTGTTAACTAGGAAATATATTCACAAATGATACAGCATCACATGGACATAAAGAGAAGAATAGCTATGGGGAAAGATGTCTTCTAAAAGAAAGGAATTACTGAGAGAAAAGCAATGAATGATAAGGTCTATGATATGAAGTGTGGTGCATTGCGGCATTGAAACGTGGACCATGAAGAAGGGTGACATCAAAATATTTGAAGCCTTTGGGGAAGGACAGAGAGAGTTAGCTGGATAAAACACAGGAAAAATTAAAAGATACTACAATTGTTGGACAAAAAAAGATGTATTAGTAATAACCAGAAGCTGACAGAGAAAATGGTTAAGCCACATAATGAAGAGAGATTTCCTCCTAATAACCATAATTGACGAAAAAATGGAGGGTGAGAAAACAAGTGGAAGACCAAGAATGATATTACTGGACTAGATGATGGAGTGTTGCATCGGACGCATCAACCTGCCTAGGAAGACAGAGAACCAAATTAAATTCACTGTCTGCACCATGGCATCTTCAGACTGTCGTGATGCTGCAATAAGACGTTCTGGAGACATGTAGTGAAAGAATTTTTATGGAAATGCATTTGTTGTTGATATTTTGGTACGCTGCTCTTTCAAGATGCTCTGAGATGGCAACTTTTAATCTGCCTGGGAAATTCCACAGTAAATGTTACATTCTAGTGGCCTAGAACAAGTTGATTGGTTCATTCATTCCAATAGCACCTCTTTAAGAGATCTACTCGAAGGGTGCTGGAGATTCACTGTAAACATTTAGCACCTGTGCACATTTTTGCATTGATATTTTTGTGCTTTATGGACTAATAACAATTTGTTGTTGTTCTATGTTGCTTTGCAGAGGCATTCGACAAGTATTCCTACTTCGACAAACAAGAACTAAGCTACTTCAACAGAAACGCCTAGAATCTTTAGAAAAGACGTAAGATTCTGTTTAAACAGCTTCTTTTTGACGATTTTATGAGCACTACTGCTGTAGCTGCTAAGTTTGCATTCATGAGTCGTATTAAGGACCGTTTGTCATCAATAGAGATGTCAAAGTTTTTGATGCTAAATGTTTTACCATCTTTCGAATACTTTACCTGTACAGTAATATTCAGCAACAATCAAAGTGATTTTTGCAGTTATGTGCAGTTTGAAAGTGTTTGTGCAGCTTCTGCGTAACCGTATTCAAAACCGCAAAATAAATGTCTAATTATCACATATTAGCTTATTTATAACTTTGTATTATCCTGTAGCTGTCTGATGTCTTTTGATTACATTATATTACATTCTGTTCAGATCTAAACAATAAAGCATAACGTTTAAAACATTTTAGCTAGGAAATATGGCGTTTAACAAAAATTAATAGTAGCCTAGGGGTCATTGCATAATTACGTAACGCCGAAAATGGCTGTTTTTGACCCACCCACCCACCCTGTAACGCTTTGTAACGTTGCCCTTGACCACCCAATTAACATGTCGTAACGTTTTCAATGACCCCACCCACCCACCCTCGAGCGTTACGTAATTATGCAATGACCCCCTATGGTAAAATAAAGCTTTTATGGAGCTTTTGAAAACGGGGAGTGAGTAGAGAGCTAATTTGTGTGTATGCATGGGGGTCTGCAAAACGTACAAGTTTCAACAGGAGGAGGGGTAAAAAATATGATTTTTGCATATGCAATATAGGGCTGGGCCCTTATCGTTAAACCTTGGCGTGCATCTGACTGGCATCTTTGCAGAAATCCTATATCTGAGACTGTTGCATAACTATTACTGAAGCTTTTGCATAACTCTGTACAAATTTCTTTCCTTCTATCAGGTAAAAAAATTCAAAGCAATATATAGCGCCCTTCAAGAAAGCTACTCAGAGGCGCTCCCAGCCGAACCAGATATATATTACAAATGTAATATATATATATTACAAATGTTATATATATATTACAGATGTAATATATATATATATATATTACATCTGTAATATATATATAACATTTGTAATATATATATATTACATCTGTAATATATATATAACATTTGTAATATATATATATTACATTTGTAAGTAGCTTTCTTGAAGGGCGCTATATATTGCTTTGAATTTTTGTAAATATATATATTGTGTAATATATATATATACAATACATACGTACATTTATATATATATATACAATACATACGTACATTTATATAGTGTAAATTTAGCAATACAGAGAATATATATTGTAAATGTAATATATATAATTATATATATAAGCTTATACATTTATATATAGTGTTAATTTAGCAATACAGAGAATATATATTGTAAATGTAATATATATATACATTTATATATATATATATATATATATACATTCAGAAGTTCTTGCTATATTTGATTGTAGAGAAGAGAACACTTCAACGACAAAGGCTTCGATTGGACAATGTATCAAAAAAGAAATTGACGAATACTGGAATCTGCTGAAGAATATCTCGGATTTCATCCTTGCTGTAAATCTCCTGCCGTGGAAAGGCATTCTGTGGGCAGGGAAATTTGGAGCAACAAAGAATGCTTTATTTGGAACCATATCATCTCTTGTTGGATTGTACTTGCTCATAAAAGCACAGCAGAAATCAAAATAGGTCGATACGTGATCACTAAGAATTCGTAGTGTGCAAGAGGTATAGTGCAATAGGAGAAACACTACAGCTAACGCCAATGTGATTTCTAGGATGATAAGAAAGTGACATGTATGTATAGCTGATATCTTCTTACCTCTGCTTTGCAGCAGTCTTGATTTGCTTTCTGTAATGAATATTCTGTGGTCATTCCTATCTTACCTTGTTTGTACTTTGTATATATTGTCTTGTATGGCACCTATACTATATGACTGTGGATCCTTCACACTGTTTTGCTTTAACACACATGTAGCACTGTGGAAGGAGCCGCTGAAATTTTTCGGTACAATCTGTGGCGCCAGCTATATAATTTCAGAGGGTCACGTTAGGGTCATGGGAGTTATTCAGCAGGTCGAAAAAATTAAATGCAAAGAAAATATTAAAAATTCCAGAGTTTTTGTCAGTCTTTGACCTGCTGCAACCTATGGTGGTGCCGCCATTGGGTAAAATTATTGTATGCAGCGCCGAACATGACAGTGTGTGTTTTGAACCTTTTAGGCAAGTTCAATCTTTATGTGTGATGTGGAAACCTGAATTTTTGTTGAAAACTTGGAGAGTGCAATTAAAACAATATGCAAAGTATTAGGTGAATGAAGCTTAGAGACTGGTTTTGACTTGAGAGCTTAGCGGCGGACTGTTCTACCTCTTGCGGTTATCATATATTGTGTTTTAAATGTAGTACGGTATATGCATTATGAAAAACAGCTCTTCCGTCTGCTATGCTCATCTTATTTGTGCGTAGATAAGATCTTATCCTTGAGGATGGTTAATTCGCAACATACAATGTCTTCAGGGCTTAAAGTGTGCCTGGACGGTCATGGACGGCGTCCATGCACTTGTTTTAAAATCTGAACGCTGTCCAGCCACTTATTGGCGAGCAGACTGGAAAGGTAAGGGGCGTCCAGGCACTTCTTTTGGAGAGGTAGGTGGCGTCCAGGCACTTATTTTTCCACACTTTAGGCACTGAATGTCTTAAGAGTTTTATCTGTGCAAATTGGGTCAAGACAAAGATAACAATTTGAAAGGTGTTTTGGATGGCTGGTTGTTTGAGGTGATAGATAATGAAGTTTTAATTGCTTTTGTACTGGTTATGTTTTAAGAAATGTAGAAATTGTCTTTAGTAGTTGGTTATGGGTCTGTTCTAATCATGCCAGTTGCTGATTTGTTGTGATTGTTGCTGACCATTTTGTACCACTTCCAAACACAGATCTAATGCTCAATGATTTGCAATATTTCTTGATTGTATATTTGCATTAATGTCAGATTGATTGCTGCAGGGCTAATTTTGCATTTAATCAATTAATTCTAATTTACTTCCTAATATTCAGAAATGTAGCATCTGTTTTGCATGTATTAAATAAATGATCAGTTATTAAATAATTTAGTTTTTATTATTTTAATTTACAAACAATTTTAGGATTGTCAGTGCTCAGTAAAAATAGTATGCATATATGATGATACATCCTATAAATGTATAACATATAGAACTTTGTTGTAAATTGAAAATGTCAAATTTAAAAAAAAAATCTTCCTGCTTTAAAGCTAAGTGATGGGCACTGGCTTATTCATGAGCAATGAATCAAGACACAAGCTTCATCATGAGATGAAGTCTGACTGTGTGAATCTTGAACAAGATGTGGTTGAGAGGTGTGTGAAGAACAAGATGTGGTTGATGGGTGTGTGAAGAACAAGATGTGGTTGATGGGTGTGTGAAGAACAAGATGTGATTGATGGGAAACCATAGTGGGAAGGAGACTGGGAGACAATGGCATGGTCTGAAGAGCTCTGTACAAATTGTCCAACTGAAGTTGGTGTTTCCAGCATAGGAAGAGTTCCCTATTTGGACCTTAAAGGGTTGTGTTTCTACAGGTCTTATAAGATAAGCATCTTTTCTGGTGTTTGTATGCCCTGGTGAGTGATGGTATGCTGGGAACTTGATTACAGCACATGTTTGAATATATTTTAATACTGTTACTGGTGAACTAGCAGCTACTAGCTCCTGTATTATGTACACGTGAAGCATTGTTTAATCTAGGCACCTATAGGAGAGAATTGCCTCCCAGGAGTGATTCCCCCAAATATAATAAAATAATAACACTTTGAGCTGGTATTCACATAACATTCATTCAAGAATTTTTATAGTGCCTCTTCAAGGAGGTTACTCAGAAGCGCTCCCAACTCTAGCATGACAAAAATCAATTTTGAGTTAAATTAAAAAAATGCTTCAGCCCAAGGAAGCAGACGTGGCTCCTGTGGGAGCTCATTCCAGACCACTGGCCCACCACAGAAAAGGCTCGATTCTGCATAGTTGCAGTTCATGCGAATGAAACCAAGAGCATCCGTTCTGTGCAGAGGTTAAAGTGTGGCTGGACGGTCATGGATGATGGACGGCGTCCATGCACTTATTTTAAAATCTGAATGCCGTCCTGCCACTTATTGGCCAGCACAACCTGGAGAGGTAAGGAGCGTCCATGCATTTATTTTTCCACATTTTAAGCACTGGTTCTGTGCAGAGTGAAGGAGAGGTGGCCTTGGATACCCCTGGAGCACAGGAGGTAGCCTATTATATGAACAGTTGTAATATATAGTGATATTGTTTACTATTGTCAGGGTTTAAAGTGGGTGGGAACGCGTGGGAACTGCTCTCGAAATTCTTAACTTGCGTTCCCACTGCTCGAGCTTTTATTATGATGGAACTCCAAAACACATGCATTTCAATACAATTCTTCATCAGCGTTCCCACTGCTCACACTCAGCGTTCCCACTGCTCACCCATACCACTTTAACCACTGACTATTGTATGATTTGGTATTATTTACTGTTATACCATATGATACTATCATACTATAATAAGTATGATCTACTTTTAATATAATATTTGCACACATAATTATTATATTTCTACAAGTGGCGGGTAAAATGGTATCTTCTTCTTGGGAATTCGAGACAAACGACTAAAAAAATGTGTCATCAGATTTTTCGACGACCTAGACGAAAATTTTCACGCTCGGCCGCCATATTTACACACAAATTACGTGACGTCATCGGCACACACTGACGTTAAAATTATGTGTGTAAATATGGCGGCCGACCGTGATTTTCGATTTAACATGGGATTTCCTATACATTTTATAAAATTAATATAAAATCGTCGGAACGTCTCCGGATAACGGGAATACGTGCGTTTGAATACATACGGTCTTAGGTACCAGAATATTTAAAAATCGTAGCGTTCGGACGTTGTAAACACTTCTTAAGGAATACCGACCTAAGTGATGAATATGTCGGATCGCAGTGAGCATGATGAAAATCTGGTCGACTATAATAGAAAGCGAAAGAACTAGCTAGCTCCACGTGTCTTTCCTTCCTTTCTGGGTTTTCCGCAAAGTCCTTGTATTGGATTTCTGCAACGACCTCTACAAGTTTCTTAGCGGCGCACATAAACTGGAATGTGGTCACACCAGATTATTCATCAATTGGCTAGTCAAATATGAATCGCCAAAGTCAGGTTATTTTGTATAAACTCTGGAGAAGTTAGACGGAACAATGCACCATAATAGCCGACTGCAATGGCAAAGGATTCTAATATTAGAGCATAGGTCACTTGTGAACATATTTAACTCTCAGCGATAGATGGCGCTCCACTTAAAATTCCGTTTCTATCGTTAAGGATCATGTTTTAAATCTCCAAAAGCATTTGTTTATTTTGCAAACATAATTATTCGTCAATCTGCTTTCATATATGTAACTGATTGAATGCTTTTATTTTGCAAATAAGACTTGAAATTTTCCGAGACTCTGATTATCGCCCAAAAACCTGTACAAGGCGGCTAAAGAAGTAGAAACCAGTTCTGTGTATTGGAGTCCTTGGGTCAAAGGTTAGGTTATGACTTATGATTTGAGCCGAACATGGCGTATAGGAACATTGGATGCGCGTTTGGTAATTAGCTTGAATTCTATTAAATTTAAGTTAACAGTCTCGTTGAACATAACAGTTTTAACTACTGTTTTTAGCTTATTATCCGACGTTTTCAGATTGACCTGAAGTTCGTATTTTTATCTTAAATAAGTTTCATCCATATGAAACACTGGTCTTTGACCCGCGTTACTAGTATCAATCAATCAGCAGTTTATTGATATAACAACAACAACAACAGAAATCTCAGGTAAATTTAGCACTGAAAAAAGATCAAGATCAATCTGCGGATGTCAATGGGACAACCCTAAAGGGAAAAAATCCGTCAATGCAGCGCTGTCTCTTTCATGCATGTAGTTACAAATTGTCTAAAATATGCTAAATCAACGTGATCATAGCCAAAACGTCAATTTGATTAATAGCGTACATAAACCCAACTAATATTGTCTGGACTAAATGGTATGAGGGTTTGTTTTGGAATGCTACTATTTGAGTGTATCTGATTAAATTTTAAATCAGCTCCACCCTTGTTATTTAGTAGTTTCGACAAAAACTGATGGTAAAAGTGTATTTTAGCGTATTTTATTATTTCGAAATCGATATGGTGTATTTTAGCGTATTTTATTATTTAGCGTAGGTATTTACACATTTCGTTGATGAAATCGTTATAACGTGACAGACAAAATTGAGTGAGATTGGAAGCTGGATTGATGAAAACTTATGGATGAAATAGAAGCTGAATTGATGAAAAAACACTTGAGAAATGGAATGTGGATTAAGGTATCTAATGGCTGACGTAGCAGCTGGATGGACAAAAATAACGCTCGAGAAATAGAAACGGAATTGATGAAAAGATTGCTTGAGAAATAGAAGTTGGATTGATGAAAATTATTTCCCTTAAATAGAAGCGGGTTGCTGAAACGATACTTAATTAAATGAGAGCTTGATTGATGGGAAATACTTGTTATTTAAATAGAATTTGGATTGATGAAAAAATAATTCCTGCTGCAACAGAAGCTGGATTAACGAATGATACATTCCAAGGTAGAAGTCGGATTGATGAAAATACCTGCGGAAGTTCGAAAGCGCATCCAAATAATAAAATACGCTATTTATTTTGAGCTAACCTGTCTTAAATAAAATACGCTAAAATACACTTTTACCAAACTGATCTCTTGCTCATCTAATAAATTGAATCTCCTTGACACCAGCGCTAGTGAATAAGCTGGTGCTCTTCGTTTGACTTTTGAGTGGCGCTTTAGAAATTTGGAAATTACGATTGACATTCGTGCATCTCTTCAGAAATCTCGTGTGTGTGTGTATCAAAATTGTCAGTTTTCATTGCATGGGAGATCCTTCCTGTTTTCATTTGCTCTTGCCGTAGTTCACCTGCCGCTTTTAGCGAATTTTTCTTAACCATGACAACCTGTCTTGCGGTTCAAACTCTTCCTTAGCACTGAGCGCTCCACAACAACTTCAGAAGTTTTAATGATTTAAAGCTTTTAAATCCTTGGTGGCTTGGTGGTTGTTACTGGTCAAAACTTTGGCATTGCTTTCAATTCTACTATGTCTCTCACTGAATATGTAAATGTATTTCAGGCTGTCTGTTCTGTTAGCAGTTAAGATTTATGTCTTTTGTTATTTGTGTTCTTGTAATTTGTTTCAATTGCAAACTGTAGGGCCTACACTGTAACCGGTTGTGGTCTGTCAACCAGATTTTTCAATAAAGGAATATTATTATATATTTGTCATCATGTTTTACTCTGCTAGTTGGCAGGTTTATACATCTGATGGCACCATCATTGATAACTTGGGAATTTTAGAGAGGTAGTTCCCGTTGCCTTCCTTCCTTTGTTTTTTTTTCGAGACACCGTCTGCGATATGTTTGTAAGTCGTCATATATGCACATTCATAGGAAACAGATATGTTTTATGTACATATGGCTTCATAGGTATCTCAGTCAAACACTTTGGTGGTCTTGAGTCACCTTAATCATTGTAAGGTTTTTTCCTTGTTTGTGTCATAATTTAACCATGCTGAAACGTGAAATAGTTCAGTTGTCCGGCCTAGTTAGAACTTATGAGTTTACCTCTTGGCATTGTTTATATACTGATATTTGTTATTGCTTGTGTCTTACTGATTTAGATGAGTCTTGGCTGGCAAATGTGAGAGTTAATCTTCCAGCCGTCAAAAGAAGAGTGGAGTCTTTGTCGGGGCGACGTACTGTCAAGAAACAGTGGCAGGTCTGTTGAGTCTGTCCTTCTGTATGGCTGCCAATGCAAGCTGGTACCGGTAGACATTAAAAGTTTCGGGATGGACACAGAGTAAAGAAAGGAGCTTTGCCAATTAGGTGAAATGCTCAAGAGTCTATCTCATACTTGCAGAGACATTTCTGTAATTTTTCAGATTAGAAGAAAAGTTAAAATCTTCATTTGTCCCCTTTGTGTATATGTCGGTATCACCGTCTAAGTGCTAGATGCTATGAAAATATTAATGTGGTAATTAGATTTGGCAAAGTTGATCCGAGCCACCAAATCTTGTTGAAAAAGTTTGAAACTATATGAGATGCTGATAAATCTTAAATTATGTCAGTGAATTGGCCTATCCATTCACAAAAATATTTTTGCCATGCCATTGCTGGAGGTGGTGAAAATTGTGTATAGTAAGAATTAAGACAGCCTTATATGAAAGGCCACTAATGACTACACCTGGCCATATTTTTTTATCGCATTGTGTTCCGACAATGTGTTAATTAATGAATGATTGAAAATTCTTTTCTATTCCAAAGAAATCTGGAAATATGAATAGCAGGAGTGGAGCAGAGACAATTTGGGACTAACCCTATTTGACCTTAATGGCTATTTGTTTAGGTTTTTGTATGCGGTTTGTACTCTATTGTTCAGTAATACATTTTTATTTTGTTGAAATTAAATTCCATCCAGGCAGCTTGGCTCTTAAGGATTACATCATGCATTGATCTGACTACACTTTCCGGTGATGACACTCCGTCAAACGTCCAGAGACTCTGCTATAAAGCTAACCATCCAATCAGATATGATCTCTTGGCTGCCATGAAGGTTGAAGATCTAGGTCAGTTCATTTATTACAATATCTATGTCAGTTTATTATGATTTTGGTCTGTTTATTTATTATCTAGTTATTCTGTTTGTTGCCAATTACAATTAATTACTTAATTACTGTTGTACTGAATTGACGAATGTGTAATAGGAAATTCATTTTCCAATCATCACAACTTGGATCAGTTTCTCTGGAAATGGAAACAGTGACAACAGCAAATGAATTAATTAAATTAAAAGTTTTACACTGTTGCTTGATTGGCGTGATGGAGTTGACCTTATTGATATTATAAGGATTCTATTTTTGAGGCCTTGGGTGAAGCTGATCTAAAAGCCGATTCACTTGTAGCATTATTCACTATTCATTATTTGTTTTTCATTTTACTGTTACAGTTAACTGCAGCTGGATTTTTCAGTTACAGTTTCAGTTATTATTTTCAGTTGTCCAGGCACATGGAACGTTGCACGTGATTCTGTGATTTCTTCAAATAAATGGAAAGATAATTTAATTTCCAGTGGGTCATAATACAGATCTTAACATGACTTTGAACTTGGATTGAGCAGTTTCAGCTTTGTCATCAGGCTGTTTCTTCTGCTTTTTCTTCAGCAGCAGAGTTGCATGTGCATTTGCTATGTACATGATTTAAAAGATTTGTCGCATTTTCTCCCGTCCATTAACGTGACATGCTCATGAATACTTTTCAGCGTCATTGCCAGTAACAATGCAAACACAATTTCGATTCTTGTCTACTGCCGCCTCATAAACAGAATACCCCCTGGAAATTAAATTAAATCGTTCCATTTATTTGAAAAAATAATAGAATCACGTGCAATGTCGTGCATCACTGCACGTATATCTGGATATCCAATAATAACAACTAACTGAAAACTGAAAAATCGTAACTGAGAAATCAGGCTGCAGTTAACTGTAGCTGAAGAATCAAAAATAAGATGATGACAACTGAAACTGAAAAACATAACTGAAATAACATATCCAAATAGCTATTTCTGCTGCAACCATGTAGTTAAAGATAATTCTGTTTGTCTATGCTTGTACACATTTTGATTGTGCAGGACTAAGCTGTGGTGCTGTTTGTGTTTATCCGAACCGTGTTGCTGACTGTGTGAAATATTTGAAGTCACTTGGTGCCACAAACATCCCAGTTGCCTCAGGTTGGATTCTTATAAATGACTGGTGGTCCTGTTTTAGTTTATCAAACTGTTGAAATATGGAAACATTTTAGAACTGTAGGACAGTAGTGTAGGTCCTGATTTTTAAAAAGCAATGAAAACAGTTACAAACAGTGACTGCTTCAGCAAAAACTTTATATGTTTTAAGGGAGTGAAATCTACAGCATGTTAATCTTCTAATTCGTGTGTTTATTCTGTTTCACTCTTAACGGTACTGGTCAGGGGCGGATCCAGGGAGGCAAGTCCGGCCAGGGCCCCCATTTAGAAATTTCTTTATTTCTCACCAGCTATTCTGGTGTGGAAAGTGGACGTGACCCCCATCAGTTTCGTAGGTCCCTCCCTATGAGGTTCATATTATAGGGTTTGAACAATACGGTAGGTTGGGAAAGGTGACAGAGAAGACAGAGTAAAAGGGGAAAAGTATAACTAAAAAAGGTCATCAACTATTTTGATGGACAAATTTTTTATCTTTTTCAGAGAATTCAACAAATGACTAAAAAAGGTCATCAGATTTTTCGGTGACCAAAGACCGAAAATTTTTGCCCTCTTTGAAATTTTTGTCTCCACCCCTGGTACTGGTATTATGGAAATTAGGCTGTTGCAGACTTAGTTGAGACCGTATCAGCAGGAAAAGAAATCTACTTAAATAGAATTTGATAAATTGATTGCATTAACCACTCTAATTCAGATCGTGTTAATTAAATTGCGAATGATTATGGCTATTCAATGGAATATGAATGTTTGTTTAGTTGCTACTGGATTTCCAGCTGGTCAGACACCATTGCAGACACGACTGGATGAAATTAGGTTTGCTGTTTCGCAGGGAGCTTCTGAGATTGACATTGTGATCAATCGACATTTTGCTCTGACTAACAACTGGAAAGGTAAACATTTCTGAGCAACCTAACCTTTGACCTGAGCAAAACTCCAAGATATAAAGTGTATTGTATTTTTCTTTATGTTGCTGTTCTTGTGGAAGGGTTGTCAGTATATACATGTACAACAATTATAGCCCAACTTCTCTACAACTGTGCATCAGTATGAATCAAGATACATTTCGATGTGTCCAATACCCACACAACATTTAGTATTTATGTCTGTGCAATGTGCGGCATATCTATAGAAGTCAAGAGGACTGAATGGAGAATTCTCACCTGAACAGAGTTCTCACACTTGTCATTGAGTAGCCATAAATTATTTAACTAAATTAAGTACATTAGTCCTAGCCAATCTAGACCAGTTTGCTCATCATAAGAATATATTACACGTGCCCAACGTTTGTTTGCATATATCCACTTAACCATTACATCATTCACTCCGAAAACTTATAGCACCCCTTCAAGAAGCCTACTCAGAGGCGCTCCCAGTCCAGTATAATGTATACCAGACTATCTCTTCTGGCTATGAAAGACAGTCCTACTCTCCAGTTGGTAGCTACTGCTTCTGGCAATGTTGGGTCCTTGATGGCTAGTAATACATTTTGTTTGACTGCACGTCTAAATTTTTTAATTTCTTCTATAGAGACATGAAGACTGTGACTTGTGGTGAAGACTGTAACTTGTGGTGTACCTCATATTAACAATGTCATCATTTTAGGCTCTTGGCATTGGTTCAGATGTTTTAAATTCCTCACATGATTCACTTTTGTTTCCATTTCTTTTGTGAATTCTCTGATGTCATTCACATCCACATTTAAACCTCAGTTCTTTCAGCATGCATATTATTCACCGTAGTTTGGCTTCTCGTTATTCAGATCTATTAGAGTTTGGCCGTTTCCTGCTTCAGCAGGTTTAGGTTTTTCAGGTTTCGCATGGAACAATCATTGACTATTGTCTTCGTCATTATGGTATGAAACAACAGAAGTCATTAGATTCGATCTTATCCAATGGGGGAGATGTTGGGGGGAAATCTGGTATGAAGATACATTTTGGAAAAAATAAAAATTTAACGCTGTGCGCTTGCCATGACAGACATTTTTTCGAGATAGACATTTGATATGGTTGTTGCTGTAGAATCAGATGATAATGATGTGAATTTGAAAATTTTACAGTTTGCATGCATTGTTGTATACTTAGTACCATATATAACAAATATAATGTTTGTTATATACATAGTATGGCTGTTGCTTTCTTATAGGACTGTTTGATGAAGTTCAGCAGATGAAGGCTGCATGTGGAGATGCTCATCTTAAGACTATTTTGGCCACAGGTGAACTTGGCACCCTAAACAACGTCTACAAAGCCAGCTTGCTCTGTATGATGGCAGGTATGTGATGCAGAATACTATTGAGGCGTTGAGTGCCAGAGTGACCTGACCCCTGAATGGTTAGACCACTCTGACGCTCAGCGCTTCAATTGTCCTCTTTTCTGTTGTATTGTAACAAAACTCTTACTCCAATATGTCCACTTACAGCTAATCATAGTTTGGCCAGATTAATTATGCATTATATAGTGACATGAAAGAAGATTTACATTACATTACATACTTAATTAATGCTTGCATTTCATATGCACGCAAATCTTATTGTGGCAATGATTTGATTGATGCTGCCCATTTCAGGTGCTGACTTCATTAAGACGTCTACTGGCAAGGAGGGGGTCAATGCCATTCTGCCTGTGGCACTTGTGATGGTCAGAGCCATTCGTGAATATTTTAATCGGACAGGATATAAGGTAACTTTGCATTTTGCTATTTGTTTGACAGTGCAAGCTGGGGCCTTTATTATCCTTACTCATTGTCTTAAGACTTCTTTTCTTGATAGTCATGTGCACTGGAGTGCCTCAGCATAGTTGTTAGAAATCACCTTTCAAGGTGTCTGCCAATGACCTTTATTATCTTGTAATCTAACTTATATTCTACTATAAAGAATCCTGTCTTTGTAGCACGGCTGTGTATAAATTCAGCTTAAAATTTAAAACTTCATTAAAATGAAGTTTTCAGATGCATCATATAGCCATGGGAAGGTTAATGTAGATTTGCAGAACTTTTGAGAAATATTAAATGGTACTGTAGTAATGGTTTTAACGCGTGCATACAATCATACATTCTGCATGGATACATAGTTTAGGCCTTAGTCCTTCCCGTGCAGAGCTGCACATCAGGCAAAACAGTTTCTCCATTCCTCTCTGTCTATCGCAAAAACCTGAACAGCGTCACCATCTCAACAACATACATTTGAACGAACATGTTAGGTGATGTCATTAAGACTTTAACAGATCAGAAAATTATGACAGATGAGAGGATTTTAATATTTTTAATCGGTGATTTATCACGGTCACTGCGAACATAGTCACTGATGGCCAAAATGAATGTCTGACTGCATGACCTTTCCATCTTAAGGTCGGCTTCAAGCCAGCGGGTGGAATACGTACCGCAAAAGATTCACTGACCTGGATGATTCTTATGAAGGAGGAGCTGGGAGATGACTGGACGAAACCAGATCTTTTCCGCATTGGAGCCAGCGGACTCCTTGGGGACATTGAACGACAAATCTTCCACCATGTCACTGGTCATTATGCTGCAGCCCACGAACTACCTATGGCCTGAAGAGGAAAGCAGCACTCTAGTCACTAGTTTTTTTACCATCATTGCTGCTGCCATTCTGATCATTTCCATGACATTTTATCAAATAATCAAATGAACTACCCGGTATATAAATGTTTGAGGTCACTTATACATTCTAGGTTTTTGTAAATTCTTAATTAGCTTTATGCTAATATTTATCTGTCTTTATTGTGTTCTAATCAGTAGTTTTAGAGCTACATAACTTTAGTTGCAAAGGAATTGATTATTTCTTTGTTGTAGCCTGTCTCTTTTTTAAATTTAGAAAGTATTATGAAGATTGATAGTTTTTTTAAGTTTCGCTGCATTAATATTAATAAGTAGTAAATTCAAAGACACTTGAAGGAATTTAAATACGAACAAATTTATTTTGAGAGTTAAATGATGCTGAAAATGGTTGTCCATAAAGGAGCGCCACAAAAATGGGTTTGTACCACTCTCTCCCTGGTCCACATATGGCAGTACCCTCTTTAAGAATGTCAGGAAAACAGACCGCTTCCAACCAATTTGTGCTGGAGGAAAAGTTCCCCACTAATGTTGGTGTACAACTGACAGTATGGACTCGACTGCTGCAATGTATCGGCTGTCGATTGTAATTGAGTCTCTAGACCAGCGTTTCCCAAACTTTTTCGGCCACGGAACCCTTCGCGTCCTAAAATTTTCTCGCGGAACCCCAATCTCAACTATAGACTCATTAAAACATGCATAGCGCCTGAGAAGCAGAGACCTGCTAAACACACACTATTGTAGAAAGGCTAATTTTTCTCATAGGAAAATAAAGTTGCACTGTTTTGAAAACCACGACTCGTGGGTCCCTATAGAAGTAGGCCTAGGCCCTACAAGAAATTAGAATTTGATCCGCGCTTGTTCTTTTTGTCTGTGGCTGGCTTGATGTTCGAAAGCTGGATTCTTGTTGTCGGCTGCATCATTTCGTCGATTTCTATATTTTGCTTCTGTTGCAGTAAAATATGAAAATGCAGTTTCGCACAGTTTTTACGAGGCAAAATTTAATGGCAAAGACATGCTAACTGCAGTTGCCGGTGGAGTAGCCTAATATTTTAGCTATCCAATTCCACACACTGATAAGTGAAGATTGATTGACATTCTGCTTCATTTGCGTTATATCAATAGGATGTTCAGAGTCTTCATTAGTAGTGTTAGCTGGTTCTTCACCTAAGCTTACTTTAAATTAGAGCTGTTGACTTAATCGCGTTAACGCGTGCGATTAACGCGTTAAAAAATTTTGCGATTAAAATTTTTAACGCATTAATCGTATGCGTTAATTTGATCTGATTAAAATGGAATCAGAGGCATAAAAACTCGTTTTAAACGGAAAGCTCATACTTAAAACTAGTGATACATTCTTTGGCAAATGTTCCAAAAAAGAATTTGAGTATTATCGAAGCAATTCGTCGCTCAATCATCGCCTGCATGCGTGCGTTAAACGCTAACGATGAGCCGTCGACATCGGCGGCATCGCATCGTTCACTAAGGCTGTTTTCTCACCCCGTCAGATTACATTGGTTGAACTCCAGGAGATGATCAATGGATTTCAGGTTTCAAATGATAAATGTTTACAGAAGGACAACTGAGACGAGGTTTGGCAAGAACCGCAACCTCTTGTGAAAAATTGTGACTAAATAATGAGGTTTAATAGTAGGCATACTATTGTTAATTAATAAGAACATCCCTTGAACCGATCAATGTAGATTAAACTGGCCTGCCTATGCATTTGGCTGAATAAATAATTAATTTTGAAAGTTAGAAAACGGTTGTCTAATTTTCAGATTTAGGTCTCTATCATTTTAATTAAAGGTGGCTCAAATGAAAGAAATTAACGGATTTTGAGCAGGTGACTGATTTGAACAGTGTTTCAATTCTGTTTGTCATACAAAACTGTTCAATAAACCAAATGCAGAAATTCAATAGGCCTAAACCAAAGGTTATTGAATATGTTTGCAATAGAAAGAATGCATTCAGACATTAAAATTTTATGCTTCAGGGGTCCTTATACAATAGTAAGATTAACATATTTGAAGGAAATGTATTGCGATTAATTTGGCGTTAATTGCGATTAAAAAAATTAATCGTGCGATTAATTTCGATTAAAATTTTTAATCGAACAACAGCCCTACTTTAAATGCCTACGTATCCAATTATTCATACTAATTTCATAGTAAGAAAGTATTTAAGCATCTTTTCGCGGAACCCCTGCGCCCAGTCCGCGGAACCCTTGGGTTCCGCGGAACCCACTTTGGGAAACGCTGCTCTAGACTGTATTTTAGTTTTGCTGCATAAATATTAATAAGTAGTAAATTTAATGTGTTATGACCAGTGTCAATAGTATTATGTCAAATTGTTGTTAGTGTGCAAAATTGTGCATCCATGGTTGTTGAGACTGCAGAAGGTATAGAAGTCAACGAATGGGCTTGCCTCATTTTTGACAGCATACGAGACTACAGCAAATGTGAAGCAAGTGTACTCTAGAATCTAGAATTCTAGATGATAAGACATATGGAATTTCACTATGAAGATAATATAAAAGAAAAAATATAATGGAAAGACTGCTGGAGGTTTTGACAAGTTAACACATTCTGCAAGGGGACATCCATAAAGTACGTCCCAAAGGAGGGAGGGTCGTCCAAATGCAAACAATGTGGGGGGTCATGACCATTGCGGACGTCTGCGCATAAATTTAATAAATAGTGAGACCTTTTCCAGTGTGGCCTGTGCCATTTGAAAACCAGTGCCGTATGAAGCACTACCCACCCACTTCAGTCAGATCATTCATTCATTTAGGAGTTTTATATAGCACCACTTCAAGACTTAGGCTACTACTCTGGAGCACTCCCGACCCAGGCAAAGAGAAATGTCTGGAGGTTAGAGTCAAAAGTGGCTGTAAGGTCTTTAGGTATTAAGTTATTAAGGTTCTGTGATTTGTAATGTTCTCTTGCTCTCAGACACCTGAATAAATATTCTGTGTTTCAGACTTCCCAAACTGTATAAAAAAGGAATAATTGCTCAGTGAAACATTTTAGTTTTTTATTTAATGCCACAGTGTACTAATAAGTGTACCATACACTGGCTTGTGGATAGGTAGGTTGGTATCTTACAGTGCATGTCAACAACCACCTATGCTGCCAGCCAAACTCTCTGGCCTACTTTCGACCCCCAAGAGATGCATCAGCAGCAGTTGATTATGCTACTTGTTTTTTTTACCCCATTTTATGACAATTATGTTGGTGTATATAAAATTTTAGAGAGTATCTTATCTTTTGTATTAAGATAGAACTTGTAGTTTAGTAATGATCTTATTCATGATGTTGATATTTTATTTTGTTCATTATTTTTGTTTCGACATGCGGACGTCCGCAAAGGGCGGGTTGGGGTGGGGTAAGGCTAAAGATCATCCAAAAGATCAAAACTAACTAGATGGACCTGTCACTATTGTATGTCCACCTGCATCATCATTCACAAATTTCTCCATTATGGTAAAAATCACAGAGTGGTCCACTTAAAAGTCCCATCCTTGCTGCCAATCCCTACAATATTTCTAGCCGACACACACACGTACATGATAAAATTATTAATAGAGTAGATCAAACTTATCATCCAGGAAACTCTTCAGCCTATCATCTTCTGTCTTAGTCTTTCTCAACCATCAATCATTAGACCTAACCTACTCATTTCAAGTTTTCAACCAAATATGATGATGATTATATTCGTTTTATTGAACTCTTGCTGACATACCGACCCACTGAATCACAACAGTGTGAACATCCTAAATGTAGTCTAGCAATTATCGTTCGCCTTCCAATTCCAATATTCCATCCTCTCTTCCTAAGCAGCGTATATGTCCGCCTTAACAGCTACTCTGCATCCTCTATTGTTCTGGATTTCCAGGAAAAGGGACTTGGACCTCTTCAAGCTTGATTAACCTACCCTTTGGAAAGCCCTTCTAAACCCATATTTGATTATAATATTATATGACCACTGTTCGCACTCTGACAATGCCAGCTCCAAGTCCGGATAAACGAGGAGGGCGACACTTATCATCTTTGATATGACACAGTGTCGTTGAACAGCAATGTACATGCATTGTAGTCTTACCAAAGATCTTATAGTCTGCGACTATGCCTAACTTGTTGCCAGCAAGGTAGTTAAAGATATCTCGAACAAGTCCTTCACACACACTTGCTCTGCGCCATGAATATTCTGTCGCATGGTCGTGTGCACTTCTGAACTTTTGAAAAGAGTAATAAATTAATTATCTTATAGCTTACTATTCATGTATTCTTGATCTACAATAGGCCTACAAACGAAGACACGTAAGGCTGAATACGTGAAAACAGGAGGACTGGTGCATTTGATAAAATAAATGTTTGATAAAAATAAATGTCTGTATAATGAATGCCTCGCTATATTATGTTCTCATTCAATGTTCCGCAGTTCGTTAGCAGGCGGTTAAATTAAGTACATACTTACTTTGTGTTCATTTTCCACTTACTTACTTTAATAAAAGTGGGTGTACGCGAATCATCCAAATAAATATGTTCCTCGTGTTTTTGGACCAATAAACACAGCGCTCTTCGTCACGTGATCACACAGGTTTTGAACAAAATATAATTCGAAAGCTTTAAATGGTGTAATATGTTTAAATTGTGGAAAATGCAAATTTTCTGAATTTCAGTAAATAGTTGGTTTATTAACACAGTGTACGGTAACGCTCCATTGTACCGCATTTATGCCAATTTAATTTCAACTCCATTTTAGCGTGTTTTAATGGTATGTAATGTGTTACACCATAATATGCGACTGTCTAGACTCCAGCGATGTATAATAGTTGTAATAGTTGTACAAAGAGTAATAATAATATTCATTGAACCGATTGATTGATGCATGATGTAATTAGGCAACCCTGTCAGCGAAACCCTAAGTTCCTTTGTGTTTGCCTTTTGACACCATCACACGTGACCATCTGAACTATGTGCTTGTCTATAGTATCTGCGTTACACTAAGTGTATGCGGTGATCAATAAAGTATATTGATATTTTGTTATTCCGCGATGTCATTGGGCCCATAGCCAACTCCATTTTCACGTATTTTATTCGGGGAGCGAGTGGAAAGGGAACAACCCCATTCCCCGAAATCCGCTTCCCCGAACACGCTGAAAATACACAAAAGCCTGATTTCCCGATAACAGTTTTAGGCTATAGAATGCGATCGAACTCTCTAAAACTATTCAGATTTCAAGTAAATGCTTGACAGTGGTCGTGTTAGGGCTGCTGATTTAGTTTAGTGTAGAAAAATCAGTAGATTGTGTACATTACACTAAGTAAATCTCGGATTTCGAGGATCCGATCGATGTTAGTTTCGGGGATTCGGTTGCACCCGTGAGTGGTCGCCGGTGTTACCTGGCAGCTGTGATGGAATGCCTGGCTGCTGAAGTGATTGAACTCCTGGGAAATGTGGCTCATGACTACAAGAAGATGATCATCCGTCGCACTCAATCTACTGATTTTTCTACACTAAATTTAGAGTTCTCTTTAACGAAGTCCAGGTTTAGGGCTAATTGTTTACACTGGTATCACTCAATCCTATAGCCACTGGGTTTAAATAATCTCTCCTTATATATTCCTGGGGTTATTCCAAATCTAGGCCAAATGTTTATATAATTGGCGTTAACTAATTAGTTCTCACCTCGATTATTGCCTGATTAATTTGTGATACTTGTTATGCTTTATGTAACTATTTTCCTGCCTTATAAATATCTTAGTGTGCTTGATACATACGGACCAATAAAAAATTGATTGATTGATTGATGGTTGACAATGGATGATAAAATACAGAGTAAGTTATTTAAATTATCTTTATTTTTTGTGCGCTTCAAGTTAAAGTAAGTTATCAATTGCCTTTGTCAGCATTTTCCATTAGAAGCATAACGCTGACAATTTTAAGTTTGAAGAGTATGATTATGAAGGATCGGGATAGTTTGGCTGAAGTACAATAGGAATCCCATTTGTTATTCAAGGTTCCTTAAAACACACTTGCTTATGATTTTATTTGTGCATGTAGAGCTAAATTTGTATGAATATTAGAACAAGCTTCAGAGTATGATGTTTTTGTAATGAATGTTTGATTATTACATTGGTTCAAGAATAGTGTATCTGTTTGCAACTCAGTTCTGGATGAATGATCCGCAAAGACGACGGAATACCACCAATATGAGAAAAGTTTTTGAAATTCCCAAGGGTCCAACGGGATATGGAATTACGTTAGTTGGAGAGAAGCCTTGCACTGTATCTGGTGTTTGTCGTGATGGAAATGCCTATCGAGTCGGAATCAGAAACCGTGATGAAATAATTCGCCTGTTTGGAAAGGATGTTTCAGATGTATCACATGAAGATGTGGCATACATGATAGGTACTTCAACAGGCGTGCTACTTATGGAGATCTATCGAAGAAAACCAGAGTCAAATTTTTTTACTAATGATGACTTTAAAAGTTCACAGCGCTATCCACTCCCAGGTCCTTCAAGTCCAAAAGCAAAAATACATCAGTGCGCAACTGGTGCTACTCTACGAGAAAGTCAGAATTCGCAGAAAAATAACAAATATGCAAATCACCATAATCGAAAAGTTTATCACAGACCGGCTGATGATTTAAAAGACTCCACTTTGAACCGTAGGTTTATGCATTTGGACAATGTTGAAAATGTGAACGTCGAGTGGTATAGTGATCACAATACAAAATATGAGAGTAGGCATGCTAAGAGGACAAAGCATACAATCGTGAGTCGTGAGGTTCGTCTTTCATCACAGGCGAGAACCAGTCCCCAACCAAGGTTGCTGCACAATGAAATCGGAAGAAGAAACTGTCGTGATTTGAATGGTGGTTTAATTGATGACGTGAAGAGCAGCGCTGATGTTCGTAGGGTTGTGGGATTTGTTGGAAGTTTGAAGATCAACACTGACCCTGGGGACCCTTCACAACGGCTGAAGATAGTGTCGGAAGCCGTTTGTCGCATTCAGTCATTTCCTCGAAGATTCTCTCCAGTTCTCCTGGTTGTGAATATTGACCGAACGTTGGTTGTAAATTCGCATGGTAGCACCGTCCTCGTATATCCAACGTACTGTGTGAGGTTCTGGAGTCTGTGCCCAATAAATAAAAATCAGTTTGTTCTTGTCACTCAAGAGTTGCGTAGATTCAGTGATAATGACGTTATGAGAGAGATTGTTGAGACTCTGTGTCACGTTTACGTTGTTGATCCAATGTTTTCTGATCATGAGACACATTCAAGAATTGCGCACGAGTTTGGAGTTAGGTGTGCGTTATGCATGGATGAGGATGGGTGTCGTGAGTTTCCAAAATCAGCTTCAGAGGTCATTGAATCTGTTGGCAATGCTTACCGACAGAATTTGAATATTCCACTGACGGCTAGTGGTGCTTGCTTTCCGAATTTGCTGACGTCTTTGCCGCCTGACTATTCTGAGCAAGATTCGTTGGAGAAAGTGAATTGCCGAAATAGGGTTTGTATTTTTGATGCTAATAGTGCCGTGACGGATGAGGAAAGCAAAGATTTTAATATTTCTTCCATAGAGTCATCAAGGGTGAATGCTTTTGTAGATCCTAGAACTGACTGTCATGATCAAAGACAGGGTCATAGCTCTAGCAGCTTGACATCATCCGACAGTCATTTCAGCCAGGTGTCGTCTGGCCAAAGCGATCAAGGCAGGTGCTCAAGCAGCTTCGCTTGCAATAATCTGGGAAAACAAACTAATGTTGTACAGTTGTCAAAAGTGCAAGTTCACCATGAAGCTTCAAATATGAATGCGCAGGTTGAAACACCTGGGCCCAAGGCTAGTGATAATGGTAGTTTTCATGCTAACAGTACACATATCTGTGATCGCAAATTAGTAACTCTCAAGGATTGTGAGGAGCAAGCTGCGGTAAAGAAAAACCGTGAATGTGTTAGTGTCAGCAGCTCCGGTGACTCGTGCACTGCTTCGATTACATCACCGTCTTCCGCCTCACCTCCGCCACCTCTTCCTCCAAGACGAAAGTGTCTTCCTCCATCTAACTTAGACGGGAAGATGTTAGACAACTGTGGAGCAAAACGCAGTTATAAGAATCCTCCTCCAATGCTTCCTTGGCTCCTCAATAAACACCTGAGTAGTCCCGGTGCACCAGGACCGACAGGGAAGGCAAAGTCATCGGTTCCGTCTGACGTAGCTTTAGAATCCCAAGTTACGACCTCCTTCCGAGATCGAGGTAGCAAGAAAAGACAGACAACTCGTCGTTCGTTATCGGCAATGCATGGCCAAAAGATTGCAAGTGACTTTCTGAAGGCAAAGTTGAAGCTGCCGCTCCTTGATCCGCAGCTGAGTCAAAAGAGTCTTCGTTCATCAAGCCACGATGACTCGCAACTGTCAACATCGTCCAAAGATAAGAGACGATTCTCTGAAGGAATTTCTGGACTGAAGACAGTAAGTTGGTTCTGATTAAAAATTAATCTCCAAAATTTAAATTTGATTAATAGACTTTGGGAATGGGCCGCTTCACATCATGAAATAGGTACGAAAATTAGTCGACCAAACCTTAATTGAACGATTACAATTTTTAGCAATTGATCAATTAATTTTTATCGTGATGATGTGATCTACTGCCCTAGTTGTACTATGATGTATTTAAATCATTTATTTAGTGCCTTAGAAGTAGCTCCTAGAAGTATTGCTAACGTGGTTATCTAGCCAATATAAACAAGTCCAGCTTAATATTACCAGACAATGTGTGTTGAGCTGAATCATTTGAAACAGGGCTTTTTATTGTATTGTATGACCATTGGCAGTCTTTCTTCAATTGTTAATTTTTATATTTATTATGCAGAAAAGTCACTTTGAAGGGCAAATGGGTGTGTGCAACTCAAGGTATTTTTAGATGCTAATATTTGTTTTTATGTATTTTAGCAGTGTGTAATTTTTTAATATAATTTGTAGTTTCCTTAAGCAACAACTGAATTTGCAAATTCTTAATGGTAACTAATCTGTTATGCATGTAGAGCGCAGTCAACTTGTTGAAAGGTGGCTCTTTCAAGGACCTAAAGACTGTTGCCAAGAAGTCAGAAGACCACAATGAGGTGAGTGACTCAGTTGTTACATTATACATATAGCCATCGGAATACTGTTTAGTTTGAACTGTCAACTTTTCCTGTTTACCAGCTCCGCTATACAGGATACATCTCTTCACATATTGCCACTTATATAGTCACCTGGTATAACTGAAAGGTGAATCTTGTTGATGTAGACTAGCACAGAAATTTATGGAGTCTACGGGGCCAGTATCAGATGCGATGTCTAACTATTGATCTCCAGTTTTACATTTGTTGCATTCACTATAGTTCTGCATTGATCAGCAGGATGGCTTTATCTTTTCTCATTTATGCACTTGCATATCACTCTCATAAGGCGTCTACCAATGAAGCTGTGCAGTGCAATATAGTGGTGATGTCTGAGAGTAGGTGTCAAGTCAGAATGACCTAAATGCATGCAGCAGTGAATGAACAAGTGGGAAAAGGATGGCAGTGACATGTAACTTTTTTTATCTGGCATGTAATGGTTAATTTTTGACATAAGCCTATTTGGAGTTTTTATTGTAATGGGCTTTGTTGTGTTTGATTTGAATGCGATTAGTGTTTTAAGAATTGAATACTCTGAGACCATGTTTTTCTACGTAATTTTTTTAATTTACCAGATTTAAAAATGTGTTTGTATGATTTCATTTTTTACAATCTTTCTAACTAGCTGTCACAGAGCAAGAGGATGAGCAGTGACCTCGCGGCTTCATCCCCGGCTGTTTCGAGGGCTGTGCAACAAAGTACAGAGGTTGTAGAACTTGGCCGAGCATCCAGATGGGCAACATCATTTGATAAACTGCTTGGCGACAAAGCAGGCATTGCCACATTTATGGTAAGGAAATTGTCTATATTTGCCTACTTGGTGTTGAATGACAGATTGACAATTTGTGTTGTCGGAGTTTCAGGTTTCTACGTTATGAAATCAGGAAATTGCGGTGATAGTTGAATGCTGAGGTCATAGTTGAATGTTGAGTAAGAATCAGCTCTGTACATAGTGCTTTGCAAAAAGCAAATTACTGGATTGGCTGTGATGGTGAATTTTAGACAGCACAAATCCATCACTTATTATTGGATGTATAATCTTGCTGACAGTGTGAACTATTTACATGCCAAATCAAGACTACTCAATCCATTGATCTGATCCACACCAGACATGTTTTGGGGATCTTAGTCCTTTCATCCCTTTAGTTAAAAATCTTGTATCTCATCAGCCATCTTGAGAACTCTAAGTCTGAGTGTTGTGATGTACTACTGGATAAGTTTCAATTTTAAGTGATTTTAGACACCTTTCAATCGTTTCCTTCCAGCTTGATATATATTTTTAACAAAAGAATATTATGGGCTGTGTCAAAATCATTCAACACGACCAGGGATGTCACTCATAGCTTTTTCCACCTACAGGGTGCGCCAAAAAAAAGACCCCCCTAGGTTTTTCCCCAATATCTTGGCCAAAAGTAAGAATTTCAAAATGAAATTTTACAGTCTTAAAGACAATTCATATTTACATATGATGGCCAGATTTCATCAAAATATTTCACACAAAGCAAAAGTTATGCCACTTTTAGGAAGGCCACCCACCGTTTTTTGACGATTCAAAAACGTAACGCAACAAAAAGTAGGTTTTTGCCAATATTTTGGCCAAAGGTAAGAATTTCAAAATGAATTTTTTTACAGGCTGATAGACAATTCATATTTACACATGACGACCGAAATTTCATCAAAATATTTAAAACAGAACAAAAGTTATATCACTTCTAGTGAGACCACCCTCGGTTTTTTGGATGATTCAAAAACGTCAAAAAAGGTGGGTGTCCTCACTAAAAGTGATATAACTTTTGTTCTGTTTGAAATATTTTGATGAAATTTCAGTCATTATGTGTAAATATGAATTGTCTATCAGCCTGTAAAAATTTCATTTTGAAATTCTTACTTTTGGCCAAAATATTGGCAAAAACCTACTTTTTGTTGCGTTGCGTTTTTGAATCGTCAAAAAACGGTGGGCGGCCTTCCTAAAAGTGGCTTAACTTTTGCTTTGTGTGAAATATTTTGATGAAATCTGGCCATCATATGTAAATATGAATTGTCTTTAAGACTGTAAAATTTCATTTTGAAATTCTTACTTTTGGCCAAGATATTGGGAAAAAACCTAGGGGGGTCTTTTTTTTTGGCGCACCCTGTAGATCTAGGTATTTTCGCTCTTGTCTAGGTTTCTAGGTTTTTTGGTCAAGATCTAGCCTTTTTTCACACGGCGGTTTTTCGACTTTTTACATAATTTTTTTTTTTTAAACTGAAAATGCACAAACGACGTGAAAAAAATCGAAAATTTTGTTAATTTGGACCAAAAATTATTGTAAATTTTGGAGCGAAAGACTAAAATGAAGGTCATCAGAATTTTTTTCGGGAACAAAAAGAAAGCAAATTTTGATCATCGGACGACTAAAATTAGGTCGTCAGAAATTTCAAGCCGGAAAATTGGAAAAATCTATGTATTTTTCAGGGAAATCGTCAATCTAGCCTTTTCTAGCCTTTTTTTCGATGGGATCTGACCGTTTTCAAAATCTAGAGTGGCAACCCTGAACACGACATTAAGGAAAGTATGATTCAGAAAGAGGCAGAGGCAAGAGACATTCCTAATGTAAGATATCCCGGTGACCAATCTTTCAGTGCAGTATATATTAAATGGTTAAATTTGTCTGTTCGCTTACTTTCATTTTGTTAATTTGCATATCTGTTAGACTTTGGTAGTAGGCTAGTTTTCAGGATAGGAAAAGAAAGTTTCTGTAAATTTTGTGTAACTGCCTCTAAATATTTGTTGTTTTCTTTCAATAAACATTGATATTTTGATTGTAGGAATTTCTTAAGAGAGAATATTGCCAAGAGAGTTTGGTGTTCTGGTTGAAATGTGAAGACTACCACAAACTTGGTGATGCACAGGTGAGTAACTTCATTCATATTTTGTGATAAATTGACTTTTCTTAATTTGCAATATAAATTTTATTGTGTAATTGCAGTTTGTCTTTAGAATATATATATTTTAGTTCATTTCTGTACTAAAGTTTAATGATATCAAATGTTTCTAAAGGATAAATTGTTTCTTTGCTGAAGATTTCAATCCAGTGCCTGTAAATGCACTTTCTGTTTGTCCAAATTCGGATTATTCTTCTATTATGAATGCTTTGAACAGCTGTTTTTGTTTCAGCTGTTCAAACAGCCTGGTTCCTACGCTGTTTAAATTCACCAGAATTTCATTGTATAAAAGTATTTTGTTGGTTTTGATAGCTGCTATGTGAATGGTTGGATAACCGTGACATATTAGATGGATCTTTGTATAAATTGATTGCGCATGCGTTCTTTCTAAAGCCACTTGTGTACTTTTGACAGCGTAAAACTCGTGCTGCTGAGATATTTGCTCAGCATATATCACCCGAAGCTGATGAACAAGTAAATGTAACAGGTGTAATAGAGAAAGATATTGAAGATAATCTTGAGGCAGCCACTTCAGCTCTGTTTGATTCAGCACAGAAACATGTGAGTTCTTCCTATGTGTTTAGCCTCTTTAGAGCAGTTATTTGCTGAGAACACAGGTTCACTTTTAAAATATATATTGGATTACTTGATAGACAAATGAAAGACATCAAAACCTCATATTTCGGTGAAGATGTTGTCATTCGAGGACTGTTTGTTGTACTCTGTAATTCATTTTAAAAATTAATAAATCATGTCGATTGTATAGAGCACAAACGTGATATGAACTCTCTAAAACGCATTGGACATATCACGTTTGTCCTCTATACATTGTGCTTGCATAGATTTCTAGTCTTTATGAAGTTCTATAAACTTTGAATCCTTAAATGATGATTGTGTACTGAAAGTGACTGGGCAACCAATGCAACTCATTGTTAAATTAAACAATCACTTGCCTTTTTATGTGTGAATTTAGGTCTACCTGCTAATGAAACAGGACAAGTTTGGTCGTTTCTTGAAGTCTGACTTATATCGGCAGGCTGTCTTGGCTGAGATTGATGGCAAACCTTTTCCATTTACAGGGGAACCAGAAGTTAGGCAAAAGGTACCAGACAATGATTTCAGTATATAGACCTTTAAAATGTTGGAAGGCTATTGTTGATCTTTCAGTATTAACCAGTCAGATCATATCTACCTTAGACCAGTTTCAGGTCATTCTTAATAGTCGCTTGCTTCCTATTTAAAAGACCATGGATTATTATTTCATATAGAACTTTTCATAAGATGATTTGATGATTATATTGGGTAAATACAATTATACGTGGCTCTTGCACATTATCTCAGAATGTTAAAAAGTTGCCAGTGCCTCTTAATGTCCTTATCTCATTTATGCTGATTGGTACGCCATATTTATGAACACATTAAATAAAAGCTGTAAGTTTTGTATTTATAAAGGATATCTTTTGGAGCTGCTGCTGATTGCCAGACCATATAAACTTAGCTTTTCTGAGATTAAGTGAGATGCGATTGGATAGCATTTACTCACAAAGTGCCTATATGTTTCAACATTTTCTCAGCTGAGGAAATACCCTCATCATGAATATATGCATGGGTATTGTGAGTTGAACCCCAAGAAGGAAAAATGACTGCAGTGGAAAGAAGATAAGGAAGAGAACCCAATGGAACCCTGTTTTCAGCCACTTGAGACCAGGACCCGTTTGTGCAGGTGCAATCAAAAACCCGATGACTGGATGCTGTCGGAAAGGAATGAGTGCAGAGACTGCTAAGGACGAACCATGATGACGAATGAGTTTTCGTGGTGCTTTAAGAGAATGCCATCGTCAGTAGTGTTAAAGGCCGCACTCACTCCAACGAGAGTAGAGCTAGACTTATCTTAACAGCCATAAATTAAAGGAGCAAATAGATCAACAATGATCCAGGTAGCACAGACTCTGTAGCCAGGTTGTTGTATAGGCAAGAGGGATTCCCCTTCAGATGATTTATAAATGGCTCAAGCAGTCTTCTTGTTCATCTTGGATTAAAAAAGTTATAAGAGATTGGATGATAATTAGCCATGTCACGAGCATCCAGTTTTTGAGTGTTGGTTAAGTTATTGGCCATTTTATTATGGAAAAGACCCCTTAAACAAAGTGATGTTGAACTGTGACTAACAACTTACAGTCCATAGCACCATCAGTAGAACAGTGGACTAAGTTGATGATTGAACACTTAGACTAAAATAGTCTGTAGCTGTGAATGAAGTTGAAAAGGACTGTTTATCAGGCTCGTACTTAAAAGGATTACAGTAAATGCCAGTATGGTGCAGACTATCTTGCTAATTTATTTCCTGCAATAGAGCTTTTCTTCTTAAACTTGCTATGGATCATTTCAGCACAGTCCTCCTCAGAGGTAATTCGATCTGAACATTTTGTTGTTTAATGACAAATCAGATGAAGACCTTCAAAATAATTGACAGTAGTCAGAATAATTGTCAAAATATCTTACATACAAATGGTTCCTACTGTTGTTCATTGAACAGGCAGCTGGTGCTAAATCATTAGACAAAGACGATGGTAACAAGAAACGACGGTCTCTCATCTTTTGGAATCGAAGTGGGTCAAAACTTTTTAAACATATGGTTATTTAAATGAAGTAATTTACTTGCTAAGCCATGCATGCATGTATTTAATTAGTTTTTATAATGAAGTTGGATCTTTTCCTCTGGAACATGCATGTCCTATCACCAGCCCAATTTTATCCATGCATATCATCATCATCGTTGCTCTCATATGTCCGGCCGTGCCGACGATGATGCCTAAACATGGCGTCTCCACACTGCTCTGTCCTTGATGGCATTCATCATGACATCCATGGACATAACCTTTATAAGTGTGGCTTCCATTCAAACAAATTAATGTTGCATCTCTAACATCGCGATCTAAAATGGGTATTCGTCCTGATATGATATGCTGAGGCAAAGAAAATGAAGTTGCTAACATTTCATAGCCATGGCTGTCTCACTGTCTCAACTTGAGGCACTGCTTTTGTTCATTCTCACTAGATTGGTCAAGAGCATGATAAATGTGGAAGCAAACAGTGGATTTTAATAATATTCAACAATTAATGGTATGAAGGAATAAATAGGTGGATAGATGGACATTGATTAGGTAGATCCAGATGGCTTTTTATTACCGTTGAGTTGCAAGTTTCTGTAATAAGTACTTTGTGCTTCAGAGTTAGTTATTGTGTTTGTTTTTATAGAAAAATTCACCAAGTCTAGCACAAATGCCGATGTGCGTGCCATTACAGACAGGGATTCTTCAAAGGCCACATCATCAGCTGAGGTTGTAATTTTATTGTCATATAGGATCAGGGGCTTTAAAGTTCTTTGAAGTTTAGGATTCTTATTTTCTTAAAGTTCTTTAAAGTTTTAGGATTCCTATTTTCTTATTATTCAAAAGAATTGTTCACTGTAATTTTTATGGCCCTGATTAGTTTGCAACAGAGGGAAATATTTATGAAATTAGACTTTTACTCGTTCAGATGAAGATGAGCACAATATTTGTAAAGCTTGTTTGCTACATTTTACCATTCCCATCCAGAGAATGAAGTCTGACATTGCTTTGAATCTCCAAATGTTTGCTGATGTTTTTTATGTCTAATTGTTTATGTTTTTTTTATCTTGAACAAAGGTTGAAGGCCACCGGCTGGAAGAGGCCGTGTGTCAGGTTGTTCTTATTACTGGATCTGTGGTTCCTCTTGCATGCAATGATGGCCAAACGATTGCTCAGGCATTAGAGAAACTCGGTGACATTATCAAGCCGGGACTTGTGTTCTACAAGGTGGTTGACAGCATCACCGGTGTGGTAGGTTTCCACTTTTCTAAATAGCAACGTATACACTTGTAAATATTTAACTTTCTCATGTCCCATGACTCACATTTGTACCGTTTTACTTTTGTGTGCAATAAAGAAAAACTTCATTCAATTCATCAAATTCATTCATTAATTATCTTGTAGGGCCAGCTAAAAATGGTAAATGTAGAGGCCAAGAGTGAGGGACTAGGACTTGGAAGTATCAAAGCTGTTCTGGCTGCGAGGTTTGAAATTTTGTGACATATGCTCTCTGGGTTGACATTTCTTAGACTTTTGTTGTCGATATGTTTGCATTTGCTTATGCATTGCAGGCCTAGCCAATGTGTCATAACCAATGACACGAAAAGATAATTATAGTCCACCACTGAAATGTGTTTGCAAACAGACATTGACAGAGTGTGACATTATGTGCCGCTCCACCACAGCTGCATAATGGATTTTGGTTGGGGCTATTTGCCAATGTTGTAGACAGTTATCCTGACAAAACCAATTTAGTCTTGAGTTGTTGCAACAAGTTGAGTCTGGAGGAGCAACAATAAGGAGCGACTTGGTCACATTCACTGCTAACCATTTGGCATTTGATCATCCATGCTTTGTACTATTGTCATGAAGAGACTGACTGTTCATTGTGTTCAAGTTGGTCTTTTTCAGCAACCAGTATTTTTTCAGTATTCTCCTTTTTACAGATGATGATGCTCTGTTGCTTAGGACTGGTAGCCATGGTACCTGGTTTGGGCACGATTTTTACTCAGATGATGCTTATAGATGCATTAATCATCACTTCATGGCTCAAGCAGCGCTGTACCAGGGCACAACATCCTGCTGCCACTGCTGCTTTTGGCATACACATGACTGGAATTCATTCTGCTTGTTGGACCATTGGCTTCTCCAGCCTTAGCTGGGTAATGGCATTGGACGCAAGAGTTTTGATCCATTGTTTTGGTTAGGTTTCTGTTGTTGCTCCTTAGAAAATGGGTTGTTATCCTGCTATGAATTCAGGTCATTTACTGTTTGTAGTGACAGTACTGAAATTGATGTTGATACTAATAGAGTTTATTGCAACATTGATTTCTAATTATAATTGTTCCTGTTTTGCAGTCTGTTGATGTTACAAATGATGCAACGACAATTATGGGGAGAGAGATCTGCTTGCACAAATGCGTCGTTTTCCGACTTGGTCTTGGCTCGAAGATACTGGCTGTGCGCGCTGTTCCAGATGAATGTGTTAAGGATGTTCTTGGTCCTGTTCTGTTGAAGTATGGCTTCATCTTTGAAAGGACTGTGATACACATAGTAAGTTAATGTATATATACTCTTTAATAATGATGGCAATTTATATGGTGCCGTAACACAGCACATGCCGTTACAAAGGCGCCTCTACAAACACAAACGCAGGAGTGACATTACTATCTGCTTACGACATTCGTCAGTTATGTCAATATATTGTTTTGCTAAATTTATGAACTATTTAGTTCATTTATTCATTCATTTCGATAATTTATATAGTGCCTCTTCAAAGAAACCTACTCAGAGGTGCTCCCAACCCAGCCACAGCTAAATCTGAAGTCTGTTATCTAAACTGCATAATCACTAAAAATTTCTGATGTAATGCAGAGGGGTTAGCAGCCAATACTGGCCTTCTGTAGAAAATTTACTTCAAGACAGTTAACACTGTGAAGGTGCAGTTGCATGGTCATAGAGTTGGTGTCATTTCTGTCTTTTGGTTGGAGTGCTTTTGTTAGCTATTGGCTAAGTGTTTTGGAAAAGACACAAATTTTTTATTGTTATTTTGATTACCAGGTACTTTTATTTCTAATTACTGTGGGTGGAATCTAATCGTGCATGACCTATGACCTTACTGCACTAGGCATCAATTGATGGTTACTTCAGCTCCTGGGGTGAGTTGTTTTTAAGGATCACAACATATAGAAGAAGTCCAGACATATGCCAATAGGTGTAGGAAACAAGAACTTAGATTATGGTGAATAAGGAAGTTGAAACTGATCAGTCTTCACATGCTTTTAATACACTGTCATTAAAGCATTAAGTTTAAACCAAGTGACATAAAACAACTGATGTGATGCACAGAAATGTGAACTGTGAAGCTTTAGTCCAGCTACCAGGTTATCCCAAGGCGCACCAGTCACCACTGTGGTGTGCACAGTAAGGAATTAAGGCACAGCAAGATCAACTTGAGAAATTTGCATGCTCAATTAATATTAAAGTCATTAATTAGTATCATAATGGGAATATTTTGAATGCTTGGTGGTTTGCTGTATTGGATAAATGATGTTGAAGCTCTGATTGTTTTTTTCCAACAGGTTGGAACTGGAGTCATACTGAATGGAAACACTCAGGCTGACTCACTGAATTGTAAATCGGTTCTTGCACAGTCAATGGATAACTTTAAAGGTAAGCCTTAGACTAATTGGCATAACTGGTACAAAGTAAAGAATTAGTTTCATGCTCGACTGATTTCACGACTTAAATTTGTCATTGTTGTCTCATTGGCTCTGTGAACGAAATATACTCCCGTACTGTGTCCTGTTATGGGGTTTGGTGGACAGCTGTCATTTTTCATACTGAAACTTGAATGTGTATGGCTTACAATTTTTGGATTTGTTCAGTCTGAAAATTGTAGGCAGTACTTACCATGGTAGTTACTTTTCATGATGTAAATGATGTTGCTACCAGAATAACTGGAATTAAATAATAAAATTTAGATCTTTATATATACATAGGTTTACGACTGAATAGCAGTTATTGAATTATGTTCAATTAATGTTATTGCATTGGTTGTAAACCTTTTATGAATAAAAATGTATTGTTAAATTGGTTTTTGGCTTTTGCTTTTCGTGTACAAGTTGCTTTTGTATTAGTGAATTTTCCTGTGTAGTTTAAGTCCTTTAATTGCAGCTCACGTCTGATTTTAGAATCTGATGAACAGGCCAACGGTAAATATTTTGAGGAGTTGTCGCACATCTTCGTTGATTTTTTTTCCATGTAACTTAGCGATAAGTTTTTTTCTTTTGCTCACCATGTTTGCTTATGCTAGTCAAGGTTATTAACTCATGCAGCTGTTAAAGCAGTTTAAGTGCGTGGAAACTAAATCTGTTGTATTGTTGTATTAATATAGCAATAAGTACACATGTTCAGTTTTTCACTTTTTCAGCTTTGTTTGTTTGTATGTGCACTTGTTATAGCACCCTTCAATCTCACTACTCAGAGGCGCTCCCAACTGCAGTGCGGACACTGCATTGGAGTTTCACGCCGAAGCGCTGAGCAATTGCGAGTGAAGGACTTGCCCAAGGTTCTTACATGGCGCCATGAGGTGGATTCGAACCTGCAACTCGGCTGCAAGGCAAAGAACATACCCACTACACCACCGTGCCCCACAACCATAGTTGTAAAAAACGTTTTTTTCGTTTCTTATTCTCTCCCAAAAAACGTCGTTTTTTTCGTTTTTTATTTTTCCCATCGTTTTTTATCGTTTTTTTTCGATTTTTATGTAACTTTATTTAATTATTTACTGTCTAATATTATTTTCCTTAATTTAAGTTTTGTCTTATATTCCATACGCTTTCACCGTACTCTCAAGGATGCAGCTAACTATAGGGTCTTTATGTAATTGTTTAAGTCATAATTTTGATAAATACATGTAGTAGATCCCTACAAGAAATGAAATTTCTAAGAGTTATTTTGATTTAAAATTCTTGGGCATAACTATTAATATTTATAAGTAGCAATTTTAAGCACAAAATAATGTACAATATATAATTTAGTAAACATCTGTGGTTTTTGCTTCTGCTTAGATTTTAATTGTGTTGTGTCGATCAGCATAAACTTATAATTGTGGTAGATTAATGTTACTTATACCAATTATTTTGGCCTAATAATAAAGTTGTGTCATTTGCAGTTTCTTAATAAAATTGCATAGATCTAAGCAATTAAGGTTTGTAAGCTGAAAATGAAATTTCAGATGTAACAAAGGCAAAATAGTTTCCGTTTCCGTTTTTTTATCGTTTTTTTGTCGTTTTTTATTATTTCGAAAAAAACGACGTTTTTTACCGTTTTTTATTTTCTTTTCATCGTTTTTTACATCTATGCCCACAACTGTCATTTGGTTAAAATGTTTAGTGTAATGGTTGCACCAACGGATATTTTGATCTAAATATTCATACTCTGTTGTTGTTATGTATAGCTTGCCTACGTGGATTATGGTAGGGGATTTGTGGTCTGTAGCATTATTAATGAAACTTCTTCTGTGCATTAAAAGGCTGTTTCACTTGCTGTTGTATTTGCCTTGAAAGCTGTTGTTGTGCGTGTTCTTCACTGGCTTCTGCGTTGTTTCATAAATACACGCATTTTAAATGTTTAAAAATAGAACTGCTTTATGTGCTGCTGCTAATGCATGCTTGTTAAGTGTTTTGTTGATTGCTTTAAAGCTATTTAGAATAAGTAAGGCCAAAAAAAAATAATGCTGTGTTTCCGGTAACAGAGCTCTAAAAAATTGGGTAGGTAGGTCGGAAAATATTTTTATTTTGGTAAAATATTTTTATACAGTGACTGTCCGAAAAATTATACCCACTACTCTTTTTTGCATAAAGGTACACGCTGCAACAAAGTACGTGTTCTAAGCAAGTGTAAACTGCCTATTTCCCGACTGTCTGCACCTAAAACTGCCCTAGAAAACAATTCTATTAATTTCATTTTGACATCTTTTCTGGTAAGATAAAGTGGGAAGGGAAGGGGAAGATGAGTGCGAACAGAACATCACTGCTAGGGGTCGTTCCAGATTGGCCGAGCCAGTGACTAGTTACATCTAGAGGTTGCTAGATTTATTTTCCCTAGTCACCGCTAGAGGTGGCTCAAGTGAGAATGATAAGGCTAGAGGTTTCTCAAGACTGGCAGCCAGGAAGTAGTTAGTCAGGAGTGAAACTCTAATGCAGTGTCCACGCTGTAGTCGGGAGCGCTTCTGAGTAGATAGCTTGAAGAGGCGCTATAGAAATTGAGAGATCAATAAAATAAAATTAAACATTCTATTCACTTGAAAACTGTTCTTTTTGGCCATGCTGGAGTCGGGAGCCCCTCTGAGTAGTTTCCTTGAAAAGGTGCTATATAAATACTTGAATGAATTAATGTTAAATTCTTCACCAAGGGGTGCTCGAAATAAAAGGGAACTGCTCAGTGAGCGGAAGAGAGCAGAGTTAGTAGAAGAGAGCACTCTGAGCACAAAAAGGCACAGTAAACACAAGAGCACAGTGAGCAAAAGATAGCAGAAAGAGGCAGAGAGCAAAGGAGGGCACTGTGATCACAAGAGAGCCTAGTCAGCTTAGGAATAAAGTGAGCAAAAATGGACTGTCTTAGGACGGAAAAACAGCAAGTTAAACTATAAACTTGCAGCAGGCTGTGTATAGCCATCATGTGCTACAGGCTAGATGGCCCTGTACTCAATGCCTGCAACGAGCTACCGTGAGAAACCCTCCTGTCGGATCTATTACTCTTCCCCCCCATCCACCCCACAACCGCCTGCTTTGTCAAGCTGACCGTGGGAAACTATTGATTGCTCTAATTAACAGATCATTATATACCTTGAAAGACGACTGCTTACGATCGTCCCCTGGCTTAGTGAAGGCTATAATTATGATGTTCCAATTGTACATCTCATATACGGGAGGCAATGTCAGTGTAAATTAAAAAAAATCACAAAATTTTCCGAGTTGCGGCAATAAAAGTGAGTCGGTCGGGTTACTGGAAACACAACATTAGTTTTTTGGCCTAAGATCCAACTCTATACGGAAGGCAATGTCACCGTATTATGTCAAAACAAATTTAAAAAAAAAAATTTTTTTTTAATAAAATATTTTTTTTTAATAAATTTTTTTTAAATAAAAATATTTTACAAAATTATTTGAGTCGCGGCAATAAAAGAGGGTCGGTCGGGTTACCGGAAACACAACATTATTTTTGGGGGGCCTAATTATTATAGTTAATGCTAGCTAATATTTTTCAGTTTGCTTGCTGGACGGTTTGAAGGTATTTACAGCATGTTGTACATCACAGAAATACTGTCTGCACTGTTCTAGGAGCAAATGTTCATTAGTAAGCAAACAATGTCCAAGCATGAGGAGAGACATCAGTGACAGACTCTCTCTAATACTTAGAACCCCACTGGCCCCATCCTGAGTTGACGTCCGTGTTGAGGACAATGATGTATGAATGCCGGTTAACAGATTGGTAATACCTCACAGGCAGTAGAAGGTGCAGTCTATCAAATAGTAGATAGAGCAAAACCTTGGTATATTGAATCTTAGGGACCATCATCAACAGTACAGTATACTAAAAGTTCTAGATATGCAGGTCAGGCTCCAACTTGTAATGTAATGTAATGCGAATCTCCAAAATTTCTAAGTGCAATGCAAAGCTGTGTCAAGGGGACAATCTAAGCCATTCTAAACTGAAACCATCGTTAATTTTTAATGCTTGTATAAGTTGTATTACAATGCCATTTTGCATGATATTTATGATTTTGGTTTTTAAATTAATGGGTAAAACATGTTATGCTGTACAAGTCAAATTCAGTTATAGCATTATCTATTTAAGTGATTGGTAGTTAGCATGCAAAGTTGTTGTGGGCATGATCAGTAGAAGGTATTAGAGACGACTTCTTGTTTACATCACTGCTATTGGTCTTCCTAAAATACACCAGACATTTCTGTTCCAAGCTAGAGATCTCTACGAAAAACTTATCTGTTCTTAGAGATATCCTCTGCATGATGTTCCATGTCTTGTCAGATTCCTTTCTTGGCTCTTGACCAGACTTGTCCTGGAATTTGGTTTGCTTAGCAGTTTGTTTTGTAGGGATCATTGACTGATTCCTTGATCATATTACAGTAGGAGCTCTTAGATTAGATTGACGTAATTAGTAATTTCCACGGTGCCGCTCGCAGCCATGGCCATTCAGTGCATTCCCTGTGCGAGCACTCCAAAACAAGAAATTATAGGTTTTATGAAGAGAGAGATGTAGATGACGAGGTGAGTCCCATTCAGAGTGGAGGTCAGGGAATTTAATAATGCCATAACGATGACCCAATGATGGCAAATGGCAAAGGATCGGACTGAAGTAATAGTCCTAGCTCGTGTGACAAAGCTCGTGTGACAAACAAGTCAGACCGAATGAGATCCAGTTTGGACTTGAAGACCAGAGTAAGGGCTTTATATTGGATACGGGCAGATGAAGGAAGTTGACCATAAATGATGATATATGGGAGTAGTTAGGAAGGCGATTAATCAATGACGAGGCCGCATTAAGAACAGATTAAATCGGAGATAGACGGACCTTGGAAGGTCAATAAGAAGGAAATTCCAGTAATCAATTCTGATTAATACTCCAACACTGAGTACTGCACTATATATAATATTGTGTGCGTGCCCTTGCGTGTAGCGTTTTGTGGAAGTTTATTGGTTTGCAATCATATCAGCAGAGAAACATATTTCAAACTACTTTTCTAGTTCACTAGGACTGTGCTGGCAAACTGAGTCATGATGAATACTTTTTGCTTGCTGTTGATAATGGTGAGGGACAAAACTGACCAAAGTAGAGCCAAGAATTGAATTCATATCTATAGCTGCCTATTGAAGCTTGCTTAAGGGAGTGGTTTTAGTGATAGTTACAGCTGTTCTAACCAGTTCATATGCTGATGTTTAATTTTAGATCCTTGGTCTCTGTTCTTTGAAAGCTTGAATGCCATTTTCATCAGTTTTTGGTTCTGTTTTATAATCAGGAACTCCATATAAGACAAAATTATGATTTCAGTTGCAATATTATGAGTTAGAGCTGTGTTGCATAATGCTGTACATGCAATATTGTGGTTGTCATTACAGCTTGTGAATTGAATATTTCTTGACTTCCGCACAAAGATTGAGAAGGTTGTTGATTTTCATTGTGCATCGATAAATTGGAATTTAATTTCGGGATGCAGTGGTGATTGACAACGTCTTTGACTATTAATTTTTTATTCTGTTCAGACTGGAACACGAACAACTGTCGTCCTATAATCGGAAAACCTCCGCTGCCTCGGCCAAAAAATGACAAAGCGGATGGGTGTCCATCTGCAGCATTTGTCTTGCTCAGTGAACTATTCCGTGATGTTTGTGGTGGCCAGTCAAATTGCTTTGACCACTGGGTCTTTGATGAACTTGGTGTGTCTGAACTCTACAAGGTTTGTTTTCTTTGACTTGTTCATTTCATTGTCATAACTGTGAAAGCTATTAGTTCTTTCAAAGAACTTTTGGACATTTGTGATAAATATAAGTACAAATTTTGATAAATTATTTGCATTGAATTAGTCTGCACAGTTTCATCAAACATTTTTTAGTCGTGAGGCTATCTAAATCAACAGGATTGCTTGCAACACTCTCATTATCTTGGTCTCTTTCCAGATTTTTCAGATTTCCGTATTTATACTGAGAATATTGTTGGCATCAGAATATTTAACAAAACATAATATTATGATCCTTTTTGCAGCTAACTGAGTTGAAGTGTGATTGATCATTTTGTTTGTTGACCTAGACTTCAAAGTGCTTTATAACTTTTTCATTCCTTCATTCTTTGGACTTGAATGGTGCCCTTTCAAGAAATTTATTCAATAGAGCTCCCACCCCAGCCAAGGCAAAGAAAAAAGAATCCTGTACTCTGCGTACAGCGCCCTTTCCTTCGATCTAAACAGCTATTGCGCTATACAAATCATCATTATTATGGTATGTGTCATTCTATTATTAATTGGTTACCACTATTTCTATATTTTGTAGGACCTATCTGGGTTTTTTTGGTACCGAGCTGTTAAACTAAATTAGATGCAAGCGTGAATTTGTATTAATACCAATTTTAAAATTTAGGCGAATGAGATGAAAACAAGTAGCAGAGGTCGTGCGATGGAGAGCATTATGGCATTCATGCGACGCAGTTCTTCTGACAAGACCAAGTTGAAAGGCAATGGGTCGTTTCAAAAGAGGTCAACCTCTCACTTGTCTGGTCCTAGAGGAAATGGATTACCTGATGTATGCACAAATGGGCTCAAGTCACAAGGTTAGTGGAGATTTTCTCCTTCATCCCAAAAGTTGTTTGGAGTCTAACAGAAACACCAGGTTCAATAAAATGGGATATATGCTGGAATTATTGTGGCAGGAAGCAAGAAATCAGTTTTTCTGTCTCAGTAATCTGAGTGCATTGCTTTGGATTGAAAGACTTGGAAAATTATGTATGTTGCATGCCAGCTTGATTTCCTGTATACACAACGCCTTAATGGAGCACTGTTGAGACAGAAATGTAGTAATCTTCTAAAAAAAGTAATGATTCCTGTTTCAGATGCACTACGAATAGTTAAAAAATAACTTTAAAATATAGCATTAATTTGAATGCCGTTTTGTGACCAAATGCTAATCAATTTTTGGTTAGGAGTCTTAGGACCATACTGAAAGACAATATAAGTGTATAATTTACATGTGTCCACATTCTAGCCCATGTCTTTCAGCTTTCTCGCCATGCCAAATGGCTAGAAAGCTGGCAAACATGGGCTGAGTCATGCGATGGCACATGCACTGCAAGCTACTATCAGATTTGTCCAGTTACTTTGAAAGGCCGTATCTAGTTATGGGCAAATGATTGTGATGCATTACTGGACAATTTATATATTGGCCACATTAATAGGTAGGTGGTAGGTTTTTGTTTCTAAATATTCAAAAGCATGGAAGTGCTTGGTTTGAAGACAAGGGTTCTAGAAGCAGTTGAAATTGAAGTGTTGTTTGAATGTTTTCTACATAAATCAGGGTTCTGTGAGATTTTATTTAAAGTAATTTCTAAGGTAATTTGTATGGATTAAAGCTGTATATACCCAATCGCTCTTATTAACTAAACATATAGTGGTCTCGTTCGCAGGTGATAGCTATACGAGAAACCTAAACCTTGGTTTAGGTAGGTGCTTTATAAAAAAAATTCACATCAAAATAGTTTTGCAGCCCAAAAGAGTGGAAACACTGATGTGAAAATAATTTTAGCACATTGACTGCCTACACGCCATGTTAAATGATTGGCTGAAGTACGAGTTAACTCGTACTTGGCGGTCAACGTGTTAAAACAGCTTTTTAAAGCTTTTTTCTTACTTTGACATTATTTCAGATGAGAAGCTTCCAATTATTCCAGCATGCACAGAGAACAAGGTACCAGCTGGAAACTGCTCAGACAAGGCAACTGCCGATATTCTTGAGAATCTTGTGGAAGAAGACAATGGTGCAGATGCTGATGACAAGATATGCTTGGGTTTGGACGGCACTGTTGACAACGAAGATTCTCACTACAACATGGAAATTGAAACGTGCAGATCGGAAACTTATAGTGAATCTTCTGAGATTGCGTCTGTGTTCAGCGATTCGTGTCTTGTGACGGTGTCGGAGGAAAACAACAAACGAGAGTCACTTTGGCTTGATGCAGACACGACTATTATGTCACGACTGTCGTCATCAGATGGCAACAGAACGATCGAGTTTACATGTGACAATAGTTTAACGAATAGTGGCATTTTGCCGTCTCATGGCATTGCGCAGGAATATTTCTTGTCGGGATCTCATAGAAGTGCTTCACCGGATTTTGAAGACCCAACTCTGATGATAAAAAGCCTAAGTGATATCGGACTGTAATCTGTATAGATGTAGAAACATAGGGTGTACTGTTTCTATCGGCAATAATTATGTCTTTGTGAATGGGAACGTTCTGTGGCTGACGAAGTAATAGCAAAGATATTGTCCAGTTTATGACCGTTTCTTTACGATAGTATTTTTGTGGTGTTCAAGTTTAAAAACATACTTCTATAATTTAAATTCTTGAGAATGGTGAATACTGGTGGTGGTTTAATCAGTTTAGCTTTGGTAGTTTAAGCATTTTGGAAGTCTTACTTGAAGTGTAAGAAATCAGGTTGAATGCGTCTTGACGAGTTGCAATCTCTACATTGTAAAATATCTTGTGTATTCAATTGCCAGCCAGAACTGTTCAGCTGTGCGTGGACGATCGATCTGCGATGGTTAGAAACTATCATTACCACAGACTTTTATCATGCGTAATTTTTACCGTATAATGGTTTTACTTTATTTGGATGTGACTTACAATGATGGAATGTTAGAAGTTATGTTTTATGTATTGTGAAATTTAATGCATGTGATTAGTGTGAATAGCTGGATAGATGGTAGGGGCAAAGATGATCAATTTCTTTGTACCACAAGCAATTTTTTATTGAACCGATTGCAAACACATGTAGTTTCAGATGTACACCGCATAGTGTGGATGGCCTCTTACTTTTGTTGACTGACCAGTGAAGTTTAGAGAAATCATGATGAAATGTTGGATGTCTTCGGTTTCCCCTACCACATAAATATAAGATTTACCTGTGATTAATTGTGTTTCATTTTTTGTCAGCAGTTCTTTTTTTGGCTATTCATCTGCAAAAACCACTCTGAACCAATCCTTCCCTCACATTTTCTGTGTCACACTTCCTTAACTTTAATATCCTCACTGTGTGACTAATTGTACTAGGGCAACATAGTACTTGGTACCTTTCACTTGTAGGAGTTAGCCTGTAAATAGGTCGAATTTTGTGCATTTGGACCTAAAGTGGTTCATGTAAATTCTCAACTTTTGTATTTCAAATATTCATGAGTTCTCTCCTGTTTAAAGAGCTGCAATATGCCAAACAAATTTTTGTCAACGAACATCATCATTCACCATGAGCCGTATGCTCGTAGGTCTCCAATGCCAACTCCGTCCTCTTCTTCCAACTGTCTCTGTCCTGGGCCAGGTGTAACAGCTTTTGTAGTGAGTCGTCACACCAGTCTATGTCCTACCATTCCTGATGCGGTCTGCCTCTCCTATTAGTTCAATCCATTATTCCGAAAACCAAAGTTTTCTGTTGTCCGTCATTCTGGCGATATGACCGAAAAGACCCAGTTTGCACTTCATGGCTTTTTGTAAGATTGTTTCTGCTCTATCCACTCGCTGAAATATCTCTTCATTGGTTATTTTCTGCATCCATTTTACTCTTAGGATATTTCTGTAGCATTTTTTCTCGAATGCCAGGATCCTTCTTTTTTATCGAGGCAGTGTACACCCATGTCTCATAGCCATTAAGCACTGTGCTGAAGATCGTGGTATTGAGGACCTTGATCTTTGTTGTCATCTTAATGGTGCTGCTCCTCCATATTTTGTCCAGTGATTTGAGGGCTGTACATACACCTAAATTACCACTTTTTCCAAATGATTTTTTACACTTGTAATTAAGTCTTTTGTTTTAAATAAACATTTTCTTTTTAGTTCAATTTATTTAACCCTTTCCACTCAGATAAAATATTGGTATCGTTCTCCCCAGATCTGAATATTTTTACACGTAAAAACCTGAACGAACAGTTATACATGTATGTATGTATGTATGTATGTATGTATGTATGTATGTATGTATGTGTGTGTGTGTGTGTATGTATGTATGTGTGTATGTATGTATGTATGTATGTATGTATGTATGTATGTATGTATGTATGTATGTATGGATGTGTGTATGTGTGTATGTATGTATGTATGTATGTATGTATGTATGTATGTATGTATGTATGTGTGTATGTATGTATGTATGTATGTGTGTATGTATGTATGTATGTATGTATGTATGTATGTATGTATGTATGTATGTGTGTGTGTATGTATGTATGTGTGTATGTATGTATGTATGTATGTATTTATGTATTTATGTATGTATGTATGTATGTACGCATGTTATGCATGTATCTATGTATCTATGTATCTATGTATGTGTGTATATGTATCTATGTATATGTGTATGTAATGAATGCTTGTATGCATGTATTTGTTTATCCTTTGAGATACATATACACACATACATAGATACATAGATACATGCATACATGCGTACATACATACATACATAAATACATAAATACATACATACATACATACATACATACACACATACATACATACATACATACATACATACATACACACACACACACATACATACATACATACATATGTCACAAACACGTGGTGAGGAAACAATGGACGTAGACCTCTATATGACAACGGACGGTATACATTGTATATAACAGTTGTCTAAGCCATTATTAATTATTTTTAACCAAGAAACATGATCAACAATACCGTCAGCTATCTTTTATAACGTTATGTCCCACTAGGTTACCCATACGATCGTCAAACTTGGACGCTAGTCATATGTCCCACCAGGTGGGACATTCGATCGGAATGAGAAAATCAAAATGTCCCACCAGGTGGGACAGTCGAGTGGAAAGGGTTAAACAGTTAATCAAAGCACTACTCAGATGAAAAATGTTTCATATGGCACTCTTATCTAGTGCACAAACATTCAGATCGCTATCTACAATGACTGGTACTAATACATCTTTTTTTAGAAAACAAGTTTGTTTACTGTCAATTTGTGCAAACAATGCATTTAAATCAGTCCAAGATCATGTTGGAGAAGGTAACGGCAGCATTTCACATGCAGTCCATGGCAAGCTGACCAGCATAGGGTTTCGACAGCCATAATAATTGGTTCATGTAAACGTCTTGATTAGTTAGCGTGTGCCAACTTTAGCAATAAGCTCATCACAGATTGCAGTCAGTTCATGATTCTCTTTTGTCTAAAACAAAAACAGACAATAAGGTGTAAGAAAAAGTATGCAAAGGCAAGTAAGGCTCCCAAGTCCCTAGTGGACAAGTTAATATCCTGTTCTTCAGCTGACAGGCCAAAAGCATGTAAGTATCCTGAATGGACTGTACAGACTTCACAAATATTAAAAAACATACTAGCAAGTATCCTGGCTTCATGTTCACAAAGAAACTAAACAATTGTTATAAAAAAACATGTAGATACTAGGAAGTATCCTGACTGGACTGTTCACAAAGCGTTGGAATCAATTGATAATTAATGAACCAAATCTAAGCTGAAATTGCGTCAACAGTTAAGCACTATCCAGTTTTTGACAGATTTAAAATCTAACTTCTTTTCAGGTACAATGGAGAGTCCTTGAGAGAGCTTGTAAAGGTTTAGAGTTTAGTGACCATCACCTAAGACTGTTCCTAATCAATAAGTATCATCCACAACAACACGATATCCTAGTGATTGACTGTAGCATATGGTGTGGTACACATTGTGAACAAAAGATGACAAAGCAACAAACTGACAAAAAGCACACACTTGTTAAGCTGAAACTGAAGTACGCTGATAATTATGTGAATGAAGAGAGATATCTAGCAAACGAGTTCATTTCAGGACTGGAAACTTGAAATAAATGCTGGTGATGTAGAAGTTAAAATGGCCCAGAGTTTCAAATATGCAGACAAATTAAGAAGTGCAATCACTTTAAAAAGCATGTCAGAAGAGCCCATGATAAATTGTTATAAGCATTAAAAGTCTAGTTCTGGATATGCAGACGGAAGATGTTAGTAAATGTTTGCAGTTGTAAACTACTGGTCTAAGACACACATATGAAAACAAGCGATGTTATGTGATGTTACCTTCTGCTCAACTGTCAATTCCAAACTCTTCACTTGAACGTCAGCCTTGCGAAGCGCCACTTGCGCCATAGTCAGTTCCGATTCACTTGACTTCTTCAGTCGCGCAATTTCCTCACTTGCTCTGCAAAATATACATTTGTTTAACCTTTAGACAATTAATTTACTAAACTACGGATACTCATTCATGCGCTGTCGCAGGTTAATGGGCAGTAAATGAGAGTCCATAGTGAAATGTCTGACCCCTAAAATCAAATAAATGAGAAGCAAACAATTTCAAATTCATTTGCAGATTCGTTCAGCCGATATCTTTTTAAAACGGCTGTTGATTTCCTTGCTGCTACCCTGTAAGAATGACGATGATGTCTATTTGCCATTATACACAGAAATATTTGAATAATAATAAAGTTCAATAAATTTTTAACATACAATATATATATATAACATTATAAAGTTCTACTTTATATCATCGTGCGCTAGTGCATCTTTTGTGTTATCATAGGTATCATTGGAGGCAATGGTATGTTTTAAAAAAATACATTATTTTAATTGTTAGAAAGTTGTTTAAAAGTAATTAAGCTAATGTTTTTCTAAAAATTAGTTATATTCCTAATAGCATGAAATGAGAATTTCTAGCTACAGAATGTCAGCCCAGGGCTTGATCTCAAATGAATAAAAAGTACAAAAAGGCAATCAAGCATATCTGATTTACAAAGTCTGTTACAGCAGTTACATATAACTACAGTTATAAAGTTCTTCCCATAGCAAATTTCTTGGCAAATGTTTAGTTACGTGGTCAGTCTTTCTTCTGCATGCTTCTTGAGTGCCTGGTACCGCTCATCCTGCTTCTTCAGTTTGGTCTGGTTTTCGGCAACGCATTTCTTTAGTGTCTCCTCATTCTGTAACCATTAACAAGATTTCATGAAGAAAACAGATCATGCATGCACACAAATCGATGATAAAATTGTAGGCGAATCAAGTTATCCTAATCTGTTGCTACACAGGAAGAATAATATGTAAAAGTCAATGCTGCAGTAGAAAATTATTGTACAGTCGCACATTTCGTAGGCTGCCCTGAAGACCTGTAAAGGGTGTTGGGACTGTTGGCTTATTTAAAAGTGTAGTTTGCAAATGTAGAACAATTTGACTTAAGTCATCTGAAAAATTGAAATGCTTACCTTCTTATAAGCCTCAACAACAGATTTTGTTTTTTCGTAGCGACGATGAAGATCCGAGAAAGCTCCTTCTACTGACTGTAAATCTTCTAAAGCCTAACAGAGACACACAAACACTACACTCATTCAGACAAGACTAGAGAGTGGATTAGCAGACAGAAATCTCCTAGCTTTATCTAAAGTAATAATTCATGTTATCTCATTATTCACAACATCGTCGTTTCAAATCTTCACTAATTAAAACATGAACTAAAATGCCGACAGGTGCAATCAACTCCAAACAACCAATCCCATGTGACTGCTGAAATTAGACGACACAATTTTAACTTGAATTAAGCAAATCCTAACGCTGACATGTTTAGTATTCTCTTTGTAGTCAGTTTTTACTATTTCTACATTATCATCGCACTGATTAAAAAAATTAAAGTCTGAACAAAGATTCTGTTCCTTCTAAATCAGCTCAAGTTACATCTTATAATAAACTGCACATCTTTAGATCAATTAGGCACCCAGTGTTTCTGAGACGCCCTTAAAATGTGCTACACAACATCGTGATAAATACATAAACACAAAATAGAAGTAACAATCTGCCAAAATTCCAATGGATATCAGATAATGTGAGAGATATGTCCACTCGAATCAGCCAAATAAAGAATATAAGATTCATGATCCTCTTCCTGAAATAGCCTTCTTGGTCAGTTATGTCCAAACACAAGGAACTGTTTGTAAAGATTTAAATGTCTTAGATATGTTTACACCATAATGAAAAATCCTTCAATGACACTAAGAACTACATATAAATGCATGAGTATATATATAAGTGCAGTACAAAGTAACACTATACCTGGCCATTGTTCCCCAATTAGTTTCTGGATTTCCTATATAATATTAATACATCTCAGAAAGGAATCAACAGAGACTTTAGTTAATATCTGAAAAGAAGGCAAACATGCCGCATGATCTTAAATGATTACACACTTGGTCACGTTCTTTCACCAAGTCAGCCATTGAGTCTTTTGAGACGGTTGTCGTCATTTCTTTTTCAGCTGAAAAACATTATAAAAATATACCACACTCTTACAATATAGGTAGTAATATTAAAAATTTAGGAAAAAAAATGAAATTTACTAAGCATACCAATATATGAATGTCAAATATGCAAGCTTCACCCAATACCAGCAATGCATTTATCAAACACATTCATCTTTCAATGCTGTGCACCAGTGGTTCACGATATCCACAAGAAAAGAAGGGAGGGAGGAAGTATCGAGAAATGACAAGGGGAGCAGTGTCTAGCCCATGCAGATAAATGCATATAAAGTTGGCAAATATTATTTCAGTGTGCATAGCCAGTGCCTTAAACATTACCTTCTGTATGGTATTGGATCTATTATTAAATGACCTTTGCTGGACATGGCAGCACCAAAGTACCAAACCATGTTGCACACACAGCCAAGAAATATCAATAGAGTAGCTTGATCTACGCATTTGTACTCTGCTCAAGCACACACATCTGAAACAAGATGACAAAAAGCGGACAAACGAGGGCAGATGGATGGATCCACAGTAGCCTTTTTGTGGACATCTTTCTTGAGATTTTCAAAAGCTTAGGTACCTCAAATTTCATGCACGTAGACCTGCATTAGCTGCTAACTTCAAACAGCTGACCACATTATCCTGCACTTTGTAATTAAAATCTAGAAAGACATGTTTTGTTGCTGGTTGCTCCTTTTTATGGTCTTATGAATCTCTTAATAACCAAACTCCTCAAAGCAGCATAAACCCACATCTTTTAATGCAGCATCAGCATGGGCGGAGTTTATCAGGGGCTAAGCCCCCCCCCACAAAGACCCAGATTAATTTTTTACCGTGTAAATGGTATCTTTTCCCGGGTTTAGCCCCCCCAAGAAGGCTTTAGCCCATCCAAGAACGGAAACCAAACTCCGCCCATGAGCATCAGCTACGTACTAACAGCTAGACTTCCTCATTGGTCGGTATAAGTGTATAAGGTACAGCATGAACACTTCCAAGATTTAGACACATATATCAATTGTAAATGAATTAAGGGAAAGTGCAAACATTGGACAATTATTCTAACACAATCCATGCAATTGCTTTTGAGCAATCATAACAAAAACTCCACTCTATGCATAGTCAACATGAATGTCTCCTAAAACTATAAAATTCACAAAACACTCCACAGAAAAACAACAACGAAACACAACATTTAAAAAAACAAAACAGCATCACTAATCTCACCGCTAATCACACGTCTACAGAAAATGAAACACTGTGGGACCAAATGCAATACAATCAAAATGCATGCAAATCAGAGGTAATGAACCCAAGACTTTAGAGCCACACAGCATAAATCCTAAAAAACTGTACCTAAATAATATATATATTACCTAAGACTTCCAGGTGCTCTCATAAACACATTTTGAGACATTTTTGCAACAAGACTAAATATGTGACGTGTTGCAAAAGAAAATGCCAAATACAATCACAGTATTTTCATATCTAGTGCAGCACAGTACAACAAACCAATTCCTACAATGCCTGCACCAACAAATTGCTGATTTCACAAGATACCATGAGAAAAGAGCCAAAGAGCTAAAGACGTTTCACCCAAACGTAATAAAATGTAGCAATTTCCGTACAAAATAAAAATGCGCAATCGTTCTTGATCTAACTTCTCATTAACCATGGGACACGGTGGTGTAGTGGTGGGTTCGGTGTTTGGAGCCAGAGGGTTCCAGGTTCGAATCAACCTCAAATCGCTGCGTAGGGACCTTAAGCAAGTCCTTCACTTGCAATTGCTCATGCGCTTCGACATGAAACTCCAATGCAGTGTCTGCGCTGTAGTTGGGAGTGCTTCTGAGTAGCACTTGAACAGGAGCTATAGCAAATGTGATGAATAAATAAATAAATAAATAAACCAAGTATTTAAATTCAGCACAACTCAATCAAATTCACAACAGCAGGCACCTGAGAGCTAAATGTGCATCTTTGGTGAAGGCCTGAGCCTAATTAAAGGCTGATGTTTTTTAAACTCGCAACAGTTTCAAAGGCAACTGCAAAATAGGAGAACAGAAGCAAAAACAACAATGACATAGTAGATGGGAAGTGAAACAACAGCGGAAGACATGCAAACACTGACTAGTTCTCACCACCGTCACCAGCTTTAATAGCTGAAGCAGACTCAATCATATCGAAATCTGTAACAATCAAACTTTTTCAAACAAAGAAGTCTTGATTGCAGAACCAGATCTACAGTATGATGCAACAGAATTATTGCAACTGGAAACTCTCTACTTAACTAAATCTTCACGCCACAAGATTCAAACTGACTTCCAGTTTAAAAAATTTCTGTCAAGGTCAAAAAGTTAAGTTTGAAAGTGTCTTCAAGCTGGCACACTTCTTATTTAAGTGCATCAACCACCACCACCACCACATACACACACATTTAGAACATAGCAGTAAACTACAATTCATTCTCTTTTACTTAACAACAACAATCAGCTTAACTAACCATTTCCAAATTTCACAAGTACTCATTATAGAGTACTTTACCAAATTATGAAAACTTTAAACGAGTAGCAGTAACAAGAAATGTTGACGGTTCTCAACTCACCAATGAGTTTCTGAATGGTTGATTCATATTCCAGTATGACACATCTAAAACAAATCAAATTGCATTACATGTGAATTAATTTGTCAGATCTATGTCTCCGGACAATAACTGAAACCTGACAACAGAATTCATTTCATTCAGATAACCTAATTTTTAGAGAGTGGAGAATGCATTTGCAGTGAAACATAACACCATTTAGCCAGCAGAGTACGTCCCAAGGTTTTATTATGTAGTCCTAGCCAGCTTAGTACTGAAGAAGACAATATTTCCTCATCATAACATCAACAATTACAACATCTCCTAGGAACCAATTTAACTTCAGTTATTTATAAGAGTCTGACCTTTAGTCAAAAAATTCTCACTTGTCCTTGACCCCAACCTTTTCTATCGACACAATGACCCTCTTATTTCATGAAACTTAATCAATGCAGTGAATAACCAAGCTACCACTCCCTGTGGGTTGGTTGTTGGCCTTTGTGCTCAAATACTTCCACAACTGGCTCAAAACGTTAACAAACTAATATCTAGTTCTTAGAAGTGCAGATATCACACTGCAAGACTTAGTTAAACTTAATGAGCAGATGAGTTCCCCAGCTGTCAAATACTGAAAAATGAAAAAGACAATTCCTGGAAATGCATGAAGAATGCAAGCCATGATGAGATGGCAGGCAAGCTGACCAATATTAGAAACTGCATGTAATTACTTCATATCCTCATGCGACTTTTGCAGCTGCACTATTTTGCTGTTCAGGCCTGACTTCTCCTCATCAAATCGAGCGCTCTTCTCCTCAGCTTCTGCAATCTGTAACTCGGACTTGAGAACCCAGTCTCGTTCCTTCGCTAGAAGACGGGCCTGGTAGTCAAGCTCCCACTGCTTCTGAACACGTAAAATGTCGGCCTGAGAATACTTTAGAACCTGCAGCATAACGACAATGCAAGAGAATAAGAGCAGGGTCATCACAGACTATCATCTCAATGAAAAAAGGCAATTTAACAATTGGCAGTAAACTTGTATATAATACTATACATGTATAGTATTATTTACATGTATAGTATATTTAGCCAGCATAGCAAGTCCCAAGGTATAGTATTATTTACATGTATAGTATATTTAGCCAGCATAGTAAGTCCCAAGGTTTTACTATGTAGTCCTAGCCAGCCAAGTATTGAAAAAGACAATATTTCCACATTATAATCACAACATCAACAATTACAACATCTCCTAGGAACCATTTTAGCATTTGACATGTATGCCTCTACACAAACTAAGTCCCAAGACAAAAGAACATGTAAACCAGACATATAGCCCTATATATATATATATATATATATATATATATATATATATATATATATATATATATATCACACTGTACAATGCAACCACTGTATTGACCTACCAACTTTGAGGTATCTGATCCAAATGACATTCACACATATGCCTTTATGGAGCTGAAGTTAACTGTGCAAGTCAATGCTACATCCACATCATCAAACCAACATTTACAACAGGGACTAAACTACTGGTACATGAATCTGCATAGTAGAAATGTATGAAAAATGTGTGAAACTCAGTATTGGTATGACTTCCTGTTTCTGTTGTACCATGCAAACAGTGATTGATTCATTCCAAAACAAAACACTAGAGTTGTTTCCTAGGTACTTATCGTCATAGCTTTCAAGTCCCCACAAACGTGCTGAGCACTAAGGATGACATTTCCAGTAATGATTGGAATATTATCATCGATCACATTACTGATTTAAGAACATGCACCATTAAAACATGCATATACCATGTGAGCACAAACATAACATCAACAGTACATTTCAGTATAAAACTAGTGAAAATGACTGCCACAGAGGCACAAAATGTGCAAATCAATTTTTTTGCTTTTAATTCAATAATTTCCTGAAGACCACATTTTAAACTGTTTAGTAAATAAAAGTAAATTCTGACCTACCTGTATGATATCACTCATATCACCCGTACAGGTGGAGTCACGCATCAAACCCAATGTTCCAACATTTACTCCAAGATTCGACATCTGTAATAATCAAAAACAAACTAATACAAGCACACAATTAATCTCGTCCTGGAGTTCTGCAGAATTTTCTCTCTGACATAAAGTCATGTAGACACAATAATAGAAAACTAAAAAAAGCTAAGAGCTCAGAAACCGTCTAAGCCCGGTACTAGTGCAATGGCAAAGGAACTTTATGATTGCCAAGCAATATAGGTAGAAACAAAACATGTAGAAACCATACACAGTACTATAGAGCAGCTTCTTCTGTAAGAAGTGCTATATAAATTTGATCACATCAATACATTACAACATGCAAAAGTAGGTTTATTGTCTGTCCGTTTCTTTTAGCTCATGGAGCCACATTGCTACACACAAGAAATCTCTCTGATTGGCATCAAAGTGCACTCTCAACTTCATTGATGATTAAAAGAAGCAGATCGAAGACAATGAGGAGACCATCTCATACACTTACTTCAAACCAACAATCTACAGAAATAAATGCTAGACGCTTATCTCTGTCACCCAGTTTCAGACTTAGCTTTCTGTTGAGCTCTGTGCACTTAGTAGAAAGCTATATTCCTTTATTGAACAATTGAACAGTCTCGTTGACACAAACAGAAAAATGTAAAAACACCAGTTGAGAGTCAGGATGATGAAAAATAAGATTAATCTCTGGCTACAGAAGATCCTGCTTCTCAGCCAGAGTGTTGGTCATTGGCCCCTCCTCCAGTAATCGGCAGCTGCATGCGCTGCAACTACCGCCTCATAATAATCTGCAGGCCTGCTCTCTACCAGTTGCACAAGATCTTTCTCTTTAGCCGTGGCTGGGCTAGGAGCACCTCTAAGTAGACTTCTTGGAAAGATACCATAATAAATTTTCAAAAAGAACAAACTAATGAATAAATTAAGAGAAAAATCCCACATACGTCCGAATCATGGTCATTATTTAGCGGACTGCAGGTAAAAAACTTGTCCAGTTCCTGATCAGCAGATGGTCCAGACAATGCAGCATACGAGGAAGAGACAGGCGCTATTGTCCGAGACGACGATGGTTCAGCTGACCGATTACGTGGTGGAGTTGTCATCTGCAGCAGATCATCGCTAAGAAATAAATCAAACCAATCAACAATCAATCGATTCATTCACCGATTTAGCGATCATCTGCTACAAATCTACATGTACATAATTCTGCTAAAACATATTCAGGCATATGGAACCAAAAACCAATTAACCCACATCACCTCGTTTAAGGCGGTTCTTGAGGTAGCCTCAAGAGACAGCAGTGCTACAAGTGTGTTGTGAAGCATCACTATTTTAAGTGAGATAAACCACCTGTGCCAAAGTTGTTGCTACTCAAATTCTGGACACTCATGTAGCAAGATGTCTCAAACTATCCAATGCTGTCACATCTTTCAATTGTAAAAGACGAGTGAAAATCTGAAAAACTGTTAAAGAACACCCACCATTCAGCAACAGTTGAAAATCCAGGAACTTTGACGGCACGATTCTTTGGTCTTTGGAACTCTGCGACACAGATTTTAAAAGACGTTCAACATCTTGTTTCTTACACAATACACATGTGCACTGAAAACTAAAGCAAATATTAAGAAAGATGCAGGTAATGAATGCTATAAAAAACACTATAAAAAAGGTCAAACATTATTAATGCATTTAAATTTCTATGCAAAAACTGAACTAAGTCTTTCAGCTGGTTAAAGTAATAATGAAGCATCTGTAATTAACCAGCATATAAGGGTAACTTTTCCTATATTTGCAATATAAAAATGGTCGTCTTATTTGTGCATAAGTTTGTTATATCAAGGATCTACTCAAGAAGATTTCATACTTGATCTGACATTTTGTCCAACAACTGTCCATTTTATCCAGAAAACATGCCTGACCAAGCTGGTCACATGAATCCGCAACTAAAGTACAAGTTCAATATAACAAATGGCAAAAACCTATAAAATCGAGATGTAGCGAAAGCTTAAATCCAAATGGTGCTCAATTAATCTTCAAAGCAGCAAACAAGGCAAACAGAAAAACTGAAAAAACTTACTTAAAATAACACATGGACTCCAACTTCATGGATACTACTATAATATGACAAATGAAATGACAAACTATAACTAACCAGGTGTTTTTGGCTTCTGAACCAGAGGATCGAATTTGACATACAGGGATTCACGAACTAAAGCAGATTCTTTTGACTGCAACAAAGAAAGGTGCAACAAAGACATTCATTACATGAAAAAATGCGACAAGTTTTTAAACTGCACATAGATCAAATGTCACAGATAAGACTATCTAAACAAAAACTGTTGAAAAATCTGGCAACAAAAGCTGCAAGCATCCAAGTTATTTTTCATTCTACTCCTCATTGTCCAACATCTTGATTCATATAAGCAAATAGCTTGTGCTATCAAGTCTTGATTGTCTTTAATATTGCTCTGCTTCTCCACAATAATATCAATTTTTCCAATGCTTCTGGGGTGCATCTAATAATGTCTCTTTCACTGTTGCCATCTGTAGCTGCTAACCCTCCAAGACAGACAAACTGATTCACAGAGATTCAATAGCCTCTCCTTGTTGGGTTTTTCAATAAAACTATCTTAAGCAATAATTATCTCTGTATTAATCCGTAGGCCAAATCTACTGGTGTCAAAACCTGTTTGGGTTGTAATGTCATGCAGTTCTGTTCTGCTTCTAATGAGAAGGCCAATATCATCATCAAAGGGAAGATCATTTATCCTTTATCATGATCTGTCCAAGAAAAATGATTCCTGTCTCAGTTTTATTCAGGTCGAGTATCACTACTGCTTTTAACACAAGGTTGAACCGTAATGGTGGATAAGATACATCCTCATCATACTCCCGTTTACACATGAAAGTATTCTTTGATCATAAAAATAAAGACCATTTATTTAATCACCTCTTTCCTAATTAAAGAGCATTTTCAAAAACTAGCCTACATAAATGATTTATCCAGCTGTATAAAAGAACTCACTAGACCAGAGCTTCCTAATTTCTCCAGCATTGCCCAGGCCGCAGGATCATTGAACACTACAAAAAATTCAAAATTAATAAGCCAATGAATTTTGGATTTTTATTATTAATAAGAGAAATACCCACACTTCTGAAACAAGTTGTAAATGACTGCAGATCTGATACATAACACAAAACGAAGTAATTTATTTCAAAGTAGTACTGCAAGAAAAATATCCAAGTATAATCCAAGTGCAATCCTTATCCAGGAAAGTCATATTAATTGACATGTCAACCAGTTCTGGGCAGATGCCAATTAAGAAATAAATATAATTAACAAGAATTTATCATAATTAACATCAATTTATTATAATCAACATGAATTTATTATACTTATCACGAGAAGGCCCCAGATTAAATTCCAAGAAATGCACACATCCAAGTCACTCAACTAAATCAAATTTGTCATAACGCCATTAATATAGCTCTAACCTCAGCATCAAGATTCTAGGTAACTCCTGATTGGCCCACTGCCTCATGGAATGTTCTTCTTACTTATCAAAGATCACTGTCATTTCACTATCTACCAAACTCAAGATCTATTGAACCTATGTTGCAATACGGCCTTACGAAACTTTAAGCATGCAGTGCAACAGTTACCAAATCACTATAAAAGCTGCAGAAAACTTCTTTTGGCACCTGGAATTTTTCCCACTACAGCAAGTAAGTTGAAAACAATGAAAGAATTGTGCTAACCCTGAGATGCATCGTGAAATTCCTCTTCATTCACATCATCATCCAACTCATCCACAGTCAAAACATCAGCAGCACTCTGGCTGACATTGTCAGATGGATGGCTGTGACGGTCGGCCAGTTGAACAGCAGAGGATGTGTTGGCGATCAGAGGAGAAAGACTTTGTTTTGCTTCTCTATCCATTGTTCCAACAGCAGCAGACGATTCCAACAGAGACGGCTGCAGCAACAGATCTTCATCGATGTCCAAGTCAGACAACAAATTGCAATGTTCGACAAGCGAGACAGATGGAGCCACTGTGAATAAGTCATTTGACTGAGTAGATTCTATGCCATTTGCATCACTTGATACCATGGCAACACTCTCAGCAGCTGCAGCAGCACCAAACTCAAAGGCACTAGTTGACGGCATTGCTTCTGGCATAAAGATTTTAATTTCATCATCTTCCTACACACAACATACAAAACATCAAGTACAATCACTTTCCTTTATGATCTAAAATGGCAATCTCTTCAGAATTAATAAAGTAAATAACACTGCACATTTTGAAAATATAACCAAATTCAAGATCAACCATAACTATTAATTAATCATGTGCTGTAACTTAGACAAATTAAACCAGATGAGTAAAAGTTAAACAAATCACATTAGCACAAAGGAATGTAACATAACTAAACATTCAACCAACATTCATGGGGGGGAGCGCAATGGATAACACGCTGGCGTAGAGTGCGAGAGGTAGCGAGTTCGAGCCCACATTGGGCGGATTTGCTTTGTAGGCTGCTATTAGCGCAGTGTAATTGCAAAGCTGTCTGTTCTGTTAGTAGTTAAGCTTAATTAAGATTACTGCATAACTTGTAAATGTAAAGCGCAGCGCGTCTTGCAGGCGCTTCATTAAAGAAACGATTATTATTATTATTTATTACAAACAAGCAGTATTTTCCTTCACAACCTACCATATCAGGCAACACTTTCCGCACTGGTGGCTTAAATCGCCGAATTGGCTTCTTAACAGAAACAGTTGACTTTGTGCTATAAACAAAATGAGAAAATTTATGATAAAAACTTTTACTGCAGAGCAAGAAAATACCAGACTTTCCATAAATAATCTACTGAAAAGCAAGATGAAAGTTCTCTTAATGATTATAAGTGCATGACCCTAACGGTATAGCTGTAACTTTCACAAGTTTCTTCTGCTACTAGTATGAGTTCAGTTTTTTTTACATAACCAACACACCATGTTTGCTCAAGATCAGGTAACTTCAGTTCTCAAGTAGCTCAGGTGAATCATCAAGCAGTGGGATTTGGAATCCTGTATCCTCGTGGTAAGCAGACATGCAACCAACAGCACATCAAATAACTAGAGGAAAAATTTGTAATGTAGCCAATTATAACTATAGGCTTGGTGCCTGAAATCAAGAATCAAGATGCAATGCAAAGACCGTTCAAAGCGAAACTACCAGTGGACTCTGCTTGCCCCTGTTTTCCAAGGCAGACACACATGAGCTAATTAGACATCATCATGTTGATCACTCGGTAAAAGACAAGTTTTACCACAATCAAAATTAACCAAAGGACAACACTTCATTGACAGTACAACAGTACAGCTAAAACTATGCTCATCATTTTGGATGCCCAGACATGTATGTGCTTAGTCCAGGATAGGACAGTCAGTCACAATTTAGTAAAATCATAATAAAAATCTAACAGTTGCAACATGATACTGCCTTGCTCCCTTGGTCCTAGTATGGTTCGCACAAGAAAATGAAGTGGCCAAGTCTTCATCAACTGCCTACATGATCATAAGACTAAGATACGAGACTCCAGCACTAAAGCAACTCCCTCTTGATCGACCTTCCAAAAGTTTCTCCCCCTCCCTTCTCTAGTCCATTATAAATGCAGTTGTCAGACTAATAACCAAACTTCCTTGCTACTCTCACATTTTTTCCTTCATGTCTGATTACCTTCACTGGCTCCCCACTGCTCGTATCCAGATCCTGGTTTTTACTTTGATTCACTGGTCTTACGCTGGCCTAACGCCCAAGTATCTTCATGATCTCATCCACCTGCCGACTTCAACATCCTCTCTTCATCCACTACGCTCACGTAACAGACATGATCTCCTTGTTATGCGAGCAAAGGACTGCTTTGGCCAAAACTTGAGCTTTTGCCTTCATTGGTCTTGCACTTAAGGAATCAGCTATCTCCATTGACACGTTCTTTTTTAATAACAGATACATGAATCACATCTTCTCGCTGTCTTAAAAATACTTTATTTTCTGTGGGTCTGTCGCACAGGTGTGTCTCTGATTGGCATGCACTGCGAGAGGTGCTTTATAAATTCATGGCTACAATACAACACAATAATGTGACATTTACTAATGTGGGGCATGGTGGTGTAGTGGGTATGTTTGTTGCCCTGCAGGCTGCAGCCAGAGGGCTGCAAGTTCAAATCCACCTCAAGCCGCTCTCATAAGTCCTTCACTCGAAATTGCTCATGCGCCTTGCCGTGAAACTCGGATTCAGTGTCCGGAGCGCTTCTGAGTAGAATCTTGAAGAGGTGCTATAACAAGCGCACATACATACAATCCATATCACACAAATTTCTTACCAAATCTGCATCTGAACCATTTGCTAGTCTTTACTTATTTTTATATGAAATAATAACTAAATAATCAATAACATATCAACATTCCAGACCCCACTACGCACCTACTCTATGTTTTTTTTAACGATTCTGTGATAAATCACAACTCAGGAACCAATAATAAATTATTGATAATACTTTTAGCATTTGGTTTAAGTCAGATATGTAGGATAATACTCTAGAAGTCATAAGTGTAAAAAGACAATGTGTAAACTGGAGCACACACAATATGCTGCACACAGAGTACACAATGCAACAACGATCGAGTTAGTACGTAAGTAAATCAAAAAGAACTTAAACTCTCAGTGCATGGAGAAAGTTCAGCAGGACAGGAAAGCAAAGACCAAAATGATAAATTCTAGTTTTTAAGAAACTGGCAATTTAATGCACAGCCTGCGCAGAATGTAATCTAATCTGCCAAATTCCTGAATGTTGCTGTACATAAATTATGAGCATAGTAATGGTCATAGACTGTTACTAAGCAAGAATTCATGCTTTCTTCTACGCTTTTAAAGCATTGCAACGTTTATCCCAAACTTGCAAGAATTCACCTGACCAACGAACATGCACAGCAAAAATTGGAACCTTTCATATTAAAGCAGAAGAAAATCATCTTTTAAACATACTTAGCTGCACCATCAGATGCTTTGCCATCAGTTGTAGTTGCCTCATTGGTTGAAATAGGTTTGATCACATCTGAAGACGAAGCACTGAAATTGTCCTGCTTCACATCACCGCTCATGACATCATCAGAACTGCAAACTTCTTTTGCTTTATTATGGTCATCGGTAAAACCAAAGTTTTTTGACGATGCTGAAGGTGACATCTGAAGTGTCTTGCCTGACTTGAATGGATTCAGAGCGTCACTTGAACGTGCCTTCTGCACACTGCTGCCACCTGTGGGCGAACTTCCAAGTCGAACACGCGCTTCAAATGGATTCGAGCTTTCATCAAAGTTGTCCCAGTCAATAGCATACGATGCTTTTGCAACAATAGGCGGTGAATGTGATCTTGGTGCCTCCTCCTCCTCCTCATTCAAAATCACATGTGCTGACTTATCAGTCAACGGTTCTATTTCACAGGTCATGTCATCCGGCTCCTCTAAAACCACACCAGCAACAGACTGACTCTCTCCTGTCACACTCATTAAGCTCAGATTGTCGACTTCTGGCTTAGAAGTCACAATCTCACTCTCTGTTGTTGCTTCTTTGTCAAGAATGTTGTGGGTCTCGTCAGAAATGCTAGCAAGGATTGGCAAGCCATCCGTTCTCGTCTCCTCATTGTTCACAGCAGTGCCAGTGCCTATGGCCAGCTGCTCAGATACCACTTCTTGTGACACCTCAGAGTGAATGGAATTTTCAAGAGAACCTGATGTTTCAATGGACTTTGGTGTTCTGGAAATTCTACGCAACTCACGATTCAGTGTATCATCATCGATCGAGTCAGTGGTGTTTGAACTGCACCTGAAGCACAACAGATCAGGAATTCAAATAAGTAATCGAATACCTATTATGTCAAACATAACTGTAAAAGATGTGTTTTGTAACTACTACACATATACGAACTGTACTTGGATTATACTTGGATAATATATCTTATAAATGCATTCCTTCTAGACTGCTATGCTTGTACGATCATAATTAATTATACCACATTCAAGTACCACACAGTTGCACTTCACGCTACCTAACTGATGTACATAGGTGTACCTTAACTTTTGGCATGCTACATGCAAAGTTGCAACATCACAAAACACCTGCATGCTTTAACAGTTTGCAGAGTACAAATATCATCAACCAACGTGACTAGATGCTGAAACAAATAGCTCTCTATAGCATACTCCAAAGTAAAGCTTAAATGTGTATCATGTTCCAGCGAAATAAAGTTCAATGATATCAACAAGAAACCCCAAAGGCACACCACGTGGCTAAATGATGTTAATGATGCTAGAACAAGACTATGAAGAGGAGACAGACACATCTGGTTATTAGCAAGTTCTCAAACAAGCAAAGTACATCAGTAGCTTCAGACAGATATATCTGCCTCATCATTAAATATTAGGTTCAGCCATTTAGATGGACTTTCCACCAAGAGATGCTTGGTACATGGTAAATATGGCTTGTGCGTAAGGAAGTGGATAACTTGGCTTCTCTAGCTGCATATCTACACGGCCAGAAACTGCGTACTATTCTGAGCATTCGTTTACTTGACAGTGCTGCAGTAAAAAAGACTATTACAATAAAACTTCAGGAGGTATAGCAATTGTGGGGTGCGGTGGTGTAGTGCATATGTTCGTCGCCTTGCAGCCGAAGGGTTGCAGGTTCGAATCCACCTCAAGTCGTCGTGTAGGGACCTTGGGCATGTCCTTCGCTTTCAATTGCTCAGCGCTTCGGCGTGAAACTCAGATTCAGTGTCTGCTCTGTAGTCAGGAGCGCCTCTGAGTAGTGAGCTTGAAGGGCCGCTAAAACAAGTGCACATACAAAATATACAAACAATTAACCGACTCAAAGTGCCTGCCCACTACCAACAGAATTCTGCTTTTGGCTATAAGCCAATCTGAATTTCACAAAAAGAGTGCAATCTAACGCAGTTCAGAATACTCTACAATGCTACAGCAAAAGCACAAGACTGCTCTAACCCTTTAATGTTGGAGGGTATAGGATTTCCCATACCATTTACTACCACTACCATCTCGGCATTAAAGGGTTAAAGCTACCTTATTACTGCAAAAAAACAGAGTCTATCGTTAATCAAACATTTAGCCATAGAAATCCAGATTTACCCTACGCTTGACCGTTGTAAACGCAGTGACGGCGAAGATGTGAACTGAACGCCAGTTTCCTTGTTGTCAATGGTTGACGCCAGAGGTTCGGTGAAGTCATTATCCAACAACGCAGCAGTCTTACTTTCTTTTATGTCATCCAGAGGTTTGCTATTTTGCTGAAATGAAAGCACCATATGAATTAAGTCAAAGCAGATATGCGCTAAAAATTTTTTTCACTTGCCTTTCACTTAAATACAAAACTAAACCAAATACAAATACATCAAGATACATACATAATCAAAATTTCTTGATAGTTTCCTTTACTAGAAAGTCATCACAAATGCAACCATCTCCCTGGCCGTAAAAAAATTCAACAGCAGCATGGCCTCAATATACAGTGCAACAAAGGCTTTAAAACAGTACTGATCAATGTATAAATATAGACCTAGCACCATTTAAAGAGCTAAAAAGAAAGAGGCATGTTTAATTCAACAGCTTATGCAGTTCTAAATTTAGAACACTAAGTAATATTATTTCAACAGAAGACAAAGGCTTTTGTAGGCTATGCTCAGCAACAGCAGTTTGTTCTAAGCAATGCTTCCTAGATGACTTAGCATAGTCTGTGCTCGTAGTCATAGTCGGCAGTCATTGTCTACACATCCTGTCAGCCTGCATGGTGTATACATTGTTTATCAAGGATGCTTGTCGTTTTGGCCGAGTTTTCCTTTTATGCTGAGGTCTTCATCATACACACAAGTGCATATAACAAAATACGGAGTCAGAGATCTTAATAGCAATTTCATAAACTGAAAATAACTGTTAAGTCTGCAGTCGTGTACATGAGAGCAAAACAAATCTTTAAAACACTCTTGCAAGCCTTAGCACTTGAAATAGGAGATGCTAAGCTACATTGTAATGTTATCATACATGACTGCTGTGTAGGATCATTTACTAATATTATAGATCTTTATATGTTGGATTTGAATGACTTATTTTACACTGCTCACTCACACATGATAAAAATTGCAATTGCTGTTCAGCCATATCAAACTAATCAAACATGGCCAGGCATCAGAAAAGGAAACAAAGAAGAAAATCACATTAGCATAGGGCTTTAAAGATTTGCCATTTTTTGTCTTTGCCACTTGTCCAATTATACTGGTATATCTATGAAACATATTACTTCCGTTAGATTTATTGATACTATCTATATTAAATAGGATATACTCAAAGAAAATCTACACCAAATAACTAGATTTCAATCTCCCATGGGCAAGCAAGCTGCTGCCTTCGGGCAAATCAAATAGTATCACTATTAAGGAAACTGAATGGAAGATACACAATAGAATCTATATCTCAAAAGTGAAGAACTGTAACATAGTAGAAAATCATGGTAGATATATATTAGGGTGGCCCTTAAAAATGAAAGTTAAAAATAATCTGCTGGCACCCCTTCAATCTATTTCAATTATGAAGAAAAGAATTTGTGCAAAAAATCTTTTCAATAGGGCAATATTTAGGGGTGCCCCCCGAGCTCTCAAGTTTCAATAATGTACGAGTAAACTTCGAATTTATAATTGGAATCGCAAAGTGAAATTTTCAGCGCTTTAATACATTCAGTCGGCCTACTAATGTTTGCAATGCTTCAACATTTAATATTTAGTACTTACTTACTTATTAAAATTACGTGAGCTCTATAATTTTAGTACAATTTCAAATATATGTTTGATTAACGTTTGTTGCCTGGTTGAAAAAGGTGGCAATATTTTATATGAAGAGTTACTTAATGCAAGGAAAGAATTTGATTTTAGTCTACTATTGGAAACATAGGCATACATTGTCAGACATAGTAAATATGAAATATTACAAATAATAATTATTATTCATAATTAATTATGCAAACGCGAGGGAAAACAAGTGGCTATCTACTTGGCTCTTATGATCCTGAAATTCTTGGAGCAAAGTTGCCATCGTATCGTCAAACTTTTGGATACTTCATGCATCTACTCAAAGTTGGCAAGCAGACAGTCCGTTATTCCAGTCAACAGGCTATAGAAAAAGAAACTCTATTTTGGAACCGAGCTGGTATACCTGAAAGAGGCAAATTTTAAAACATTGTATTGACAAGTTGGAAAAGCATAGACACCGAACAGCTACAGCTCACAAGATTAAGGAAGAGAAATTTATTGAGAGACTAGATGACCTGTTTGATATTGCCCATGCAGACGCTCTCACAATGATCTCCATTCCTGAAGACAGAGTCTTTCTACTCTCTCAAAGGCAGAAGGGACATCCAGGTTCAGTTGGTGCAGCTGACATGGTGGATATGCGTCGAAGACAGCGTGCACAGGAACGGAAGGAAGTGGAACAGATGCGCAAAAAAGAGCACAGGAAGAGCTCGCGGGTTGTACAAGCCAGTTAGTACTGGATAGCCTACCGATTCCTGTTCAAGTGATGAAGAATCAAGTGATGAAAGTGATGGACCTGATGTTGGATGTAAAGGAAACAAAACCTGCGGCACCAACACTAGTAAAAAAAAAGAAGCAATTGCGCCCAAACGAGCCAGAATCAATATTCTGTCTCCTGGTCTGACATCGGTTTTGAACAGAACAAAGATTTCGTCAAGAAATGCATGTCGACACCATGTTATGGAACTTATTGGTGGGGCTGCATTCGAAAAAACTTCCATTGGAACTTCTACTGGACCTGATGTTCTTCTTTTCAAGAGGTTTCGAGACCACTGGAAATTCATTGAAAGCAACAAACTTCAGGTAGCCTCGTCAGATCCTTTGATGGAATCATTGGTGGCCCCACACCGTTCTGATATCTTGGGAGTTTGCTCATAGACATTTAGCAACTGCATAGCCACGAGACGATTACAGGGAATTTCTCGAGCTCTCAGTTGTCTTTCTTGGAGGAGTTCCTTCTCGTGGAATTCGGTTTCGAATACCTGGCGCTATGCACCGGGCACGATGGATGGCAGAAGTCATCTATACCATAAAGATGTGGCTCTTTCGTGCTCAGTTCAAGAAGACTGCTGCAGAAGAACGCAGCATTCGTGATATTGCCATCTTTTCAGTTGTTGTCTACCTGAAAGCCTGGATAACTGCGCCATTTGCTGTGGAGGCTCCTCTGAATGATTTCACTCTCATGGCAAACCTTCTCACATATCCACATACTACAATTTCTTCTGCTACAAGCAAGAAGCTAGGGCTTCATCTCTGGTATTTGTCTGAAGAGCTTATTGGGCCTGCTCTTTTTGATTCAAGGGCATCCAATGACTCCAAGAAGCTAATGATTGCTGCCATGGAAGAAGTAGCCCCAGATCATCCGCCTAAACGACCCAGTGTGAAGTCAGATGCATTTCTTGGCACCAGCGGTCTGGAACAATTCTGTATACAACCAACCGCAAGAAACTGTTCCAGGTGCTTGGTCTGCATGGACTATCTGAGATGATGCTTTCCAAAGATCCTGCTCTTTGGGAAGAGCATGAAGCATTTCGAGAAGCACAAGCAGTACTCAAAGAGTTGGCTGTCGTCAATGATAGAGCTGAACGAGGTGTGGCATTCATCCAGGACTTAAATAAAAAGCTAACAAAAAATGAGGATCAGCTTCAATTTCTCCTGCAGGTTGTCAGTGAGCATCGACGACAGTTCCCTGACTGTACGAAAAGAAATCTCGTGTCAAATTAGTAGAAAGCAGTGATTCCTGCATTTTATTGTCCTGTACTGATCATTTACTTCTGTGACCAGGTGAACAGTGAACAATAACTGAATTATAATTGAACAGTAAACACTTGTTTCATTGGCATTGTTGCATCACCAGAGTGTATTTTAGTCATCTCTGTAAAACTCTGAGTGACAGTGTGTTGAATATAGTTTGGTTGAAATTGTATGATTCAATTGATCAAATTTGTATTAAAGAATAAATTTCGGCGCTCGAGGGGCACCCCTAAATGTTTCGCAATTCCAAAATCCTTTTCAACATAATGTTATTTCTATAATTGGCATGGATTGAAAGGGTGCCAGACAAAATTTTACGATTTTTATCTTTTGACTGTATGCTAAGGGCCACCCTAATATATATATATATATATATATATATGTGTGTGTGTGTGTGTGTGCAAACGTGTGTGTGTGAAATTCTTTCTCTTGCAGTAAAATGTACACTGAGATATTCTGGAATAAACAGGAATTGCTGTGTAAAATATATTACACTAGCGTGAGCAGCTGTGTCCTAGTGTAGGCCTGTGCTGAGTCAATCAAGGAACTTCAAAAATAACCGATTGTGTCCTTTAGGTAAACAAACATCAATAATTACTGGGCCTATGTCTGTTACAATCAGCATGCACAACATGCATCCTCCAGTATAATGATTCTGTATCTCTGAAACCTTGCATATGATACTACACAGCCTAACCATAATTTACACAGAGGTTCTCCTATGGATCCCTGTTATCACAGTTCAATCAAATTCCACCAAGTGCTATTAATCTTTTACCCGTTTGACCCGCGAATGTCCGCTGAAAATGGTCTTAAAATTTAAAAATGAACGGGTAAAGGGTTAAGGCAATAATATTTACTCCTCTTTATAATGATGACTTCTAAGAGAAGTAAAATACCAGACTGGCACTCCTGTGGACAGACATAAAAAAAGAAAACCTGGAGTCAAATTACAGCAGGTGGGACTCCTATAGCCACAGGTTCTCGGTCTGATGGGATTTGGGAAAGGCCAAAAGGTCAGTGTTAAGCAGCTGTGCACAATACATAGCACATCAGAGATAAATAAAACTCAGATGGCCATGCTGATTCTTTCTCAGAAAGAATGCATACTACCTGATGGGTCATTACACAGGATAGTCATCCACTTAGTTACAAGATGACCTAGATACCATTCGCCAATGACAATTCAGTTCAGTCAGACTCAGAACCCTAGCTGCATACAACAGACTGTACCAGTAAATAAGGGATGAAGAGGAGCATAATAAAGGAACCAAATACTTTCCATTACGACTTCCACCCACAGTTCATAAATCATCCATGAAAGACATAAAATCACAGGTGTACTTTTTTTTCTTGCCTTTTATATTGTAAATGGACTGAATGCAGACATTGACAGCCTGCACATCTACTCTAAGATCAATCGATACCCGATGGTTACTGGTGAGCATATTAAATTGTGATAGTAACACTAATACTGTGTGCAACCACACTGTCAAAGTAATGCTTTCAACCAATGACCACTTGAAAATCCACTTACTCCAGAAGCTCTTTTATCCCTTGTTTCGTGCATCTGCATCACCCCACGCTCTGCGTCAAGAACCGCCTCCAGCAGGGTTCTATCATCTTTAGAGAAGTAGTATTCAACACCCGAAGACCCACATTTATTGCCATGTTGAGAATTTATTCCCCAATGCCCCCTTCCACCAGTTGAGTGATTGTTACCGCTTAAACTGCCACACTTAACTTTCAATTGGTCGGTTGACAATGGGTTGTAATTGGAATGACTGGACACCAGTGATATGACATCAGGATGCTTTTTATGGCCTGCACAACACAACTCATGCCCCTCACAACACTCAAGTGAATCAGAGCAGCTCAAAGATGGGTGAGGAACATCGCAGGCACTGTCAGGAATCTTTTTATCATGTGTAAGGTCATCATTGTTTAAACCAAAGCAGCTTAGGAGACTACGATCAGCTGCGAGGACAACAGTCAGAAGGTCATCGTCAACAGAATCATCATTAACAACTTCATTTGGACCACTGGAAAAACTGGGCAAAGCAGAATTTAATATGACAGAAGGTAAATTATAAGAGGAAGTCTCGAGGGAATCGGAACAGTTTCCACTAACGTCTACAGGTTCAGTTTCCTCGACAGACGAAAAGGACTGAAATTGGATCAAGTGAGGCAAAACGACTTGTGATTTCAAATCATTGATCATACCTGCAGTCTGGTCCACAGTTACAGCAGAGTTTACAGACACAGTTAAGCCATCATCATCACATGGGTTCAGTACTACAGACAATGGTTTCAGGTCACATGTTACACATTCAAGCTGCTCATGACATTCTTGCACATTTACTTTTGTACCATTCTTTAAGGAATCTAATACAAACCTGGATCCAAACGTCTCTGAATCATCAATATTCGCACAAACTTTATCAAAAGAACTTACCTGATTTGAGTCGGTAGTTTTCAAACAATGAGATTGAATCCTATTGATGATCACATCCTTTGAACGCAGTGAGTTTAAATCATTCGTGACAACATCACCTTCAACCTTGGTCCCTTCAGTTACAGCGCTATGGCTTCCTACATGCACAGGTATTTTGCAAAGATCTTTTCTGCTCAAGCAATTGAAAGCATCTGATGCACCTGCATTCTGGTTATTGCTACACGAGTCGTTAGGTGCAGCAGAGGCCAATCTATTGGTTAATGCATTAACAATAAACAGCTGTTCAGATGTTTTTTCATCCTCTGAATCATCATCATGTATCTGCTGCTGCTGCAGCGGCACGCCCGCATGTGAAGATGACATCTCATCATCATCATCATACGAGCTTTCAGTCGAGCCGATTGCCTCCGACATTCTGCAGCAGTCAGTAACATCAAAGGCAGAATAATCATCATCGACAGATATCATCACTCCATTCGATTTTCCTTTCAGTTCATCACCATCATCAGCAACTTCATCTGTGTTTGAATATTCAATCTGTCCAGAATTATTTTCCAAGTAGGTCGTGAACCTCATCGCAATGTCCTCGATCTCAAACTCCTCAGGCAGACCGGATCCTGTTGGAAAATGCCCCGGCAGTCCACCTGCACTCCAATCCATTCCAAACCCAGCACAATAAAGCATTTGGCCTCCGTCTAGCATTGTGCTTCCAGGCATGGCAACTGCCTCAACATAGTTCATGGCAGGCTCATTAAGGCAGTCGTCTACCTCCTCGTCACTCTCCAACATTTCCCTGCCCCCGTGAAGGTCATTCAGGTCACCATCCTCAAAATTATTCAACAAACACTCATAAGAATCAGCAGGAATATAATCCCCAACAATACACTCTCCCAAATGGCTCAGGTGATTATCAGTATCACACAGGTTCTGTTGTCCAGAAGGCTGCCAGCTTTCAGATATTCCCAAGATGCGTTCACTTTCTTCACAGAGCTGGCATGTCTCATTGACTTCATTTTCCATCTTTTTATCACATTTTAAACCATCCAGTCTTTGGATCTGTTCAGGAATTTCCAGAAAAATATTTTCTATACTGTTTGGTATCGTTACAGCCAGTTGATCACTTTTACTTCTAATTACGGAAACCAATTTGCATTCAAATCCTACCTCATCCTCCATTAACTTTGTACCCGCATCATTACAATTATCACTCATAGCACCACTTTCTTCATCCTGAATACTGAGTCGGATTCCTACAGTAGATCCTGTATTCGCCTGACTGATAATTTCAGACTCATTATAGTCAATGACTAACAGCCTAGTATCAAAGTCCACAGTGCTGGGTTCTGGTGCAATGGCCTCATCCACACAACCACCGACTAAGCACTCTTCATCATCATCATCACCGGAAACCCTGTCTAGCAGTATCCTCCCAGCTGACCCTTCCTCACAGCTGGACATGGAATTCTGCTTATTTACAGTATTCCACTCCTCCGACCATTCCAACCATCTACGAGTAACATTAGACTCACTCGTTAACATAGACTGAGCCGTGTTTTCACGCTCCCTAGCTCCAACTAGTTTGATTTCTAAGTCTACGATGGGATGATTAGAGTGAAAAGGTAAATAAATATCTGATTCATTTCTTCTTTCGTCTACATCTGTTTGTTTTGCTCCTATTTGTGAAACACTATCTCCTTGAGAAATCCTGCCTGCGGACGGAGAGTCTGGCATGAGCAACCACTCACTGCTCACTGTCTTATCAGTGCTTATTTTACAAGCCACTGCACTTCCAGGCTTGGCAATTGGTAAACCTGCTTCAGCCGTCCCTAAACTTTGTCTGCCAGTCAGCTGTAAGCATTCTTCTGACAAACTAGATGCTGGCTTACGGACTTTTTCACAATCTATGCCAGTAGACATAACCTGGTTGCGTGACTCAGCTGTAGGATTCGTGATAGCAGCAGACTGCAACCTAAAGCAGGAAGGAGGAGGTGGAGGAGGTGGAAGAAGAGGAAGACACTTTAGTTGAGGAGAGGGATGAACAGAGGATTCTGTTGCATACAGGTTTTCAACACAAGGCAGACAGGAAGAAAGATTAGCTGGGCATAATAAATCATTCTTCTCATCATTTTTGCCAATAAAATCACTCTGAAATATTGATTGTGTACTAAGGCAGCTACCATCCCACGTAATGCCACTCCGATCTTCGGCCACGTCATAATTATTCAGCGGTTCACATGCTGTGTCAGTTCCATGTTCAACGTGTGTCGCTTGCATCTCAATCGGGTCATTGTCTGCAGGATAGTTTCGACTCGCAAATGTAAATGCAACCATTTCATTCTGATTATCTTCATGGGAATCAGCAATATTTCTTTCACTTATATTTCTCAAATCTGTTTCAAAATTGAATTTAGATTCTCTAATGTTATTTTCATTCCAGCCACTAAGAAGATAAACTTTTCTCTCAACAGATGAAGCAAATTCATCAGTTTCAAGTTTTATTTCGTTCAGCAAAATGCTCAGTTGCGGATCATTTTCGTTTTTTATAAATGAAGCCGATTCCTTCTGGATGATTTCAGTCTCTATTCCATATAACATAGCAACAGATTGGTCAACCACATCCTGGCGAAAACCCACAGGTATCTCCACATGGTCATTCATTTCGGCACCAACCACATTGGCTGCTTTTCCACCTCCATCTTTACCATCATTGACATTGGAGACTTCTTGAAACAGCATTCCTAAGGCATCAACAGAAATGGCTGCTTCTGCATTATTGTTATTAGTGTCTGCCTCCTGAACAATGCCCTTTGTGTTACCTACACTATGATCAACTCCTACAGTTTTCCTGGAGTCACGTGTACAAGTGTCAGTTACTAAAACAACTATCTGCTCGTCACTACAAATCCTGTCATGGCTATCTTCCTGAGCACAATCATTAAGATGAAATGCTGACACAATTTCGTAATCGTCAGCTGCAAAGGGCTCAACCAGAAATGAGTTTTTCCATTCACCCTCCTGGTTCTCTTCAGTGCAACCTTTACCCGGCTCTTCGTCGATTTTAAATACAGGGCAAGTCTCTTGCTGGTCACCTTCACTGAGCTCAATCGTACAAAATGAATCTGTTTGGTCATTTTCGCATGGTTCAATCCCATTAAGAGACTCTTGCAGGCTATCACTAGAATTAGCCACACAGAATGCATATCTGTGGTCAACATCATTGTGCTTGATAGCTGGAACCTGGGCCTCACTGCAGGTACTACTAAATGTCTCAGCCAAAGCAGTTGTCGAATGCAGTTTACTAGTATCAGCATCGTCAGCATCATACAACTCTTCTGGCTTAGACGCATTGCGTGAAACACAGTCTGTAGTGAGCTCATCCAAAGCAACAAAATCTTTAAGTGTGTTCAACTTACCTTCTATAGATCGAGTAGAGACAGATGTCTGATACAAATGTGATAAATGAAGCTCCAACTTACCTGGCTTTGATTCAGATGTTGACTGAACTACCTGCTTACAGCTGAATACAGAATTTGCTGAGCAACAGTGTTGCTCAACATGTATGCAGTCTGATGTGCCACACATACTCGATGACAAAACATTCAAACATTCATTTCCATGCAAATCAGGCAAAGACAGAGAGTGGAATGGCTTTTCAGGAGTGCTGAAGACTGTAGGTTGATCGGCGGTAGTACTTAATTTAGTGGCAGTCACCAAGCCTTTCAAACCATGAAAATTAACAGATTCTTTCATACCAACAGAATCTGAACACTGTCCTTTTACCACCAAAGTGTTTGTAACACTAGATGAAGAGACATACGGATACAAGGAGCTAAGGCAGTTCTGGTTAAAATCCATTTCATCAGAGATTGCATCAACAATTGTGTTGTCATGGTTAATGACAACGTTGTCAGAAAATGCAGGTTTACTTAGCTTGCCAACCGTGTAACAATCACTCAACAAAATGCTATCAGATATAGAAACAGAATGGTTCAAGTGATTCTCCAAGTTTAATTCCTGGTTCTCCCCACTCATGACAGAATCAGAGCCCTGCAGTCTTTCAGTGTGAAGTCCAGTTCTCGAATTATGGAACCTGACATCATGAAGACTTGTATTCTGAAGCAGCTTTCCAGTGCTTCCATCTTGACATTCCGCAGAAAGCAGCAAGTTACTATTGGAAAGTGAAGGACTTGCAGCTGTATTGAATTTTTCTTCTGATGTCAGATCAGTGCTAAAATCTTGCAAGTCTGTGGATGAAGGAGGCAAAGAAATATCACAGACTTCATCTAGATCATCAACTTTCTGGATATCTTCTGATGCAGAGATCATTCTGGCACAGTCAACAGTTTGAACACAATCCTTATTAACTGATGATGAATTGAGACTGTCAGAAGACATGTCAAGCAAAGGCACATCAGGACAGTCTATACTATATGCAGAGATACTGCTTGCAAAGTCAACAGATCCAACATCGTCCAGTTTGGAAATGCCTCTTGGATAAGCCGGAGTGGAAAAATTACAAGTGAAAGACTCTGGAATTTCATCTTTTGCACGTGTTTTAAGTTCAATACCGTCCAGAATCTCAGGGTCAATTCGAGTATTAGGAACTTCATATAACAAACGTAAGCTATCCTGATTTGAAATCCAAACTAGATGAGGAACCAGTTGCACAACAGAGCAGCAACATAGCATGCTATCAGCGATGTCCTCTGATCTGTTAATAGGTTGTCCCTCTCCAACATTACACATTGTAATGGCACAAGAATCTAAAGCAAAGTTAGTCTCTTGTCCTGCAGAATCACGTTGAGTTATTCCTGAATGAAGAGAAAATCCTGGATCGACACAGAAAACATCGTTCAGCATCCTATCCGAATCAAATGCACCTGATGACAACAGAGCAGTCTCATTTCTATATACAGAATTCCTACTATTCCTTCGAGAAGTGGAGACGTTAGTCCCACGTTTATCCGAAAAGTCGGATACAGTACCACCACAGCTGCCAGCATCAAGCCCCAGTGGACAAGGCCGAGAAGAACTGCAGCAGCAGCAGCAGACAGCTCCAGCATCTGAGACGTCATTTGTACAAATGGCCTGACTTGCATCCATAAAATCTTTAACAGTATTCACACAATCTGAATACTTGACCAACATATTGCCTGCTGGGTTGTGCTCCTTCAGACAACTGGCCATCGACGCAGCAATGCCCCCACTGGCAGCATTGACATTAGCCGCCACACAGCATGTTGCACAACTGCTGCCTTCAGTTCCCAGCACCCTATTACCCGCAATTAGAGAATCCTTGACATGATTACCACAACAAACGAAATCTTTTCCTCTTGTGGTTGGCTTAACTTGATTGTTGGATGGCGCTTTGCTTTGTTTTCCTGACGTAGTATGTCCCAGAGAGTGTGGGCTCGCCTCAATTGGTTGGCGCCTATGGACAATTCCTTTTTTAACATAACTGGTCGAATTGTTCCTAGGAGACACGTTTCGATTTCTCTTTGCATTCTGATTTTTTCTCGGAACTTTTTGGTTAGGACTACTGCTTGAAGTTCTGCTAAATTGTGTTGCACTCGCATTATCAATATTTTCTTTTATCCAGATTTCCTTTGGCAGCTGTTGAGTCTGTCTTGAAACAGAATCATGAGACCACTTACTAAAACCAGAAGAGAAGGACATGATTTCTTGTTCCCTCTGAAATCCATCTTCACGCACTGATAAAGGCAGAGACCACAACAAGAAATTCTCAGGGAGCAAAAATTTGGTTTCCATCTTGAATTCAAATACTGGAACCACTTTCAGATAATGGCTGTATTTAGATTCCAATTCATCTGCAGCCATTATGAATTCTCTAGCTTGACTCGATTAAGAACAGCCTCCAACATCATTTGCAAAGCCTGATTGCCCGTAAACCCAATTGAACAAAAACTGTTATGAAAGCATTTCAAACGGACAATTCTTTCTTGAAAGCCAAACGAAGACAGGCGAATTTATGACAGTGCTCAGAAAATCAGGCATCAATTCCACTGTAGATCTGTATCCTAAATAGCAACAATGCCCACTCCTCCAACAAAAGCCCCCAAATGTATGAAGTTGTTCTTCATTAATCCTATGATTCAAGCATCCAAACATCTTTTAGGCACAAAAACCAGCCACTTTGCATGCTGCACAAAGTGCACAGTCATATACATAACAAGCAGTGTTTAGTCTACACCTGATTCCACCAGTGCCTCCTCATCTGTTCTACAGTCTATAACTAAAAAATTAAGTAAGGACTCGATACCAAACAAAATTAACAACTTCAAACAATGCAAACTCTACACTGCTTGACTTTCTCAACGTTTACTAGCCAACCAGGTCTATCATACACTGCAGAAAGCACCAGCAGGGACAACACATAATGGATCAATTAACATTAGCCTGCGTGTTATGCATGTGACTGCACTAACTCGCCAGCAGACCAGGACAGTATATTTACATCCACACAAGCTAAGTTGCAGCTATATTTTTAGGTCATAAGTTGAGGTCACTGTGAAACTCCTGAGTTTGCATGATCATCCTAAATATTAACACCATATAAAAATTAATGGCACAGAATGCTGAATGGAACAATTAGTCAGCTTTAGTTGCATTTTAATTTTATAACAATGTAATTATTCTATTCCCATGAATGCAATTAAATTTCTACTTCATTTCAGTGGTATTCAGCTATTTCACATAAACTCAACAAAATAGTTCTTGTCAATTGCACAAATTCATAAATGCTCAGCCATTTCCCAAGTTACCAGACATGTAATGAACAGATCTATTTCTCTACATACCAAGGGCCCTACAAAATCACTCATGCACTCTCAATACCTATTTAAATCTACTTCGTTATGTTAAAATTTTACTCAGGTATTTCCATAGGTATAATCATTAGCTATAATCATTTGCACATACTAACTTCAACTTTTCATAAGTATGAACTAGGTTTTACTCATAACAGGTTTTAAGGTTAAGTGACAGAAGTGCATACATTCATTCCAAATAAGCAAGAATATTTGATACATGCAAATGTTTGACATTCAGATATCGAAATGCAAAGCTCTGTGGATAGTGAAGTAATGCAATTCTCTCATTTGAGGTAGCAAATGGCCAGACGAGCCCTATCAATAAAATCAATTGAGCAGTCATACATCTCACCAAATTTCTAACAACCTGCATGCAGCACACACACACACATGAAACACACACAATGGAGCTGCTCAGTCAGCATGGATGCAAGACAGCATCAGAAGCAGAGTAGCTTATTTCCTGTTTTCAATGTAAAGGTCATAATGCCTTGCATTATAAACAGCCTGGGTCCGTAATTGAAGGCTTTCACTCTGAGCAACCAACTTCTACTTCATTACTAAATCCTATTTCAAATTGTTACAAAGCCATTCACCAGGTAGCAGCCATTTGAAATTATTCAAACAATGCCAGGTGAGCCCAATTCTGAATTCTGCTGGTGTGGAGGTGCATTTTGTAAGCTAGTAAATTGAGATATCAATCATTCACATATATAGCAGTTAGGGAGAAAGGAATGCAGAGAGGGGCTTAGGGAGAGGCAGTAGGCAGCCCTGGAAGGACTGACATCAATTTCAACATATGAAGCAATGTTTCATCACATTGTGTGTGCCTCTTCACATCTTCAAATGTCAACTTACTAAATTTATTAGGTTGAATTCAAAACTAAAGAGCTCAGGCGACTGTCTTGGTCTCAGCTGGTTTGGCATAAACAATTGATTCTGAATGCAACATTACATCTTTCAGCCACATACAACATGACAGACCTGTACGTAATAATTATGCTGGCATCAGTTGATGTTCAATGCTATATAACCTGTCCAGATCAATTTGTAAATAAACATGCATATCAAACAATACCTGTAGTATATACATAGATTATAGATGTATCCCTTTTAAAAGGCAGAATTTTAGATGTTGGCTTCTATCCAAAGATTATATTTATAAATAAGCTACCTTCATTGTAGCTTACAGAACCACTAGGTCCTCATGGGTCCCTGCTCCAATTGGTTCTCCTCAAGGCTCCGTTCTTGGTCCCTCCTTTATATAACCTACACTACCGAGTTGGGGTCCCTGCTGACAGCTAGGGTTGTCCATAGCCAATCTTATGCTGACAACCTGCAAGCCATATCCACTGTCTGGCGATCCAGGCTGATGCAGCTGTTGGAACAATAAGCCAGACTACAGAGACCCTGCAGTTCTGGATGTCCTCAAACCGCCTGAACCTTAGCCCAGCTATATTATTATTATTATTACATAAATTTATTACGCATGCAAGGTCACACCAAAGTGTGAATCTGAATAAAAGCTCTGATCTGGTTTAGAATGCCCAGCATTTTTACAAATTGATTTTAAAGCCTAAGTACTATCCTCGAAATGCCCACACTTCACTTTTTCCACTTCAGTCCAGGATTTGGGAGTCATCCTAGACATGGAACTCACATTTACATCACTACATGGCACAATAACCTTCTGTATCGCAGCTGTTACTCCCAGCTTTGGCAGCTCTCTGACTCCTACAGCAGCTTCAACACTTGTTCATACGTTTGTAGTTTCACGTCTGGACTACTGCAGTGCCAAATACGATGGACTTCTGGTTTGTCGGGTAGGATCCCTAAATAGAGTCATGCACACTGCTGCCCCGTCTCATAGGCCACATTCTCAAGTTTTGTGGAGTCTCTGTGTGCACATAGCATGTACTCCATTGACTCCCTTACCCACAATGCATTGTTTACCAAATTTCTGTCTTGGTCTAGCGCTGTTTTGAGGGTCTAGCCCCTCTATAACTGCAGGAGCTCTGCTGCTCCACCACGCACTTACAGCGCTGCTGCTCTCTCCACTCAGCTGCACAAGTGGAACTTATTGTTCCTCACTCATCGATTGCAATCAGGCAGTGCCGCACTTTCTCCGTGGTTGGCCCTGCGACCTGGAATGGGCTCCCTACCATTCTTTGTCAAATGCATATTGGTCTCTGTCCCATTTCTCACTGTTCTTAAGACCATTCTATTCGACCCAGGTTGAACTGGGAGCACTCCCAAGTAGGCAACCTTTTGGGGTGCAATATCGAATTGCTGTAACAAATAAGTAAATGCTCAATTACATTCCACCTTAGTCCAGAACCACACAGCAATTATCACATAGCAACAAAGCAAAGCTCTCCTACCTTCAAGACTTCCACAGACTGCTGTGATTTCAAAATATTTTCTCGATTTGATGGTTTCAAAGGAGAACTTGGTAGAGCCGCATTTAAGGTCAACTGACTAAGTGAACTAATCAGCATCTGCTCGTTCTCATCCGCAAATTCACAAATTGCTTGGCTTGTATTCATCTTCTTCTCTAGCACAAAAGAAAAACAAGGCACAATACCAGAATCACATATGCTTTTAAAAACAATCCTTAATTAACCATTTCACTTTCTAAAATAAAATAATCATAGGTGGACATCTATACAGTTTCTCCTAAAGAAGGTTAATCAACAAAGCCCATAGCCTGATAACACAAGATCATAATCTAAAAGGAATGACAAAATATTGCATGTCGGGATGTGAACGATAATCGAAAATCCGATCATCAGTTTCAAAAACAATAATAATTATCAGTCTTACTGTTAACAAAACGATAATTGAATTCTTTTTTAAAATCATTTTATGAAATTCTTGCATCTGTACTGACTGTAAGCTTAACAACAGAAGTGTCCAAGAATCCCTAGAGTCTACCTGAATCACACAAATCCCAATTCCCTGAAAGGGTGCCGCTCAATTTTTACTGGTTTGGTCAAAACGCCATTGAATATCAAAAATGTTTACTCGTCATTGTTCTGTCACAAAATTCTTTCATCACACGTCTAACATTCACTCTAATCTAAGTTATACTACAAACCATTTCCCCACACAAATAACCATGTCATGTCACATCGCCATCGTTGCTAAGCGACGGTTGGCTACACGAATGGACCATAACTGCCCAATATCTCCTGTCACCAGCAATGTGCTCAAAAGGCTAAGTAGTAACTACTGTACTATTCCCAGCTATTTTGCTAGACATGCCTCTGACTGCTATATGGGGAATGCAAAATGGAATTTGAGATTTCATAATCAATTGGGAATGGTTTAGGTCTTTAGGGCAATGATAAACACTCTAGCACGAATGCAGAATCACTTCCTGCAACCCTCCTAAAGTTCCACTCAACCCTACAATCGACAGATGATGATGGTCAAATGAGTAATAGGTCGTGATGGCTGCCGACAGTGAAATTCGACTCCTGTAAAAGCCTATGATCATACGTTATACTATGAATTGTAAATCATTCTGCGTTGTATCAGTTTGAACACGGTTTGATATTTCATTATATTAAAATTCGCGTAAATTACTTATTGAATGTATTTACATTAAGGGATGTGGGTAGCAGGGGTGTAGGACATTAGCCCCCCTGGACATTATCCCCCCCGGACATGATCCCCCCCGGACAGATTCCCCCCCGGGGTAGGACATTATCCCCCCCAGTCTAAGATATCATTACCTAAAAACTGATGGATCCTCAAAATATAGCAATAGGCCTAATGTGAAGTTAATATCTTCTATACATCACACTATAGTTTATATTTGTGAAAAGGTTAATTAATTCCAGGTTTGATATGTATATGGTAAAACATTTAATGGTCTTAAATGTAGAACGGGATATCGGATTGACGCTAATAAGTGTACGAAGTTCATACGTATAGGCCCTATGACGTTGACAGACCTTCGTAGGCCTACTGACTGGCTATCTACGATTCTACTGTATTGAATCTAATCTTGAATGGAAACGACGCTAATAAAGCTACACAGCTTAGAAGTAGCTGAATTGACGCTAACAAACCTTTCTTGTAGACACTAAACGAATAGGCCCTACGTACGATTCCCAATCGTTAATTTCAAATCTAATTCTAGGCCTGCTGACACAGTTGGAACGTTAATAGACACTAAATACAATTCCCATTCGTTCATTTCAACTCTACAAATAGACGCTGGAAACGACGCTAATAAGGATACGAAGCTCAGGTGTAGTTAACCGACATTAACAACTTTCGAAGTCTTATCGGTGACGGCATTATTCTACGATTTGCACACTGGGGGGATCATGTCCGGGGAGATAATGTCCTACGAAAAATCGGGGGGAACATGTCCGGGGCTAATGTCCGGGGGGGATCATGTCCGGGGGCTAATGTCCGTTCCCCGGGTAGCAGCGCTCTATTTTCAGCGAAGTCGTGGGCTGCCATATTGTTTACAAACGTTACGTGGGCAGGTACTCAGTCCTCGGGATTAGCAAATCATTAAGTTCATTCATTCAAGTATTAAACTGTGTGTTGTGTGCGTCCCGTACTTATAAACTAGATTTGGGGATCCGGCCTGTATTCGTTTCCAGAGATTCGGGCGGGCACCTTTGGAAATTTTAATACGCATCCAGGAGTCCATTCAGATGTCGGGAACATTAAGTAAACTGCCTACACGACACCTGGGGTTACCAAAATTACAATATACACCTGGCATACCTGGTATCCACAAATTCCGTACAGTACAGAAAAATCGCTTAATTTTTTAATAACTTTCTTGACACCAAAATTCACGATAAATTTCAAATCTTCCTCCCAAATTTCACTACACGCATGCGCATTGCCTACTTCTAAAATTAGACGATGCAGTAAGTATCAGGGTTGCCAGATTTCGGAAAAAAATTATCGCAAGATCTCGAAAAAAAGTCGCGAAAATCGCGAGATTATCATGAAAAAAGTCGCGAAAATCGCGAGATTATCGAGCTTATCTACATGCCTTACAAAACGCTTTGTCCTCGCGGGAGGGATCACTGAACACTGGACAGTCATCATGTCGAAAAAAACACGTCACTAATGATTTAATGGTGCCATGAGTCTTTTCCGGGAGCCTGTTACACATTAAGTATTTTTGCATTCAGTAATGAATTTCATTGCAATTTCTAGTTACGGCTAAATTGGTTTACAAACCATTCATGAATCGTACATGTATATAATGGTTAGGTCTATGTAGGCTATTGCAGTGAATTGGGAGTGATCGAATTCGAACCTACCTTCACAATCTGGGAGACGTTCCAATTCTTGTTGTATAATTTAACGTATTTCACCCACTTTCCCAAAATATAATAATAATATTCGTTTATTGACATTAAATCCAAGGCCGTAGCCAGGATATTTTTTCGGCGGGTGTTTAAAAACTTCAGTTACCGAAAACCTGATGACCTTTTTAAAGTAATCTATCCGAAATCTTCAAAAAAGGTGTCTCAAAACACTGATGACTATTTTTTGCCAGCAGTACGAAATTTAGAAAGGTGTCAATTACCCTTCCCAAAAAACTGATGACTTTCTGTTCATACGACCGAAATCTTCATAAAGGTGTTTAATTTCCCTTCTAAAAAAACTGATGTGTTTGTATTTGCACTGTAACTTCACTGTGAGGTAACAAGGACCATTAGCAACGCCCTCCTCCTTTATCCAGGTTTGGGACTGGCACTGGCAGAGTGCAACCAGTGGAGGAGTTAAAAAAATGATGACTTTTTCTCTCAACCATCCGTCCAAAATCTTCAAAAAAGGGTGTTCAATTTCCTATCTCAAATAAATGATGACTTTTGTCGTCCATCGAAAATCTTCAAAAAGGTGTTCAATTTCCCTTCTAAAACACTAATGACTTGTTTAGCCATTCGTCCGAAATCTTCAAAAAAGGTGTCTAATTTTCCTTCTAAAAAACAGATGACTTTTTAGTCATCCGTTCGAAATCTTCATACAATGGTGTTAAATTTCCCAAAATTGTAGAAAAATATGGCCAATTAGTTAATTATTTTTTACCATTTTTCATTTCGATGGGTGTTTTCATTGCTTTATTTCATGAACTTTGCATCATGTGCTTGTAAATGCATTACTTTTTTCACAATTTCCATTTCGGGAGGTGTTCAAACACCCAACACACCCCCCCTAGCTACGGCCTTTATCAAATCTGACAGACCGCAGATCGATTACAGGTACAAGTTATACGAAATACGGCCAGCTTCGCACGACACACAGGTCGGCTACAACAGGCCCGGTAACTTAACACCAATGGCCTAAGTGCTGGAACGCTCCTGATTCGGTCAATCCAGGAGAGGGGCGATCTTATTTTCAACAGACCCGAGGCAAACAACACAACGGAAAGCGCCACTGGCAGCTAACAGAAAATTCAAATAAATTTTTGCCCTGAGCGAGGTTTGAACCCGGGTCGCGATACTGACTACTCAGTTTATCGACCAACGCTCTATCAAATGAGCTACGGACCCCCCCCCCTAATGTGAGTTAGAGAAATATAATCCATAGTACTTTCCAAAATAGGCCAGGTGCCCGCGTACCTCGTGCATGAAAGATGAAATTTGAAGCCAATTATTGGCGGCAAATTTCTTGGAGCTTAATAGAAACGCGCCAGTCGGAAGATACATGATGAAAACAAAAAAATTAGTGGACAAGCAATTTGGTGCTTTCGGTAAATTAGTTCGTGCTCCTTAGGTAATTATTGCTTTATTATTAGATAGACAACGCCACGCACAACTGGTAACGGTAATTTTAATCTACAGCGGTGAATTTTATAAGATTTCAAAATGTCGCCGTGGCGACCGCGAGACAATTCAAAAGTCGCCCAAAAAGCGCGAGGTCGCGAGGACGAAATTTTCAGTCGCGAGTACTTTCAAAAGTCGCCCAATTCGCGCTGTTCGTAATCGTAATCGTAATCTCGAAACTTCTGCAGCGCCCACAAAAGCCAAGTCGCGGGAACCAGCTTATTCACAGGCGCTCAATCAAAACAAAATCGATAGGCAGCGGGTCAAGTCCGGAGAGTCAGGCAGGCAGATAGATGGACGGCTAAGGTGGGTGATGTTTAGAGTTGAAGTGGCGGGGGATGTAAGGAGAAGAAGAATCAGGATAGGATTTTTGAAAGAGCAATGTTTTCAGTTTTGAGTGAAAGACCTGTGGGGAGATAGCGAGAGGTGGAGTTTTGGTGAGTTCGTATGATGGGTCGGAAGTTTGCCGAAGTGCTGGCGGAAGTTTGTTCCAGAGTTTGTTCGCGACGACCTGGCAACCCTGGTAAGTATGTAGGCCTAGTTTTTATAATTTAATAGAAATTTCTAATAGACATACCTTTGATAGAAGTATAGAATAAAAACAAAGTCTAAAAACAATAAGATTTTTTTATAATAATAATCCGGTTGACAGACCGCAACCAGTCACGGTGTAGGCCTACAATTATGCAATTGAAACAATTCACAAGTGAAGTTACATTCAGTAAAAGTTAAAGTTAAACGTTTTGAGAACTTAATAGATCTTAACAGATCTTAATAATTATTCGTAATAATTAGGCTATGTGGATAGGGCCTACTCGATGTGGATATAAAATTACCCAATTGTCACTCAGAGTCACCTCTTGCTCAGTCAAAGATAGCTAGGCCTACAATTAGACCTATATGCTCAGAGTAGGACAGAATAATCAGTTGCTAGGGTTACGACTTCATCATTTAAAGGATTTGCTACTCATACGGTAAAAACTGTTGATATGGTTATAGGCCGGCCTACGCACGATTGTCTTCAAACAACAGAATACGTATAACAGGCTAAGCCTAGGTGTGGACAAGATTTACTTAGACAGAAAATTCTGTTCATATGGTTTGGTTACGATTATAATTATTATTCGAACAATGTAGCCTACGTCGTGTAAGCCTAGATGTAGATGTGATTGTAATTCAGAAGAAGATTCTTTTGATATGGTTACGATTGTCTAGCTATTTGTTTCAAACAAGAGAATGGGTATAGGCTCTAAAAAAGAATACGCATGCTTAGGCCCTATGTATACGTAGATACGATTAGGCCTAATTGTCACCATCAATTTGTCATTCAACCAGAAGAATCTGTTGGTATGGACAATGGGTATCATAATAATGGTTAGCATTGTCTTCAAACAAAAGAATAGCCCACATGGACCCTATGGATACGATCGACTGTCTCGCTAGACCAACATAATCTGTTGCTATGGTCTCGATTGTCTTCAGGCAATAGAATACCTATAGATATGCAGATATGAATGAAGTTACTCAGAAAGAAAAATCAATTGATATGGTAATGGCATAATTATGGATGTCTCCAGTCTCCACATGGGAACAAGAGGAGCAGTTAGTCAGTATAGCCTTCGCCTTATAGAAAATTGACACCTTTTTAAAAACTACTACCTTTGGTTTTTAACAATTTTCATCATCCTAAAGCTCTAATGATAACAATTATTATGCACAAAGTGAGGTTGATTAAATTTACATTTAAAAACGTCTGCGAAAATACCCATGTTCTTAATTTCCTGCTGTGTACTTTTCCAGTATGCGAATTGTAGAAAAGTAGCTATAGATGAGAGGTTAAGACTTTTATTTTTTGAAGTTGAGCTTTGAAATGAACACTTTACTATGGGGTCCTAAGAGAGATCGGGAGTTGAACCACAATCACACGACAATTCCTATGCTGAATGTTTAGCTATTGTCAAAAATTTAACATTGATCACTGTGTTTTGCCATTCCTGCACAAATATTTACGGACACCTATCTAGCAAGTTAAGATCATTATGGACTTTATGGACTGATGCAGGCAGTGCACTATCATGAGAAAACTACTCAAAGGTCCTATTATGTGAGCATTGAGTAAGTATAATATATCCAGATAAAGGTCCTATTGTACTAGTAAGTATCCAGATACCGGTACACACATAAAGAAAAGTATTAACGAAAAGGGACGAGTTTGCTGGAAAGAACAGAGATGAGAATGCTGCGATGGATGCTTGGAATATCACTGAAAGACATGAAACGAAGTGAAGACATCAGGAAAAAGATCGGTGTGGCATGCATCACTGACAAAGCACGGGAGACCAGGCTGCAGTGGTATGGACACGTAATGAGAAAGGAGAAGGGTAGCTGTGTCAAAAGAATCATGCAAGCGGAGGTATATGGTCGATGCAGTCGGGGACGACAGAAGAAAAGATGGGAGGACGTGATACAACAAGACCTGAAGCTGCTCAAACTGAAGAAAGAAGACACCGGAAGCAGAGACAAGTGGAGGAGAAGGATCCGAGTGGCTGACCCCTCGCCAGAGGGAATAATCCTAGCCTGAAGGGAAAGAAGAACCTAAAGAAAAGTTTTGAATGATCTGCATTTCTTATTTGAATCAGTCTGAAAACTTAAATGACCAAGTCAATGTACATGGTAGTACTTTTCATCATCAATTCTCCAGTACAAGATGTTTCTAAAACCACAATATATAGCATATACATTTACTGTGTGCACATACAAACAATGGAGACAGCAGCGTGATTTACATTTTGTGGTCTTGTATTAAGTAAACAAGAATGATTCAATATGCAAGTAAAAATAAAACTTGTTGAATTTAATACAATAAATAATTTCTATAACAGGAAGAAAACTGACTGCGGTTAATACTTAAAAACATAACCATACACTACAGGAAAAATGGTTCGTTGTAAGAAATCTTTGGCTGGTAAATAGCGGTCGTTGGTCTGTTGGTTCGTCAATTGATTACTTTTCATTCACAACTATTCCATTTTTCTGAACATTTGTTCAACATTTGAACACTATTCTAAACATTTCTTCAACAGGAAGGCTACTTACTTACTTACTTAACACTCGTTTAGAGTTTAAATGTAGCGACATGACTGTCCAAATAACAATCTCAACTAACGTGTTAATCCCATATTCCACATCTTTTGTCTGTCGGTCTGGACATAGCCTTTTTCCATATAGTAGATGATCACTACATATTTAGGCCACTTATATGCGTGCATGCACGCACGCACGGCGCACGCACACTCATACACACCCTACAGTTGTGTTTACTAGCATGCACTTAATTAATGTTTACTAAGTGCGTAAAAAGAAAGAATTGATTACTGTTCCTTGACATATAACACCTGACTCTGACATCAACACCTCCTACACATCAGTAAATTTAGTTACAGTTTGGTAAGAGTTTGTGAATTGTCTGCCTATAGAATATATGGTTTCCTTCATGAACCAGCAGTTCCAGTTTGTGAATCTCCTATGCAATGTTGCTCCTTACGCCCGTCTCTTACAATGGGGTTATGGTTGTGAGCTTGATTTGCCAACTGTTGGCTTTGGTCCAGTAATTGGTGGCTTTGGTTTGGTATTTGGTTTGATATTGCCCGGAGGAATCTTCTGAGGACCATCTGAAAAACCAGATATTGATGCATCTCCTGAATTCTGTCTTATCAAAGTTCTGCTGCTTTCTAGTTTATTTCCAGTAGAGTTTAAAATCGCAGGTTTTGTGAGCTGCCAAAGTTGTCCACTACCTGAATCTTCTGGATTGTTTTCAAGATCTGCATCAGACGCGTCTGAAGCTGAATGAGCTTTCTTTTTCTGCACAAATATTCCCTGACTGGGCATTTCAAAAGTTTCTATATTTGTGCCAGATTTACAATGCGGCATTGTCCTGTACTTTGCTCCACTTGCATCACCCGGCTTCATCTGAGGCGTTTCTTTTGACAGTGGAATAGGCAACTTTTTAAGACTGGAACGCACCTCAGTTAGCTGCTCGTCATTGAGAGACGGCTTAGGAGCTTCTCTTTCTGCAGCCTTGCGAAGCCCAGCAGAAATTGCTCCCAGAACAGCAGGATTCACCAGTGGCATGGATGGTAGTAACTTAGCGTCAGTGCCATGGGTTTTATGATATTTAGTCTTTGAATCATCCAATGAATGCTGATGACCAATTAAGCGAGTACTAATGACATTGTCCAAGTGACTTCGAGAGTTCACTCCGTCTTGTTTCACAGCCGGATGATCTCGATCTTTTTTCGGAGGCATAGGAGGCTTACGTACGCCAGACTCAGCTGCCGGGAGTCTGGCTTCTAGACCTAGACGGAAGTCGCTAGGCCTTCGCACACGAGAAAGGGGTGGCGAAGTGGATTCCACTTGGTTGTTACCAGACACCGCATTTACCGCAGATGACTTTGTCTCACTTCCTCCAAGTTTCAACTCCAGTTCTAAAAAAATTATTCAGAGTTTGTACTTCAGCAATTATTTTAACATACAGATGAAGAATAGATGGAGGGAGGGAGGGAAGTAGGAAGGGAAAGAGGGAGGGAGGGACAGAGGAAAGGAGGGAGGGAGACAGAGTGTAATCAAAGAACTTGGACACCAATGCAGTTTGTTATAAAGGTGTTAATGAAAATTATAAGCTTTCATGTAACCCTGCTGATTTGTGATTCATTTTCATTTGTCATAATGTAGGTCAGTGATTCCCAAACTTCTGTGGATCGGGACCCACTTACAAATATTGTGGCCGTCTCGAGAACCACTGAATAAAATTAAACATCGTGCACTATAATTTGTTTCGTAAATTGGCATGGAAATATGCTGATTTACAGACACCGTTTTCAAATTGGCATATCACCATATATGAAACATATATCATTATATACATGCACAACTACAACAGCCAGCCATAGTCCAATCATATTCAAATGTTGTTGCTTTGCGTTTGTAACATGAATTCTTAGAATTTACAAATAAATGACAGAAAAAATTCCTGAAAAAATATGGAGACCCACGTGACAGAGCTTCGTACCCAATTCTGGGCCGTGACCCACAGTCTGGAAATGCTGATGTAGGTTATACTCTCTTTAAATCGGAGCAGAAGGTGCTATACCTAGTCTCAAACATGATTGATGGCCCACGCATTTACCTATATAAAAAAGGTGATCAAAACATGAACACTGCACTAAAAACAGTGTTTAAAAACACCGAAAAACTTCTAAACCACAACCATTTTGCAAGTAATTACTAGGATTAGATTAGATTAGATTAGTCAGAGAAGCATAATCATGAAACTTTCTTAATAATTATCCTTCAAAGAATGAATATCTTAAGTTTATTGTTTATTAAAGTTTGGTAAATTAATTGTACTTGACTGCTTCGATGCGAGGTATATACATTGCACAAATTATAATCTGAACACACCTTCACTGATATCCGATTTCTGTAAAGAGTTGAGGTTGTCGTGAATCTCACAGAAAGTTGGTCGGTCCGCTGATTCCCATTTCCAACCTAAAGAAATTCTGTAAACTGTTACTGTGGTTTTAGTAGGAACTCTTTTGCCTTTCAAGATAACAGACAGAACGAATGGTAGCATTAAACTTTAATTATATATGTCACATTGTGGCTTTAGTGAAACTGAGAAATTTGCATTTCTCCATGAAAAATACTTGTGTTCTTAATTTCTCTGCTATGCATACTTCAAGCTCATGTCAAAAAATGAAACCGTGATCAATGTGTTTTGCCTCCATCCTGCAAAATATCTGCTGGCATTCATGGGCTACAACCAAATAACAGCATCATCAACCTTCAAATAATAACTTTAATGTTAACCAACACTCCACATAAAAAGGCCCCAATGCGTAGTACTTGAAAAATAGAACTTGTTCTTGAGAGAATTTTGCAGAACATAATTCTGAAACTTTTAAAACCCGTAATATTGCTTACACTGCAGCATTAGATTGTAGACAACTGAAGGACATCCAGAAGGACAAGACATCCGGCTGCCTCTCTCCAGGAAGATGTAGACATCTTGGAGGTCAATTGAAGGGTATGGAGTCTCTCCGTATGTTGCCAACTCCCACAGCAGCACACCAAATGCTGGCAAAACAAACAATGCTAATGAAATGAAACAGAAATACACATGATTTTTTCATTATCATCTTTATCACCATTGCTGTCATCATCGTCATTACAATTCTTATCATCATCATCATTGCAATTGTTGTCCGCTACACTATCATAGTCACTGCCATCATCATTGCTTTCATCATCATCATCGTTATCATCATCATCATCATTATCATCATTGTCACGGACTATTATGATCATAATCCTCTCATCATTATTACTTGCTAAAATCAACGATTAACATCTGTTCTCAATGACTTAATTCAGGCATAAGTCCCTTGCAACATACTGTGCACAGAACTAGAGGTAAACTCCAGTACTTTAGAGTAACAGTAACAATGAAACTAAATCATGTCTATCAATCAATATTTTTTATTGTAGCCAATCGAAGGTACAAGAACAAGTTATGACAACATAGTTTTTGTGGTTACAACAGGAATGGTCAAGAAAGGATCGAAGATTCCACTGCTTAAGGACACCCCAATATCAAATTAAATCAAACATTGTGCGATGGCAATAGATAAATATTGAAATGAACCAGTTCTGATCTTGCTAGTGGAAACTCCACAGTGATCTGACAAAAAAGCTAATACAATGTCTACAGATCTCCTAAAACTATAATGGACTGTATGTCATAAACAACAGTAATAAACCAACACATCGCAACTGACACAAGTCAAACACAAGGCCAGCATTCCTGGTATTTGAGACATTGTATATACATTGGTCCCAGGTTACCATACTGGCTGATATCATCCACTGGCCCAATAGTGGTCCTACACACATAATGTGACTACATTCACATCATAAATACCAAGTGTAATACAACATACAACATTGATATATGTCCAATTGTGTCTCCTTGTGTAAACTAACTTCGGTTAATGTGTCCATAAAAGGCAAAACACACATGGAATGCACGTTATTCAACATTAGACATTTTGCAACAAAACACCAACATTCATGTTTTTTTTACTGGAAATACATTGTGGGTATGCTGGCTGTGAATGCAATGGCACTGCCAGTAAATGTAATTACCCTACCATAATTAGACAGGCGTCCAGCAGCACAGCCCAGGCCTACACGTACTTCTCATTACAGGTTTTTAATCGATTAATTTCGGTTTGTTAAATTAATTTTCTTAACTCATTTTGTAATGCCAAACAACACATTTCCGGTGTAAACAACATGGTGAACAATTATAATGTGAAGCGTTTGATGGGACAGCTACACAATCATTTTCCATTTAGGGCAAATTCTGATGGGAAAGTGGAAAGATGGTGGTAAAATTATTTGCCTTAATTGCAATAAACAGTTTGACTGAAGTTTTTTTTTACATAGAAAGTAGTAATTTAACTCAGCAAAAACATTTTTAACAGAACTTCTTCATGCTTTACGCAACAGATAGCAAATAAAACAAATATAATCGAATTATCAAAGTAAAATTTTTGCAGTTAATCAATTACAATTTTTGAATCAGCACCAGCCATACATTGGATGCATAGTAGAGTGTCTGAAGTCTTGCTACAGAGTCATTTTCATGCACATATCCGTTTTTAAGAGTAATTTTTAATTTAGATTGTCTTATATAGAAAGTGCTAACTCCAACTGACCCCATACATCAGATTTTGTCGAGAATGAACCATACATCAGGCCCTCTGGTGCCGTCCATTTGATTGGAAACTTGCATGCAGTCTGAGCTGTGTACGTCTCATCTAGCACAAGTAGTCGTGCAAGTCCAAAGTCGGCAACTTTCACCAAGTGGTGATCTCCAACAAGACAGTTGCGAGCAGCCAAATCTCTGAAAATGAGTTTTTAACGAAATAAAGATAGCCTCTTGTGGGTTGGGTATCTGAGCCACCTTACTTAAATCTGTGATTCTGTATGTATGTTGGTGTGAAGAGAGGAGTCACAGATGTGACAATGTTTTCTGGCCCAAGTAGCCTTGCTCAAGCACTACACAACATGGAAATTAAAGCCAAAATATGTAATTTTTAAAGCTACATACGTTCTATGTGATGTTTGTGACTGATAATGAAGATCAAGATTAAGATTTTGTAAGCAGAATTAGACAGCGTACTTAAAAATGCAGCATTAAAGATTTAGTCTAGTAAAAAATTCTGGGAACAGGCCTGCCAAGCCCTTCTAGATCCCTTACCTCCATTTATCTCAGGTGCTTTTCCACTTTGTGGAAGAATTTCCACTGGCCTGCCATTAAAAAAGCACCCCTGGTTTAACATCATCTATATTTTAGGAATGTATTGTAAAGTAATGGGCTGAAGATCTTTGGCTGGTTGTCCCAATGCCTACCTGTGAATGAAGTTCTTTTCCTCCAGATATCCCATGGCAGATGCAACCTGGGTGGCCATGTAGAAAAGGGTGACCTGACCTAGTTCTTCAGGCGAGCTGCTTCGTAGATAGTCTCGCAGGTTACCTTGGCTCATATACTCAGTTATGATGTAGTATGGAGGCTGCCATGTACAGATACCTATAATCAATATCATTGGACACAGAAACGTAAAAAAGAAAAACAGATATTAAGTTACTGTTTAAAGCCATAGACCATCACAAAAAGAGGTCACACATAACTAATGGATCCTGATGTTAATGAAGATTTAAAATACGATACAAACAAACACCTCTATATGAATATGAAACAGTTAGCTCATAAAGTTTTGCAATTGCAAAACACTGATAGACTTTTTAATTCACAATTGTAATTGCAAATTTATACAGCAACACTTCAAGAAATGCTCATCAGGATTAGTAGAATTAATTTAAATTGAAGGAATATTTTTAATAAATTATTAGATATAAAATACTACTTGCTTAAACTAATCCAAATATTCTGATATTTACGGAGACCCTGCTGGAACCTTATATCACAGCTGCAGTAAAAATATCATGCTACAACTTTTGTTAATGGACGCAGGAAGGTTGTGACAATGTTTATGAATTTTTCATCAGGACACATTTAAATTCACGTCCAAAGATTGTCAAATTCAGGTGGGATTGGGAACACTTCAGATAGCAAGTCTTCAAATGAGTCAATGTAACAGCTCAGAAAGAATTCATTTAAGTGGGAATAAGTGTTAATAATAACACGACACATAAACCAACACGACACATAAACCAAACCATTTTACCCTGACAAAACTAGTAAAATTTTCAAAGGTGCAAAACAATTTGAAAGGGAAACTTTAAAAATTGGAACTTAAGGCCTGTAGGAATTGGAGATAATTATTACCAAGAAGCTGAACAAGATTCGGATGCTTCATTTCCTTCATAATGGTTACTTCCTTCAAGAAATCATCTAATTCTGTTGAATCTGCCTGTTTAACACAGTAGAACAAAACATACTGTTTACTATCTCAACCACAGAATAACCTAAAAGAATATGACATGCTCTTACAGCCTCTTGTCAATTTGCTAATCTGATAAAATGGTCTTCATGTATGAGAAAAATCTCACTTTATAGTTCACAATTCAGCTGAGCCAGTGATGGGTAATTAAGACTTTGCAGCTAATTAATTAGAATCAGCATCAGTTTGAATTTCATAATTACAATTAGAACTGGCATTTTAGGAGAACTAATCAATCAGAATTAGAGTTAATACTCAACTAATTAATTAAAGTTAGTTGGTGATGTCAGAATACAAAACAACATAAAGCAACCACTATTAAAATAGCAAAATAGTCAAATTTATAGATCAGCCTAATCTGAATAAAGTATTAATTTCAGAAGTCCGAATCATAATTTGCTTTCTAAAACCACTGACAAAGACACTGTTACATCTACCATACATAGTGAACCAGAAATGGTCATTCATGCTACCACTTCATGCGGTCATAAGTGGTGGTGGCTAGTACTTGCCCTCAGTGTTTTGATGGCCACTTGGCGGTTGTGCTTTTTCCATGTAGCTTCATACACATCACCATACTGACCACTGCCTGCATTAAACAACATATTTATTTGTACATGGGAAACTTCATTATGTAAAAATAAACAATGCTGTCGAAGATTTGTCCAAGTGCAAGACATAAATCACATGAATTTCTCATAATTTTTTTAAATTATTTAAGTTTTGACTGATGCAAATAGCCATAAATATTGTCATCAAAACAATGATCCATCAAACTGTTTTTAAATTGTCAGTTAGGATTGTTTCTATGCTTTGTGATGAGCAGAAGTGCTAATCAGTTTTCAAAAAGTTCTGTTTCTCATCAGATGAAATAATGATGCATCCAGTACAATAAAAAAATTAAAAGAACCATTTGCAAACAACAGTACTGCTTCCTATAGCTTACCAACTCATAACTGCGATCAGGAGCAACTCTCAAGATATGCTTGGAGATTTATCTTAGGAATGAATATCACAATTTCTTATAACTAAGGGTTTCAACACCCAATGTTGTTAAAAACTAATAATAATAGTAATAATAATAAATTTGTCACATTCAAGGGTGCATTCCCTACAAACCCCGAAAATGAGGCTTGACCCTACAGACAAATTTCCAGCTCCCTATAGCAATTTTCCTAAATCTCAAGATATCCTTGATACCCTAGGCAAAAATTAATAATAAATTATTATTGTTATAAGACGGCAATAATGCTGCTCACACACTAATTAGTCTTATCTTGTGATCTCAAGATTAATTAAGCTATTTACATGAATTGTCGTATGCTGTGATGCTGTTCACCAGAGTGCTGGTTTTATTAAGAATATGCTTACTTACTTAGGGTTACCATAATTGCTCAGATGAAAAAGAGGACACACAAAATGTTCATCCAGTTACCATCCCGCAGCCGGCTCTTTATAGTGCTACGCCAATGTTAAGTGTTGTATAAAAAAGTAACGTTAAACTACACAATTTTTTTCTTATTTTACATGGTTTCAATTTAAACTTCATTGAGTGAGTGTTCATTACTCCAGTACTTCAGTTGGCTACACATTACACTGCTGTCACTGACTGTACACAGAAACAAAACAGTGACAGATTCGTCACTTTTCAAACCCAGTGTTACGAAAATTTTTGTTACTTTGGCATATAAAGTTCCCCGAACACTCTTAACATGCTTCGGCGTTTCGAGGTACACCTTTAAATCCAGTGTACCCTTATTGGCAACTGACATATAAGTTCCGCTGCCGTGTGTCAAACATTTAGCTTCCCAGCCATAACGACCTGCAAGTGAAAACACTTAGGTTTCGACATTTTTTATGTCAATTCTTTTCGCTAAATTGAAAAATTAATTATTTTATTTAGATCCACAATTATCACTACGTAACTCGCGTTATATTTATGCGTTTGGTTTAAAAAAGACCGCTTCAGGAACCGGAAATCCAATGGTAACCATACCATATGGGCAAATATTGCTGGAACGCGTGTTAACATGGAAAAGTAAGTAAGATCGATCGATCGTGGATGGACGGGGAAAAACCCGGACAAAAGCCATATTTTTGGAAAGCCGCCCGAAACCCCGGACAGGGGCCTAAAAAGAGGACATGTCCGGGGAAACCCGGACGTATGGTAACCCTATACTTACTTCCTTACTAAATAGTGAACCTAAATGGCTACTCTGTGGCTGACCTCAGTGACTACAGTAATGATGCTTTGAACAAGTAACCCTACACTAATATGACAAAGTAATACTAATAATCTAGAATAGATGAATCAATTACCGAGCAGCTGTTTCATCTCGATTTCATTCCTGTCAACTTCCCATTTATCCATTTCAGGACTTAACGCAAAAACTGGCGGTTTGTTGACCCTACGAACAGGAAACTGAAGCATAGCCACAAGTCCTGGTTCCGTCGCGTAAAACTTGACGAGTTGATTCAGACTTGGGAATTGCTGCTCCACTGCCACGAAAAACTGTTGAGAGCAAGCAACAAAACTGCATTTGAACTGTCATAGGTCAAAAGATGATATGGCTATATAATGGATGGATGTAATGAGATTCAGGGATTCCAGTTAGCCAATGCTAGAACCATGTAACAACCAAGACATCTTTTTCTCCTGGTCTAATGCACTGGGAGCACCTCTGATTGGTGTGCAATGTGAGAGGTGCTATATAAATGTATACAGTACAATACAATATGGAACAATCTTGTTCAACAAGCAGCAACATTACATGCTGGCATGAATTGTGATTATGGTTTACTGACAGTATACCAGGGCTTTATTAGCGTGCAGTTGTACACAAATGTGCAGTTCTAAATGGATTTGTGCAGTTGTAGCCGAACTTATGTGCAGTTAAAACTAGCATAAAAGGTCATTGTCTCTACTGGGAAGAGAAGGAAGGGACTGTGCAGTTCTTAAAATGCCTTAAAAAGCAATGCCCTATTCACTCCATGTGCCTGGAAAAGGTCCCTCCCCTTCATCAAACAGATGCATAACTACAATGTCAACACCATATTTCAATTCGATTTTAATTTAAAAGCAGATAAGGAAAGCTATTGCTTCCTCTTCATTCAAGCCCAAACTAAACAGACCAATTTGCATATTAGTTGATATATTACTGCCACTGGATTATTAATGATATCATTATTGCCAATTAAATTTTGTAAGCGTTATTTGTCTGCCTAGTAATTATTTAGGGCACATAGTGTTATGACCATAAGTAGATATTTTTTCAGAGCGGCAATACACAATGGTCATAATTAATTTTTTGGGCAAGCCAGAAAATGCAAAACTGAAAATTGACAACATCATGCTTTTCATAGATGCGTTTAAATGTAAAAGCTGACCATTTAAAATAGTATTAAAACAAATCATAATAGAGACACCACTAATTATACAAAATGACATGGGTCTGCTCTATATATAATTTGAAAAAAATGATTTTTTTACTTACAGTTCAATATGTCAGTTTCACTTTGTAGCATTAATTAGCGTCAGAAGTTCTAAATGCCAAAAAAGTTTTTAAAAAGAAAGTCAATATTTTCAATTTTCTGTGGTGGGGGAGGGCAAGTTCCCTCTTGTTCCATGTGCAGGCCCCATGCCAAGTGTCTTATAAGGGGATAATGTGCACTGTATCTTGTGACAAATATTGAGCAGAAAAAGTTGTTCAGCAAAGACTGCAGTTCGTTCATTCATTCATTCATTCATTCATTTCAGAATACCAGCTGAATTCCCTTGAAAAGGTGCTATATAAATGAATGAATGAGTGAATTTAATTATATACACTCACCGCCAACAAACAGCTGGCATCAGAAACTGGTGATGATGATGATGATGATGATGACGACGACGATGCCGATGATGATGATGATGATGATGATGATGATGATGACGACGACAATGATGATGATGATGATTCAGCATTTTCTTTTGGAAATCCTTACTTATCTAGGAGTAGAACTACCCAGATAAATCTATTACCATCTCAGAATCTCTTTGTATCTTGTAGTGGAAGTACTTCTCCTCGTAGCGCACAGACAGTGTCATCTGTCCAAGACAACTCTCACTCTCCCTCACCAAGAAGCTGCCAGTGATGCCCGACGACAGAAGATATTCAGCCGCATTTCGAGACAAAGGTCCGTGGAACCAGGAGAACTTACTGTGGCTGCTGGCAGAGGCTATGTAGTTGGTAGGTACCCAGCCACTTTTGCGAACTGGACCGCTTTGCTTTTCAACTTTCGACCATTCTTTGCTTTCATTATACTCCAAAACAATGACTTTATCCCCTAGGAAAATTGAACCATTTCATCATTTGATAGAGATCATTTGTTATAAGATTCTTTTAAATTACTCTGTCTAATTTGTCCAGTCATTTAGAATGGTAACAGTTTAAAATAGTCATCATTTTGGTTGATTTCTTTTGTAGCATTGCATAAGTTAAATTGCTTCAATTCTTTAAAAATAATCTTCGTTGGTTTAATTAGACAAGAGACAAATCCGGATGACACATTGCACCCAGTCACACGTCAAAGCACATTAAAAATCATCGACGACAAAAATATTGTGAACATAACAATGTCGGTCATTAATTGGAGGCAAAGAGAACCCTCGGAATGTGTGGATGTTTAAAAAAACTTCATGTGAACACTTCCTGATTTACTAACTTATGGATTCATTACATCACAGATCAAATGGTGTTTGGTTTGTCACAGCATAGATCACATTCAAAACTTCATCAACTGTCACCGTCATTTATCATTCAGGATGTAAAACTATTCTTAAACCATTCAGTCGAGTGCAGAGACATACATCACTAAAACATCTCTAATAAGCCTAATTGAAATAGTACTATACAAATTTCACACTATAACAGAAACTGTAGTAAGTTTGCCATCCATTATCAATTATATTGCTGTGTACTTATTGCACTCAGGTTATCAGACAGGAAACCAAAACGTCATCAGAGAGAGATAACGACAAAACCTGAGACAGTTGGAAGATAATACTCAGCATTTATTGACTCATTGCTCTTCAAATCTTCTTAACATGTTTGCACAGTCTATGGTTGATATCAGAATACAGTTGAAGGTTTTGACACGTACCTTTGACCAGAACCAACTGATTGTCTACGCCTGACTGAAAATCATAAAGCGCAACAAATAGATTTCCGTCGTCATCTCCGTTAACACAAGAATCCAGATTCTCTTCGGACAACCATCGTTTGTTATTCACCGAATCCAAGGAATCTGAATCATCGTTCTGATGCTGTTCGTCTAAAAAAACAAATCAATAGAATATTAGGCTAAGCTAAATGACACCACTCGCACTAGTACTGCCATTCTTGCAGAGCATCTGCCAGTGACATTAGGAAACTTGAGCGCTTCTTTGCCAAAATGCAGCTGAGCATTTTCTCACCTACTGAGGGGTGTTTAGAGTCTTTGGTTGAGGGGAAGGGGTTGTTAACGACTGCTGAAAACTGTGTTAACAATGATTTGCATGTTCTGTGAAGCTTGCTCCCTTCCATAGTTCATCGCCCTTGTGACTTGCGCCCCAGGCCACATTATTTTTAACCCTTGATAAAGATGACACTAACTATATTCCTAGATTATTTTATAGACGATAACTTCTGGTTAACTCTTATTTCTGTGTTTATTAATCATCCCTGTTCTCACTGATTGCGATTTGTCACTCAGTTTTTTAATAAACAAAGATAAATCTTATTGCTGGCATTTTGGCAATTGCATTACTATAATTGCAGCCAATTTGGTACAACCTATATACGTTTCATATCTAGCCGATCTTATAATATGTAAGAGGCTTAGTCACTGGCAACAGGATGTACCTGTGGCTAGAATGTCTGTAGACATATTTTCGTCTGACAGTAGGGTACACACACACATGGTCTACAGACTGCAGCCTGTCAGTGCGATACATTCAGGTCGGCTATGGACTCAAATGTGCTTCAAAGTTATACATGTTGTATAATAAATTGTATAGCTATTTTGTACTTAACTAATGATAATTAATATTATTATTGTGAAAATTAATATGTGCAAAGTTCACTCAGAATATTTAATATGAATCTGACGTGTGGTTAGTCAGTTGTCAGGTAACACAATCGATAACTGTCGACAACCCAGTGGTGGTGCCAGGAATTCAGTTTTTGTAGGGGGGGGGGCTGGGCTAAAGCGGAGGAAATTTTCGATTTTCATTCGCCTACATTTCTGATGACCTGACGATATTTCATTTTCCCCATCCCAAAAAGCCTGATGACCCTTTTAGGGGGCTAAGTTATCTCATGAAAATATTTCATTTTCCCTGTCCAAAAAACCCTGATGACCTTTTGGGGGCTTAGCGCTCTTTGTTCCCCCTGGCGCCACCACTGGGTCAATCAGAGATTGGATACAGTATAATACAGATGTTGTACGCCAATAAGAAAGATGTTGTAAGCCAATAAGAAAGAATGAATTTCAAGATAACTGTTGAAGGTAGAAACAGAGTTTGAGCATCTGAGAACATTGAGAGTCAGATAAGTTTTTGTTCATGGCATACAGGAGAGACTGGAGAGTGCATGACAGTGCTGCATGGTGGTCCAGCCAAAGCACCCATTTAAGAAGACCACAGACCATGAGGAGGGATGTGTCGAGGAAATACAGGTGGTTGAAGATAGGTAGGATCAGTACTTCACAATCACCAGCTATAGAATTTCAGCAGGTTGCATCAGAGTCATGGGAATTGTTCAGCAGGTGAAGAAATTAATGACTTTTAATGCATGAATGATCATATGAAGCACAAAGACTCAAAGAGTTTGCCTATACAGTATATATAATTTGACGCATCAAGCAGCATAACCTCAAAATAACAAAGCAGAATATTAGGCAAATGAAGAAAAGCATTTAGAACGTTTATAGCCCAATTCTTTTAGTATATTATTCATATTAAAAAGCTAAACTTAGGTTAGTTTACTAATCCTTAAAGATGTAGAAGTACTGATCAGTTACTCAAAACTTCATGAATCTGTACGTTATTGAGAGTTTTAGGCAGGCCATCAAGTCAGTCGTAAATAAAATAGGTTCCTTAAATGACCCGACACGACCCATAGTGTTGCTGACATTGGTAGGAGTGCTCATTGTGAGGATTTTATATTTAAGAGCAGACCTTTAGTGACTTATTGCTCTGACTTTGTACAAGATTTGCATTCAGATAAGAATAGATTCTTCATTAAACGAATATCTATATATGTGTAAGCACTTCAGAAAGAAATATCAGGCCAAGCAGAACAATGCCCACTTGAGGGGTGTCCAGAAAAATAATACAGTCACAGAAACCACCACACTCAAGTTTTCCCACTATTCCATATGTTGTATAACATTTAAAACTTCCGCAAAGCAATTTATAGACATGACATGGATAGAATGGGAAACTTGAATATGGGTGGTTTTGACGATTGATATACTTTTGGGCATTCCTAACGAACTTGCTGATGACACTGATTGTAGAGATGAGAAACTTGTCTGTATAGGGCAGAACAAAAACAAACAAGGTAGTTGCTGTGGTCAACTGTGTCAAAAGCAGCATTAAAGTTGAGACATGTTGAAAGGCATGCTTATTTTCCTCTGTTAACAGAAGAGAATGATGGTCTCCAGTGAAAAGTGAGATAAGTTTCAGTGTAGTCACCTTCTTTACAGTAGGCCAATTGACAATTGGTATGAAGTTAGGACATGAAGTAACATGTTTCTTGATCCATGTTTCTTAATCCATTTAAACAATAGAAGGACAATATTATCTTTCAAGTGCTATTCAGATTAGAGTTCAGTCTGAAGTTTGACATTATGTTGAATCGCTGATATCCAGGTCAAGTTCTCAGGTAAAACAACCTAACCAGAGTAGAATCAAATCATGATGGGAAAACAGCTTTTAGTAGACATTTTGGCTAAATGTGCAATACACAATAGGGTAGGAGAAAACATTAGAACAAGATCTAACAAGAAAAGGTATGAAGTCCACGAGACAGCGTGTACAGACGGATTAAGATGAGACGCGATACCACACAGGTTGTCGATAGACATACCAGCATATAAGTCAAGTAGTAGGTCATTATATCTCAGATTAGCAGAACACTGAACAATTTGACATTTCAGATGTCTGATTTTGTCAACAAAGAGGCCAAGTCAGCATATAGTTTCTGGTTTCCTCTTTCTGAGTGCTGGCAGTTGGCAGCATCCTTTGTTGAATGCCGCACATGCTGAGAGGCGTACCATCGTGTCCTGAGAGTTTTGAGCAATCTCAAGCTGGCTGCAGTAGCAACAGGTGCAACAAATGAGGAGTGAATCTATGATGTCATTTACAGGGTGATACTGACAGATGGTATTGTATTGCATTGTATTGTATCTGACCATTTATAAAGCGCTTCTCACAGCAAGAGCCTTTCAGAAGCGCTGCCAGTGCATGAAACCTTGAGAGAAATGCCGGTAATTATCAAATCTTCTACAAGACCTGAACTTCTAGAACCTGGCTAAAATCAAGGTAGTTGTTCTTCGTTTGTCTCAATTGTCCACAGGTATCAAAATAAGTAGGTCTGGTTACAGGAGGCCAGATAGTTTGGGGAGAAAGGAGTTGTTAAGGTTGAGTTTAGATTGAGTGCAATGGGAAGAAGTGACTTCGCTAAGTTCCAGTGCTAATTGTTTCATAATTGTAATTGCAATCTCCATGATAAAGGTGGAATATAAATCCTAAGAGGCAGCAGACATAGAAGACATAGAGGCAACTGAGGGACAGGGTGATCAACAGTGGATTGAAGGATTAGAGTGTATGAAATTTGAGTGCAGAGAAGGATATGGCCTCTGTTTGCAAATGGTAAACATTGTCTTGGTGGTGTTTTGTTCTGTGTGATTGATATCTCACCAATAGTGTATGGGAGTCATAGATCTGTCTTGCATGACTGCAGGCATTCAGGTTGTATAGGTTAGTCACTATTAGGTAATTTAACCACATAACCAATTCAATATATAGAGTCCACCTTCATGTTGGTACAAATGCAGTGCTCTGGTGACCATGTACGAGTTGCATATGATTCTCATTATGTGCCAACCTCAGGCAATTTGCTGCAAAGTTTGGCATATTCATCCCTGGTTGCAGGGGACAGAGACCCATGGTTGCGTTGGTCATTGTAACTAACAATGCAGAAAAGTATGGGACGAAATCTCCATTATGAAGATTATTATGTACAGTAAGCAGTGAGCACCGTGATTAAGTCCTTCACTAACAAATGGTCAGTGCCATCAAATGATGTTGGTCATAAGATAAATAGGATAATGGCCCCCAAAAATACCGGTAATTGTAAAATTATTTAAATTAAACTCTGAAGCAAAATCTATTGTTGAGTACCTCTGACAAGTAGTGGTGCTACATAAATGTGCAATTACAATTACCACTACATTACGATTCCAATTCCTGACTGCGCATGTCTAACAATGATGATATTGCATCGAACATTGCCCATCCATTTCTTGACCTTGGCATATACACAATGGCTGGTGGTCAGTCCTCTCCCTCACCGTCTTATCTTCCACTGACCATAATGTACAGTCAGTGTATCTTAACAGCTGAGTTAACTATGGATGCTGTTGGGTAGGAAATCTTGAACCAAATTTCTGCCCTGCTGGGGATTTCCACTTTCCACCCCAACCTCTCGATTGACAGTTCAGCAATGCTAACCACTACTCTACCAACCACCCACATGTACTGTATTCTAATCACGTGCATTATAGCTGAGCGAACAATTGTGACTGGCACACGACCCTGGACCAAAAAGGTCATACATGCACAGTACCAATAAACAGGAAGTACAGCTAAATAAATTATACGTGCTGCAGTGCATCACGTAATTTCAAGTAGGCATAAAATCACCTACGTTACATTTATATCTCATCCATATATGCCAAAGCACCTCAAAGCAACCAAATGTCTGATACAACTCAAAACTTGAAGTGTGTATTTACCATAAAATAAAATGTGGTTGCTGTCTCTAGAGTACTGGAAAAAAAACATACATAGGAATACCGAGTTACTGAACTGTAATAATTCTTCTTGAGCGCAGAGCTGGTAAGAGGTGAATTTCAAGTATGGGAGGTGAGGTGTTGAAGCATCAGCTGGTATAATTTATTATACTAAATCTGTGTCATCGAATATACTGCCTGCAGTTTGACATACGACCTGCGGGCTACGACACGGCCCACCAAGTGGTTCACCTCATGAGTGCTTGTAGATATTTTTGCAGGGGAAAAACACATAGGACACAATTATACGAAGAATATAGGATTTAAACAAGGGCTTGAAAATGCAAGGCAGAAATAAAGAACATTGGTATTTTTCATAAAGGTTTCTAAATGTAAATGTCCCAGGTTCACTCTGTCACAAAGAAATATAACTCTAGTGAATAGCAACAATTACAAACAGCTAATCATGTACAATTGGTATATGTACAAATAAACCCTCTAACCATCCTATAATAATTGACTGTCTGCTTTGATTTTGTCTGCATTGTAACGGGTTGCGGTTTGTCACCCAGATTGCTAATAAACAAAGATATCTACTATACCAATAGCATCAAATTAGTGCAAAGAAATTTGTTAAAAATTCTAACTAAATAAAGACCTCCGATTATTTCACACGCATTCTGCGATGCAGAGTTTTTATATCGGCTGATTGATCAGTCACGATTGATATTATTCTCAGAACAGAGTACTTATATTTTTACTTATATTTTTCTAGCACCTTCCAGAGATTGTCTTTGACTTGCACAGTATCTAAGGCTTACCCCTTTATTTACTACAGCAAGATCTCTTATTCATTCTATTCCATGGATTTATATAGCGCCCCTTCAAGAAATCTACTCATAGGCAGGGCTGTACACGAGGGTATAATAATAATAATAATAATAATAATAACAATAATAATAATAAGACGATTTATATAGCGCCGTAGCACAGCCGAGGCCGAAGGAAAGGGCGCTGTACAAGAGTTCAAAAGTTACTAGCATTATACGACTGTTTAAATAGATAAGTCTTGAGTCTGGATTTGAATGCCTCCAGAGAAGGTGCATTCTGCACATAGTCAGGAAGACTGTTCCATGCAGTTGGTCCCGACACAGAGGGGTATACGTGGGTATACAGCGTGTACTCGCCTCTGGCGAAAAACGACATCGCATACTCACCTCCCAAAAACCAGGGTATACGCGGGTAAAAACCAGGGTACACGGCTACACGCGAGTATAAGGTCATCAGAAATTTTGGGCCCAAAAAAGTCGGTTTTTCTCCCGGTCAGTGTGTACTCAGTACTCACCTCAAAATACCCCCCTGCTCATAGGCGAGTGTGTAGTAGTTTTAGACATACCGGTACATAGTTCATGTCGAATTCTACAGATGATCTTGACACATCCTAGTTTCTATGTTAATCATAAGAGAATGTCAAAGGGCAAGTGAGTTGCTCTCAAGAATAGTGACAAATTACAGCAGATTTTATTACAAATTGGGATTAATACCGGTACTTGAGACTGATTAGCTTCAAATCCTGGACTCTAAGAGCACATCCTGGAACTTATACCAGCATCATATGCCTGTCACTTGCTGGCTTTTGTAAGAGACATGAGAGGGCATATTATACATGAGAGTGCATGAGGGTTTATTGAGGGTATATAACATGGAGAGTATATATGGGTATATTATTAGGCACCAATTTAACCTGAAATTGAAACAAACTTACAAGCAGGATATAGACACAGTTTAACTAGCCAGTGCCATATTATACCCTAGAGTTCAATTCTCTGATCTCAGGATCAGTCAGGCACTGTTTCACATGTTCGGGGAACTTCATTACAACATGATCTCCTTGCCCATATAGCCACCATCACTGGGAGGTACATACATATAGGAACCCTTGGTACATATCACCACCCGTCGCTAGCTCACACACCAGATCAAAGATAAGCAGAAGAATAACATTGGACTATATTAGAGGCCCCACTATAGCACATTGGATAACACACTGGCAGGGAGATCAGCAGATCGAGTTCAAAGCCACCATAAGGTAGACAAAGACGACGTGCTTTGTAGGCTGCTATTAGTGCCATGTATTGCAGGCTATCTGTTCTGTTAGTAGTTAAGATTTATGTCTTAATATGTCATTTGTGTTCTTGTGAATTGTATCAATTGCATAATTGTACACTATAACCGGTTGCGGTCTGTCAACCGGATTGTTCAAGTTCAATAAAAGCATTATTATTATTATTATTTTTATTTTTATTATTATTATTATGTTATCACAATCTGAGAAATTTCTACAGAACTCAATCAAGCAAAGTTCAATCAATCAATCAGAATTTATATAGCGCCCCTTCAAGGTACCTACTCACAGGCGCTCCCGGCTGAGATCAAGCGGGGGAAAAACAGTCTTCAACAGTCTTTGAAATTGAGAACACTTTGGGAGGTGTCACATAGTCAAGGGAAGACCATTCCAGGTTGTTGGACCAACCAAAGAGAACGAACGGCTCTGCATTGTCACAGAGCGAGTGAAAGGAACCAATAAGTCACCATGGACAGCTGAGCACAGCAGCCTATGCAAGTGGAAATGGGAGGCAAAGTTGGCACAAACTTATTCATAGAAGGTCAATGAAGATAAAATCAATTGGAAGATAAAGTCCAATACAATTGCAGGTCAGGTTACAAGCAATCCACAGACAGACCCATGGATTCCACATAGATTGCATATGAGTAAATGATGCTCAGACACAACTGTCCTTTGTCATTACTAATTAGTCAAGTACTCTACATCATTTAGTGCTAGTGCAATTGACATAATAATATAATATGTTGTCACTACTCAGTCCCATAAAACTGCACATAATTATCCTTGTTTAGAATACCCTCAAGAGCACTTAAACTGTCAAAGGATCTGTAAGCAAACAGATAATATTGTCCAATATAATAATATTGTAATATTGCTAGTAATATTTGCTAGCAACATAATGATCTCGAAAACATTTTACAATAATAAATACTGTGCTAAGCAATATTGATGCAACGCTTTTTTGACACACACACATGCACGCAAGTACACACATGTGCATGCACACACACATACACACGCGCACACACACACATGCACGTGCATATGCATTATGCACACATATATATACTGGGTTAATTTGCCTTTCTCCCCGAGCAATATCACACAATTATTCAATCCAGAATTTTCCTATAAAATATGAAGACCAAAAGACATCTAGCGAGGGTCAGAAATGAGCACAAAATGTGTTTTGTTAAGAAGGAAGTGACTCATTTTATGGATATTAAACGAGAATTGGAAATCCGATTACCAGTTTCAAAAATGATAATTGGCCTCAACTGTTTACAAAACAACAATGAAATTTATTTCTTTAAATTATTTTCGTAAATTTTAAGGGTGATTTATGTATTTGTACTGACTGCAAGCTTAAAGGCTGTTGTGAAAACACGCAAATTACCACAAATAAACTGTGACGCGTGCTGTCCATGGCCCGTTATATTTAAGAGATTGTGGACCTACGGTAAGATAGATATACAGATGTATGGCAGTCGAGTGCAGAGCTTCGAATACAACATTGTCACTCATTTTGTCAAATTTTGACAATCTGTGATGGTGAAAATGAAAACCAATATAAAGTTCACTCTAGCGAATGAGGCAAAGTAGGCCTAATTAAACCACTTAAAGACTTTTTACATTGAAAACGTCAACTTGTTTACGCTGGGAAAAGCAGTATTTCCTTAAAGTCAATACAAAAATCAATAATCAGCCAATGTTATCAACCGTACTCCATTTAAATGATAATTTAATTACTCTGAAAAGTTCACTGCCAATTTGTGTTGTGCCCACTTTCTTTAAACTTGAATAAAACAATTATATCCTGTTCATTCACATGATAAATTTGTTTCAAAGTCGAATCTAAAACTTGAGATTGATGACAAGGAATTTGTTAACATGTACATGTTTCTTTGAGTTTACATAGACCAGCAGATATTATTATGATTAGACAGACACAGAGATTTACGTGTAGCTTGGCAAGTACAACTGTACAAAGAAGCGGGGAAAAAACAATTGAAGCTGCACTTGCCCTCGAGCTCAAAACATTTGCTCTGACAATTGACATTAATGCGTGTTAAGCATCCTAGAAGTGACTTTCTACTGACAGTGCTATATAAATTGTCTGAATTATAATTAGGGCCTACAAGCGGCTTAAACTTGAAAAAATCGGGATTGTGATCAGGTAGCCAAATGCGAGTTAAGATACGCAGGTAACTCCAAGGCGAATTGCAATCATATGGTCAAGCACAAAAAGCACATTCTGGCAACCACATTACTTCGTCGATTATAGTGTGAAATAACACAAAAAAATAAGATAATCTGACTATTATGATGGCCATTAATAAATGGACATTATAGAGATGCTGTATTATTTTAAGTTTAACTAATAAATAAAAACATTAAAATGGCAGCTTTTCGAAAAACTTAGATATTAAACGATTATGGGTTAATTAAATAGGATAAATGCTTATATATAGCCTGCATTCAAGTCATGTGGACTGTCCACTGCAGAAAGGATATACATTGAGCATAATATAGTTCAATTCAAAGTCGACTGAAAGCAAATGCATACAACCATAAGGTACCAATACTAGAACTTTCAAAGAACAAATGCTTCCAATTTGCTGAAAAACAGGATTAACAAGCATTTCATAACTCATTTTCTTGGACAATCAAGGCGCCGAACCCAATGTACAGCAGTATATATCATGCTGGACAGCTTTAAGAAAACAACAAGTAAGGTTCTCTACATTCCATGCTGCAATTATGGTCCATTGATGGAAAAACCAATCACCAACAGATCATTCACTGGACTGAAGAGAAGCCACTTCTTCCTCAACTTACAATCTGACAGAGACTCGATCTGACTGACTAAATGAATGCAGGAACAATCAAATAAAGCAAAACCAATTTACCTATACATGGTATATATAAAGAATGAAATACATATATAAATATATTTTTTAATATATATATATATATATATATATATATATATATATAAACAATGCTGGCTTGCCAGAATCGGGTTAAACAGAAAAGCAGTGAGTCGCACAGAATTAAAGCCAGCCTTAGAACTGATTTCATAAGCTGCACTGTATTGTGACTTCTGCACTACCAAGTTAGATTATGGTTTCCTTCACTTACCCCGCTCTAAGTTCGGGTTCGTCTTCTTCTTGTCATCCGGCTTTCTCTTCATCGACCCTCCTCTGGGCGCGAACTTTCCCTGCTGGCCTCCCATATGAAGATACTTTATTGGCCTAGTCTTGACCAAGTAGGTTATTCAAGGACAAAACAAGATCACCAATGAACCGATAACTGCCAGCTGCTCTCCTATCCAGCAGGATCTGCACTGCAGTAACTGTGTCGTCTCCAGCGAAAACTCAACTTCTTCAGATCTTGAACTCTTGATACACAATGTTTCAGTTTTTAAAATTGTCACATAATTCCAACGCCAGATTTATGGCGTTTTAGCCTACCTGCGGTTTGTTTGCCAGAGGAAGGCGCAACAATCAGATCATTAAGATTATTATCTTGACCATGAACTCTCGCAAAACCACAGAATCTGTTGACTAAACGCTGTCAACTGCGGTTTTAGCGATAGTCAACGTCTTGCGATTACCCTATTGAATTCATCAAAACAAAGCTCAGAATTCAGTTAAAAATTCCTCTGTAACCTGCTTCATGTGAATCCTTTCATTATTGCAGTTTGCCGTGATTATGTCCAACGTACAATCTCTCTCAGATACGACACAGGCTAGCCGTTTGAATTATCAAAACCACTCAGGTAGTCGACAGTTAGGTCTAGGCCCGCGCGGCAGCGTGCACGGTAAATCCTTCCTGTGTCAACGTAGCTGACGAATAAGGGCATAATTATTAACATCGATCAAAGTACACCGTTTATCACCCTACAGCCTAATCTAACAAGTCTTTCTGTTTGCTTTGACTCGTTTTTCTTTCCCAGAGGGCAGCAAATAACCTAAGACAGCCAATTAGCCTAGGCCTAATAAACGTCGTTGGAGGGAAGTGTTCTCTTTAGGGCCTACGGTAGCGTGTTTAGGAACGCGGTTGAGGTTCAACTAACCATCAGACTGCCTACTTCACCAGTCTATAGATAGACTGAAGCATTCACTAATAATTCTATGGCACTAGAGACGACGAACCGCTTAGCTGCACGACAGACTAAATATATAATTTGCATATTCAAGATAGACCTATTCAAGGTCCGGGTAACCGAATTCAAGTGACAGCTAGGCCACAGCAGGCTGGCCATGAAGTGCTCATATATAGTCAACCAGGAAGAAGAGAACAGAACACGTTGACAGACAGACAGACAGACAGACAGACAGACAGACAGGCAGACAGACAGACAGACAGACAGACAGGCATGCATGCATGGGCTTACATGCATGCATGCATGCATACATACATACATACATACATACATACATACATACATACAGAACCTGATAGACCTTGTTAAGACGCACATACAGTCAGTCATGCAATCAGACAGAAAATAGGGGATACTTGGTATCCAATGCCCTTTAGGCCAAATGTGCCACGTGCCATCTATAGCAGATTGGTCAGCACTGGCACTGTCTATATAATTCAAGGCTTAATATGTTGAAATGCCTATTTATTAGAACATCGTAGGCTAACCTCTGTGTTAGCTTATCATCTTCATTGTGAAAGTGTCGGTAAAAAACGTTAACCTCTGTATTGAATCCAGCGCTGGTTTCCTGTTCAGTGGTTTAAAACTGGGGTGTAGTTTATTTATTAGAACATGTAGACTAACCTGCGACTAATATCGAATTTTTTCCGATACTATTTCCAGGGTTAACCTCTATGTTACGCTAGTCATCTTCGTTATGAAAGCCATGCCTTAGAAACCTATATAAAAAAATAATAATGATAATTATAATGACAGTAATAATAGTCCCAAGCTATAACTACGTTAAAAACTGAATGAGTTTCAGTCGCTGGATCTACTTTTGGAACACTGTATTCTTCATTGTGTATAGTGTTTTTCCTCTCAGCTCAGTCGTTCAAATGTGTCATATCGTTCTCAACTAAAACCTAGCGATACTCTCTCTATGTCCCATTAACTGGACACCCGACCAGTTCAGAAGTTACTAATTAAAATTACTGCAATTGCTTTAATTAATACTTTATGCCTGGCTGCTTCCAAGGCTTAAAATGAAACTATTAACATTGAAAGTAGGTCAAAGTCTGCTATCTTCTGAAACATCACATGATTCACATCACCATGGCAGTCTTGTGTTTCACGATTTCGGTTTCCTTCCCTAGGACACGAATAAAACACCAAGTCTCATGATGTATCTGTATAGTTCTGCACGGCCACTGCTGGACGAAATTTAAGTAGAAAACTTGTAGCCTGTGTAGGCCCTATTTATTTGGAGATATTCAGGGTTTAAAGTGTAACTGGATGGTCATGGACGGTGTCCATGCACTTCTTTTCAAATCTGAACACCGTCCTGCCACTTATTTCGCCAGCATAGACTGGAAAGTTAAGGAGCATCAAGGCAATTCTTTTTTTAACACTTAAGCACTGGAGATAATTATGCACGTTTCACTGTGGTCGTGATCTATTAATATCATTACTCTGATAATATTATGAATTGTGACCTTCACCTTGTCTAGTGCTGCAACATGGAAGATAAATAGCTCTGTAGGCCTACTTCGAATTACCCACAACACAAGGCTGCCATAGCTCTATGTTCTTTGAGCCCACATGGGCCAACAGCTGTTATGTTGCAAGCATTATATCTCCTAGGATTCTGATTTAGCTCTCCAGATTTGATAAACCTTTATGCAGCGCTTCGGGTGCATAGAAACCACCGAAAACTTTTGGAAATTTCGTATGACATTACTTAGCATGGCAGATGACTTCTATGTAGACCTACAATGAATATGCTCAGAATATACCTCTAAAGGAGCATATGCCGTGAGGCACACTCTACCACAATGTGTTGCAGGGGTGGCAGCAACTTTATACAACAGGCCATAGACAACAGAAACTAAAGAATATGTGAGGCATGGTGGTGTAGTGGGTATGTTCGTTGCCTGAGGGTTGCAGGTTCGAATCCACCTCAAGTCGCAGCGTACTTGGATGCGCTCCCGACTACAGTACGGACACTGCATTGGAGCTTCATGCCAAAGCGCTTAGCAGTTGCGAGTGAAGGACTTGCCCAGAGACCTTGGGCAAGTCCTTCACTCGCAATTGCTAAGTGCTTTGGCATGAAACTCCAATGCAGTGTCCGTACTGTAGTCAGGAGCGCATCCAAGTAGGGAGCTTGGACACTATAGCAAATGTGAGAAATAAAAAATTTATAATACTCATTTTCGTTTTGGAAAACAAAGTGTGTGTGTACACATTTGAGTTTTTAAGGTTTCAGTTTAAAGTATTGAATACATAAACATTAAACAGGATGTAACTTATGATCAGAATCAATTGTCTTAACAGACAACAATTCATCTGAGAAGAGAAACAACAGGTCCAGCAAAGAATTTTTTCTGTTTCCTGCCCATCCTCCATGAATAAGTTCTTGATAGCCTATCTTGAAATGGTGCCATGCAAATTTGTCCAATAGCCACCACAACAGAGACATACAGAGTTTAATTACAGTAGCATATACCACTGAAACTTTTCAAATTTTAAGTGTGAGTTGCTGTAAAGTGAAATATTCATTACTTGATTTAGTCAACATTACTGAAGACCTATTTATATCTTTGAGAAAACATTAACCAAGTTTCAGAATGCCAAAACTGTTGATGTCTTCTTCGTTCATTTGCCTTTTTTGGCATCTTTCACATTTTTCTATTAGTCATGATTTGTCATGACTTGCTTTTCATAATGTTTTAATGTATCTGAGTGATTGAAATTTATGGCACCAGACATAGCTTTGAACTTAAGAATGCAGTGCTTTGCTTGAAAGCAAGAACACTTGCATAATGATGTAACACAACATCACAATGTGTGTATACACTGTATACATAGGTAAAGGCATATAACTGTACAAAGCAAACAAATCTACAATGACACTAAAATGTACAAATAAAAAACTGAAAACATATTAATGCAAACAAACAAAATATGAATTATGCAGATATGCTTTCAGCTTCACAACACTTCATGAACACTCTGGCTACAGGTTCATTTATCAACAGCGCCTGTTTCACTCTTCAAAAACATTTGGCTTGCAAATTGTTAAGTTGATTGGAGCAAAAAGATAAAGTTATTTCAATCATAGCTGGAGCATTTAAATTCTCACTCAAGATATGAATAAATAGGCAATGCTTCTCAAAGTACTCACATCTACAAGATTTAATTTTAAACCAACATATCGTTGGTGATTTCTTGGTGACTACATAAATGCTCAGAAATTGCATTTGCTTAAAATGCTTTTGTAAGGCAGTCATTATCTTAAACCGCATAATAATAGATGGATAAGCAACTGATTATTTTTGCAAAATGGTTGTAGGTCATTAATTTATGAAACATCGCAAGCCATCGTGTGTTGGCGATAAGAGACAAGATAACAGACAAACCAACAATATTATTCAACACAGGATTTCACAATTATATCAGGTGTTTGTTCATCACGTTACACTTCCCAACAAAGTATGGTAGTCGGTTGCTTTAGTATCATAAACACTCCATGTGCAAATGCTAGGTTATTGCCCTGACAAAAGCTGTGTATGCAGAAAAGAATTGATCGGCGAACATCAACATGCTTATCCACTGTATGTGGACTTCCGGTTTCCCTATTTACCATTGCAGTACAACTGGACTACTCCAATGGATCATTATTTTTGACTCTGGCATTGATTTGCCTTTATACATAAGAGAATATATAAGTCATTACATTAGCTAGCGTAAGTAGCCAGGCACTGCTCCTAGCCGGTGTCACAACATAAAGTCCACCCCCCCTCAAACAGTCTCCTCTGCCTAAAACTTTTTATCAGAAAACATTTCCTGATATGACAGTTAATAATTTGGGAAAGCATGTTCCTGTAAAATAATTTAGCAACATAAACTAACGGTTTAACCTGTTTATTTATAAATTCATGTGACTGCAGTCCATTTCTTGCTGAATGGGGAAGAATTTATTTCAACGGTGGATGAAATACTCTCTCCCCAGAGTTTTTATTTCAGAATATAGTCTCCAGGGGCAAATTTATTCTGAAACAGATATGACAAGGGAGGATCTGTTTTGAAATAGTCTCTGGAGGGAGAGACTTTAGGGGATTCTGTCATGTGACACCGGCATTCGGCAAATAAAACAAATCATTATATATATATATATATATATATATATATATATATATCTATGCAAACTAAAACAGAGCATGGCTTTACAGGGCATTAAGAAAGCTCTTGACGTAAGAGGACAATTTAGCGCAGATCAGTTTATTAAGGTTTTAGTTTGTGTGGTCAAGATTTCCACACAAAAACAAAAAATTGCTGCCTCAAAAGATTGGCCATTTGAAACATCTCCATTTTTTATATTGTGCAAAAGCACAGCCCATACCAAAAGATTCCAACAGAAATACTACAAAAATAGTCAAGAATGTGTAAGTTTTTTCTCTAAATTCAAAAATATTAAATATTACTGACAATCACCCCTCATCTTCATGAAAAAACAAACATGCTGTGGCTTTCACTCGCAATTAAACCTTGATAATTTTTTATTTGTCTGACATCGTAAGCAGTATGAAAAACGAAAATTCACAACATGCAGTGAACAATCAATTGCAATCAATTGGGCAGATTACTTTGAATTGCTTGGTCACTAAACAATCAACGCTGTGTCATCAAACTGTTGTCCTTTCATCCTTTCATAGCAACTAACTCGATTTGAAACATTGTTGTTCAATTGGTCACCAGTTGCTGAATCAAAATATTGAGACACAAACATGTCCTACATGCAAAATAACGCATAACGAAGATATTTGATAAAATAGCTTGCAGCTCAACCCATCCAACACTCAATTCATCTGGCTTGATAAAACAAGACGCCAGAACATAACTTGAACACTGCTAATCAATCATTGGGACAACGTTTCTCCGCTTGATGATAACCAACTCTATATTAAACCGGACAGTTTGTGTTGCCGCTCATCTCTGCAGCCATTGTCCACTGACTCTAAGAAATATAGTAGCCAATAAACTCATCATTAACTCATAAAAAACCGGATTTCTAGAACTGGGCACTCTACAGCAACTTTACAAATTTAAAAGGCGTAAATCTTTTAGTCTGGTCAACTCATTTTGTTGAGTTAACTGATACTTTTCTGCAACTTACACATTGCTTCTAATTTTGCTGTTTCTCACTGACTAGGTATGTGGTATCTGTAAAAAGTATTCTTATACAAGACTTTAGTACATTTTGTGAGATACATAGTGTTAGGCAATGGTTGTCCCTATGTCTTTATAGGATATTTCTGGAAAAACAAAATGGCTACCAGTTGCCATAATGAACAGCTCACAAAATCATATATGTTCAAATGACAGAGTTCACTTTGGCCAGCACCATAAGTAGCATGTCAAAACACAAACATATAAACTGTGATTATGTCTTTGCAGTGGCTCCTTATTCAGCAAAGAATTCGCTTTATAATTGGGTTCATACATATTCACCCGGGTATAATCATTAAACTCTGACCAATAACACTACTTAAAATCTGATTCATTATTCAACCAGATTTCCTTCTCCTGATCATACGTTACATAAAACCAGTTCTTGATGGAGAATCTATTTAGTTTGTTGGAACTAGATTTTGAAACCCTCTTCTTGTTCATCTGTTCATCCTGCTTTGTCATTTATGTCATTTCCTTCTTGAATGAAGACTCACCCCATTTCAAACTGCTTGTCCGCAGTAGACTGATTTTGGACATTGATTAGATTTCAGTATAGAATCGGTTAACGTGCATCACAAGGCATGCACATTACGAAACAGATCACCAGGTCTTGCAAACAATAATAATCCGACCCGATATAGAAATGACTGAGAAGAAGAGTGGGAAAGAAATCCAGTGGAAGGGGACAGAAGGAAAGCAAGCAACGAATCAAAAATGAACAAAATCGTCATCACTCACAGAAGTCAGTACCTAATAAATAAACAATTTAAATCATACAATCAATCATCTTCGGGTTCACAGCTATCTGAACTAATTCACATGAACGAGACATCGTTTACAGAAAATTAATCATTGACGGCGACACCTAACTAATCATAATACGAAATATAATTAGTCTGTACAACATGCATAAGATTTGCCGAATGGAACTAACTATCAAACATCAAGAGAAAATGAAACAGTAAGACTAAAATTAACTAACTAAGTTATCTAGTAACTCATGAATCGTACAAAAGTTGAGAAGTGAACTCATTCCTAACAAGGATCAGACAAAAACGAGTTTCTGCTTTAATTAAATTAAATTTTTAAAGTATTTAAAACCACTGGTAGTTCAATTTCAACAAGAAGAAAGTATCGCCTCAAATGCTAACCAGATAATTATATCTGTTGCAGGAAACTGATACGAAAACATAACCATGACTTGTTGACCAAAACATAGGAGTGACAGCTCATGAAGTTCAAATATCTAATCTCTCTGCTTTGTTACACAGGATCAAATAAAACAAAATAAGAAATAAACAAAGGCCATGATGCAGTGTTTATTTACTTCCAATTGTCTTATCACAACTCAAATGACTAGGATTGGCAGTCATCTTGATTGACTGCCACGGTCATTGATCATGCCTATGACTCAACAAAAAAACTTAGGACCAAAAAAACAAACAAAATCTGAACTATTTCATTTAAGACAGGTTTCACAATCTAGAAAAAGCAAATAAGACTACATCTTCAGATTATTTATGATTATATGGTAAAACCACAAAAATGCAAATATGACTATATTTTTTACAGAACAACAAAAGAACTAAATAACACAGACCAACAGGTATAGAAAAACAAAATAAAAAATAAGCAACATGCAGAAAAAACAAACTTAAAATGCATGATAACACATGATATGACTAAATACAAAATATATTCAGTTCAGATGGTATTCAGGATTGTGTAAATGACATTCACAAAATTGGCACACACTGCACTTTATTATTTAATAACTTTAGAGTGCGTTTCACTACTTACTGATGTTATAATTCTATAGGCAAAAATTAAACCAAGTGTCAACACAGGAAAACACCAAACACCAAACGTTATAGATTTGAAAAATTCTGCAATTCAAGGAAAAACAAAGTTGCTAACACTTCATATTATAGGCTGCCTCCCAAGTTCAGTTTAAGGGACTGATGTCCTGCCCCCTCTCAGGCTACCATAGAATGCGTAGGTGGTACCCTGGCTGTTAGTGAGTTGAGATGTGACATCATGAAACTGTTGCTCATTACTTAAAAATAAGCCAAAAACTTCAACGAGTATGAATCTTGAATAAAAAAATACCGAATATATTGGAAAGATATAGATATAAAATGTGCTGCTGTTAGAATCATCAGAAGTAAAGACATCTCTGTGTGCAATGATTAATGGTAACAATCAATGTCAAGCAAGTATGAGCCAACCTAGTTTTCATTGTAGGCTTTATTATGTGCTATAATTATTACTAGAATGCCGAGTTTCACTATTAACTCTAGTTATAGTCACAGTCATAGCTTTCATTCTTATTTATATCTTTATTGTTTATATTGTCTATTGTTACCTTTATTGTTCAAATTTTAGTCATGGTTATTGACAGAGCTTCTTTTCCTGGCAGAATGCACTGCAACGGTGTTCTGGCACCTTTTTTGGCACTTCCTATGTTACACAAGTTATTCCATTTTTGAGTTCTGGCACCTTTTATGAGTTCCGCACATTTTTTCTAGAAAAACGCACTGTTTATCATTACCTAAAACTTCACCACTCTGAAGATCATAAATACAAAATGGCCGTCAGTCTGCTGACATCCCTTGTACAGCCATTTTCATAGCACTTTGAGGGGTTGCTAAAATGTGCTTTATTCTATAACCGGTAAAAGTCCATATACATATACAGTTATACATATGCCAATAAATAGCAATCATACAGACGATCCTATTTGTACCTTGTCTTTACAATGGATTCATCCAGAAAGAAACATGTATACCAATGAATAAAATTAATCTGGCAGCTTGATCAACTGGAACTAATTGATATCAGCAATAGACTCTGTTAGCATAATGGTAAGATGTGACAATACCAACTTCTGTCACAAATGTACAAGACGAGAATTTTTAAAAATCCTGCTATAATAAAATCCATAAAACTAATGTTCAACAAAAGGAAGCAAAACAACTTCCTTGTACAACTACATAAACTCATAATATTTTAAAGTATTTCTAAAACAAGATAAACAATCAATAGCTCTTCACACTGAAACAGTAAAGTTTTGGATTCAGCATTTTGCAAATAATTCCCTTCATCTGTTACCAAATAATTACACTGACCAAATCAGCAGCTACATCATTCACCTAAGAGCATGCACCAGTCTTCAAATGCTCAGAAACACACCCAAAAAAATGCACGACTAATTATTTCTTTACTATCAGTAATAAAACTCATTGCTACAATGCTCAATAATTATGCTTAAAGTGCATTAACAGCTAAAGATAACCTATCACACGACTCAGAGAATTTATCAAGTGTGTCAAGGAGGTCAATCGGTAAGAGCACTCGCCGCTCACCTTGTACCGCGTTTAGGATTTGAGTTACTGTGCACAGTGTGCAGGGACCTTGAGCAAGTCCTTTGCTCACAACTGGTCAATGACATCAATGCTCTGTCGCATGTTGCGGCACGCACCTCTGAACTTTGGAAGAAGGCAATACCAAATACGGCTGAATATGTATAGTTGCATTGTATAAAACTATCAAATGAGAACAGTTTCTGCAAAATTAAATGCACATTTGAAGTTTTTTTAACGAAAAACCAAGTAATTTCTGATTTCTGTAGACCACTATGCAAAGATTGGTCTCATATAAAACACAAGTACAGAATCGCCGACATACTTGACCGTGCACTCAGAAGTCTCTCTCTTGAAAGCATGCAGTATAATGGTATTATTATAAGAAAAAACATTCTAATACTAAATATAAACAAATTGTAACAACAAATATCAAACCTTCATAGAAATATCAGTCGCATGATGACCCTGTACTTGCCCCTGACTAGATTTGCTTATTCACTGCTTGGTTTCTTTTCACACAGTCACGTTGGCAACAGCAGTTTAACGTAAATGGTGGTAACTTGATTCAATTAAGGTATTCAGGACCCATCTTACAATTCGATCAACAACTCTCAAATGCTTTAGGCATTAACAAAACCTCTACTTAAATAATTTTAAATTAGTACATCACATCGAATGCTTTCGTCGATCAACCAAAACAAGTCTATAAAACATCACTGAAACAAACGTTCAATGAACTGACTGCAAATCAATAAACTCTTCCTAAAAATCTTGTTGGCAACTTCCGACTAATGCTCAGCATGGAACATCCAATAGTTTATTTTCGCATCTAATATCAAAATCTTCCGTTACCATGTTACTGAATTATAATATCATCTTGGATTCTTGCTGCATATAAGTTATTTAAAATGTCTTTAAATCTACTCGACGTAAACAAAGCACAAGGCATGATCAACTCAGCCATGAAATGTTTAACTCGTGTTATGACCTCTGTAACAAGTGACCGACGTTTGGTTCACCCAGCGTCAGTCAATTTCTATGCACAGAGTATTATTACCATTATTATTATTAATCATCGTTCGAACGTAGAGCAGTTGATAGCATTGTAGTCATTGGTGCTCCAGTCGCAGACAAACCTGGCACTCAGCAGATACAGTCAACTCTCATCACAGCACAAAGAATAACGTTATGACGACTGCCACAATTATCAAGAGTAAGCTAATGGCCGTCCATTGTCTCCAGTCTACAAGACAAATAAAAATCCTCCGCTTATCTCTGTATAGCCTTATGATCTGTTTGTTCAAATGCAAGGAAATCTAATCAAACTGCCTATAGATACTACAGAGGTGGTATATGCTTTACAAACAGTCACTGCAAAAAAAATGTTCATAAAGTCATTTCGTTTTCACCTTGTTTATAATCGGCATCTACAGTCATAATGCAATATCAGCCTTTCTCAATCATTCATGGTAGAAATTTTAAGGCAAATTAATGGTCCATTCATTGTACAGGCATGACATGATGACCAAACTATAGTAGTTCTTAACAAAGCAATAATATTGGCCAGAGATTCAGTTGAATTGCAGTTCTTCAAGTTACTCTCCCATAAGACAACATCGCATATAAGTCAACCCAGAAGTGATTAACTTTGAAGAGAAACATTAAACGCCTACAATTCGATGCGCTTTTACATATAGCCGGTAAACCTCGACATTATATACCCAATTTAAATATGAATCAAAAGTTCAAAGGTGGACCTCAAGAAGAGAACATAATATACAGTGCATTAACTTGTGCTATGCAGTCTGCACACATTATAGTCTCATCCAAAAACTCATTTACAATTAATCAACAGCCTCTAATCATATTGTCCGCAAAATTAGTGATTAGTGTGATTTGATTCACTGTATAGCATAATATACATAATATACATATACAAGTATATATAATAATATATACACTCCTTCACTATGGATATTTCAAGACAATTATTGCCGCATCACATGCTTGCTGACATGTACGTCTTTGCACTCTATGGCATATTTCAGGCAATCTCTGATGGATATCTTTTGTGATTTTGGTCCACCTCTTGTCTATAGCACACTTGGACTTTCAAAATTGTCCCCCAAAAAATCGACTCATTGTCGAGAATACAAATTAAATGAATGATCCCTCCAATAAATTCAGATTGTTATCTTCAATCCAGATATACCAATTCCTTTCAAAGCATGTATTACCAGCTTTCAAAGGAAAATGCAGTCCAATACTATCCATATAAATGCAGTGGCTAAATCACATCTCACATCATTCAGTATAAGATCTTACCTCTTGAAAGGTGAAACACCTTAACCATCTTCTTCATCACACCTCCAACCTTGCTGTCACTTGCCGAAACTTCGCGAATTCCATCCTCCAACATTCTATCAAATTTTCAAATATCAGTACAGGTAACACATAGAAACTACTCAAAACCATAAAACAGCGATAAATACCAGAATAAAATGACTAACAAGCAGGTGCAGAATTTATAGCAAAAATCATTTTCTGCATGCCACAGGTGCAGAATTTACAGTGTAAATCTATTTCATATGCCATAGGTGAAAAAATTGTGAAGATGGTTGAAAACATGCTAGCATGAAGATCAAAAGAGCGTGGGTCCAATATCCGCTAGCCCCATAAGTTAACTCAGCAAATACTTCCCTAGAGCAATGGTAAAATTAGTTGTAGGACAGATAAGCACCTTGTACACTGCTGCCATATAGTCAAATTCTACTCCTGCTGACCGTGTTATCATAGATATGTTAATACTATATCATGCACTCTATTATGCTGCATAACTGTCAGTTTCATATAATTATGTTATAATTGCTATTATCATTATCATTATTAGTAAGTATCATTGGCAAAAAAATCATTTGAATATGAATTAATTGAAGCTGTGTAGAGTCGGTGTAAATGACCAAGTCAGCCAAAAATATTATTAATATCTATCTATATATCTATGTAATTTATATAGCGCCCCTTCAAGGACTCTACTCAGAGGCGCTCCCGACCCAAGCCCGGCCAAAGAGAAAAGTCTTAAGCAATCCATAGAATAAGCCCGACGTGTTCCGAGGGTGGGAACGCAGGTTAGAGAAAAGGTCATTCCAAACGGAAGGGCCAGTGACCGAAAATGCCATGCTCTGCCTAGTGACAGAGCGGGCGTAAGGAACCATAAAGTCACCTCTAGAGGCTGAGCGCAGAGATCGGCGACACACAGTAGTAGAGGTCAAAGTGAATAGCTCACAGAGATAAGGTGGTGCTGTGCCCAAAACACAGCGCCAAGCAAAAGAAGCAATCCTGAAGTGGATGCGTGACTGAACTGGAAGCCAATGTAAGACATCATGAATGTAATCAGAGATTACAATATGTAATTGTGTTATGAATGTAATCAGAGATTACAATATCATCATCGTTGTCGTGGTCGGCATTGTCATCGTCATCTTCGTCATCATCATCATCAATATTATTATCACCATTATTAATATTATTGCCACTACATACACTGTCTGTTCGTCTTGGTCAGCAGCTGTTTGTGGGCTGCTATCATTCAAGGCTTGACTGACAGAACGAATTAAACTCGCCGGATCATCCTACACAACACATAAACACAATCAATTCATGGAAATAACAAATATTTATAAATAAGAAGCAGTCTATAAATACAAATAATTATTGTAAATAAGAAACATGAAATTAGTCACACTACTAGTAATTAGTTAGCCAAATTTCCCCTGCACCCAACCCCAACAAACTGCCATGCTTAACTTTTGACTTACACAAAGAAATCTTTGAACCTAACCTTTTTTAAAAACTCAAAACAAATATATATACATTGTCATTGATGGTCAGTACTTTGAAACACATCATCATATCTATTGGTCAACACAAACCTTTTGAAACAAGCATACAACTTAATTGCCTTTCCTAACATAAATGACTTAACTGATTCCTCACTGGCAATTACGTCCCTTACCACATGGTCCAAAGTCTCAGGCTTCGTATGATTTATCCCACCAACTTCCACAGGTTATAACATGCATAGTTTGTATGCACAAGCACTTAAATTTCACAGTCCTTTAAACCTGCACTGTAACAGTTCGTCTTTATTTATGTGGACTGTCAATTAACACATGGAAAGCATAACTATTTCAATTAACAACATATGTGAAATAGTGTATTGAGAAAGCCGCTGACCTGAGGAAGATGCTGTACAACTGTAAACCTGTCGTCAATTATGTCGACTTCATTCTGAAGTCGTGTATACTTGTTCTGTGGCTTATCTGGTCCGTTTCCATTGACAATGTTCTAAACAGAACAGACACAAGTCAATCTATCATATGTTAGACGGCACAAACATGGAAAACAAACTGGCAAAACATGAAATGCAACAAAAAGTACGGCCACCTCTTTGGCAGAAAACTTTCATTTCAATTCAGAATTATCAATTCCAGTTTTCCATTTGGTCTCATACTGACTGCAATTGTGAAAAACCAAAAAGCACATCAAATTCTGGCTTTTTCAACTATTCAAATATTTTAAAAGGAATTATCACACTAACACATCAATGAATGTGTCGATCCAACGTTCATCAATATAATATTATGGTTGTAACACTCACCTGTGGTAGCGAATGGGTTTCTTTAGATTTGCCTCTCGACTTCGGATTTGTCATACGTTCCCGCATGTCCTAATTAAACACATCATACAACAGTAATTTCAAGTCAGTCCAACAACAGTAACCGCCTTAATAGAACATTTAGGCAAAAAAAATAATGCTGTGTTTCCGGTAACAGAGCTGTAAAAAATTGGGTAGGTAGGTCGAAAAATATTTTTATTTTGGTAAAATATTTTTATACTGTGACTATCCAAAAAATTATACCCAACTACTCTTTTTTGCATAAAGGTACATGCTGCAACAAAGTACGTGTTCTAAGCAAGTATAAACAGCCTATTTCCCGACTGTCTGTACCTAAAATTGCTCTAGAAAACAATTCTATTAATTTAATTTTGTTGATATCTTTTCTGGCAAGATAAAGTGGGAAGGGAAGGAGAAGATGAGTGCGAACAGAACATCACTGCTAGGGGTTGTTCCAGACTGGCTGAGCCAGTGGCTAGTTATACCTAGAGGTTGCTAGATTTATTTTCCCTAGTCACCGTTAGAGGTGGCTCAAGTGAAAACGATAAGGCTTGAGGTTTCTCAAGACTGGCAACCAGGAAGTACTTAGGCAGGCATGAAACTCTAAGTCACTGTAAATAAAAAAATTTGCTCAAAATTTTCCGAGTCGCGACAATAAAAGTGAGTTATCGGGTTACCGGAAACACAACATATTTTTGGCCTAAGATCCAACTATATACGGAAGGCAATGTCGCCGTATTATGTCAATAAAAATATTTTTAAAAAATTTAAAAAAAAATTTTTTTTGGCAAATTTTTTTTTTAAATAATTTTTTTTACAAAATTATTTGAGTCGCGGCGATAAAAGAGGGTCGGTCGGGTTACCGGAAACACAACATTATTTTTGTTTGGCCTTAGGCCATATTCACATTGGTATCAGTACTAACATTTCACTAGCATTTAACTACTATAGCACTACAGCTTATATTGCTAACATATGGCACCACATACTGAACAAGCATTATGATTAAGTATACAGTCGATCCATTTACGAGCAGGCCATTGGGAAATGGTACCAGTACTAACATTTCCCTAGTATTTAACTACTTTAACACTACAGCAGTTACCAAGCCCACGTATTAACTGACACAGTAAATGCAACTTTGCTTGGTAAGGTAATCAGCTAGGTCACCGACTTACTCATTTAAATACCCTTGTTCATCCATCTCTTTTCAATTCTATCTTTTAAAATCTTTTCTGCTACACAAATTTCACCTAACTGAGTCACCAAATTAGCATCCTTACCTTGACTGATGTTCGGGTACGTTCTACGAATTCTTTGCGATTGCTTAATTCGCTGCTACCTATTTTGAATTTCTTGCAGTTTCTCTCAACAATGCCTGAACAAATGTTAAAGAAATATCCCACTGGCTTTGCTGATCCATTAATATTATTATTTTTATTGTTCAAATAATCGTTATGGTTACTACAGTACTACTACATCAGAATATGTCACAAGCTGTGATACAATTTCCCAAAGAAAGTTTTAATTCAGTTAACTGATGCTTCTGTGCAAGAAGAAAGCTTGCACGCCAGCAGCAGAAGCCTGGAAAACAGAAGAGCACACAAGGCAGTTCCACATATGCTCAATTAATTATAAATACCCACAGTCACAGTAATAAATAAATAGTCATAGTTACTGCAAGTCAAACCAAATTCTAACAAACTTCAAACGTTGAAGATATGACTTCTGAAATAGTTCAATGTCTAAAAATATCTGATGATTCTATACTGATAAAAATAATTAACCAAGTGAATTTAGTATATGACATCCAAAGCGCAAACCAATAAATATATATTACTATTATTTTATATAGCACCTTGTCACCTTGTGCTGTCAGCTCGTAGAGCTCTAGCGATCGTCCTGACACACATTCTCCATTGTTTTCTGTTCGCAGACAAGTCCCTCAGTTCTTCCAAATTCATGCCAGTTATATCGTATATCTCGTCCATCCATTTCATCCTCGGTCTGCCGCATCTTCTCCTTCCTTCACCACAAGCCAGCATCATTTCCTTCTCCAAACCATCAGATCGCATTACATGCCCGAAGAATCTTAGCTTCAATCTTGTCGCAAGTTGTTTTAACGACTCTTCGTTTTCCAATCCTATCTCCTTTCTTATAGATTCATTCATTCTTTTCTCTGTCCAAGATATTCTCAGCATCTTCCTCCAAATCCACATTTCACATGTGTTAATCTTTTTCTCCATATTCTTTGTCTTTGTCCATGTCTCGCAGCCATAAAATATCGTAGGAAAGATTAACTACTAGTGCTCTCACGAGCCTCTTTTTAGTATCTAAACTTACATGATATTTATATAGCAAGAGCTTATAACTGCAGCAGCAGATGCATTAATGGGAATAACTCTTCACAATCAAAGTTTAAGTCAAAAAGTAAAACAGGGCAATGAATCTGAAGACAACTGATTGTATAGAGCAATTACAAAACTAAACAGAATTTAGACGCTCAATAAAATTTCAACTCATTACGTTAAACCATTATCATGACAATGGCCGCTAGCCCGTGCTTATATCTCAACTAGTAACAGTGCAGAAATAAACGATTAGCAATTATATCAAACTCAAACCAATCACCATGGGCGCCCACATATATATTTTTAGTGGAGTGGGTAAAGCAAACGGTCACGGCAAAAATTTTGAGAAAGAGCTTAAAAACTGGAACAGTGAATTAGGATCGTGGGAACATCTTTCATTGAGGTTTCTAAATGTAAATTTCTCAGTGTCACTCTGTATATCATTAGTGCTATAGGGCAAAGAAATTCCTTACAACCAAAAAGCTGCAGTCAAAAATAGGTGCCAACTTTCCAGGGCACTCTGTGTGTAGGCACCCATGCCAACCACATAACTATTATGATAAGCATGACTTCAATTTGAAACTTTGTAATTTGTAAAGTGCATATTTATATAAACCTCTCTCATGAAAAAGTATCAGAGAAACTTCTGAACTGACGATACAAGACTATGATCAAACCGAATTGTTTTCAATCAAAAACTGAATGGTTTTCAATCACTTGCACAAGAGATGCAGTGAACAAATAACCCATTGTGCGCGTAGGTCTGTTCGAGAATGATGGACAACCACAATGAAGTTTCCATTATTAAAGCATTGTGGAAGTTCTCAGCTCAAGTTTTAAAATTAAGCCTTATCCAACCCTGCACTATGTCATGGGAACAAACTGTATACAGAATTCTGCACTTTCCTAAGCCTCCTCAATCCATCACCCCAACACTTTCCACTCAAAACTCTTCAAGAACCCTTACACCGACTCACATGATCCTCCACCTTCCAATATCGACCTAAATGACACTTATCTTAACATCTACTCTGCCCCTCTCGAAGCCTGACTCAAACCTTCTTCAGACTACCCTTTGGCTAACCCATTTGACTTGACACAGCACTCACAAATAAACTGGTGCCCTGCACTTGGCTTACAAGTGGCACTAGGAGTTTGGAGATCACTATTACAAATGCAAGAGTCAGGGTACATGCAGACTTGCCAGAGAACAACTAGCGTATAGTGCAAAATAAATGCATATGACAAAGTAACATAAGTACTGTCTTTGCACTCCACTGAGAGCAACTATAATTGGTGTGCACTGCGAGAGGCGCTATATAAATTTATAGATACAATACAATACAATACGATCAATTCCAGTGTTTCAACTTAGGTCATATACCAAAGTAGAGAAGAAGACAAATTTTGTACATCACACATAAGAAGACATACTGTAAGTGGTGACAATAATAAAAATTGAACGATAATACAATTAGTGCTGCAAGAATGATGAGTTAAAAGGATACTAATCGTTTCTTCGAGGTCCTCAAGGTCCCACTCGATGCTTCTCAGACAATTACGAAGTTCGTTCGTCGTCCAATCATATTCCTCTTTGTAGTTGTGAGGTGTATCGCTTGACAACTCACACCAGCGGTGAAACAAGGCCGTTGCTGTTTCCACCGTCTTTTGAACTTCACTGCATCAAAAGTAACAATAAATATATTACTGCAACACACAGGACAATAGGACATAAATTATATTTTTCTTAAATTACATACAAATTCGACATCGACCACTTACTTAAATCACGATTGTCATGATAATGATCATTGCCCTTCAGGTTGCTTGTGCAGTTTGGAGTGGCCATGTAGTTTACAAGTGGGGCGATAAATAACAAGCATTTCTTCATGATTATACAGGCATCTTTGTTTACTATAGATGGCTTTCTTCGTAATTTACTAGCATAGACCACATCATTGTCGGCATACAACACCGACTAAAGTGAGTTCGAATCCACCTCAAGCCGCCGTAGAACTCTGAGCAAGTCCTTCACTCGCAATTGTTCATGCGCTTCGGCGTGAAACTCGGATTTAGTGTCCGCGCTGTAGTCGGGAGCGCCTCCGAGTACCAGCTTGACAAGTGCCCATACATGTATACGTTATAAAAGTCGTCAAATAATTCCCGATAAATCGACGGGCAAGGAGAACCTATGGCATAAAAACCTATTACACACTACAAAGTTAGACTTCGATCGCTTTAGCAAAGGCCCTCGAGTAGGTCTTTGCCTGTCAACGCCCATGTTTAAAATGCAAGTTAGACACAGGCTTACTCTTTCACGACGAAAAACGGATCTTCTAGTGCCATTGAGGCCGTTTAGTTTGATAAACACTCCTTCCGATGGAACAAATCAATCAGAAACCCATTTAAATAGTAATATTGTTCTTAATAAGAAGAAACTAATGGAAAATCGAATATTCCTTCAACTTTTCCAAGGTGTTTACAGCTGTATCGTATACACTTGATCAGGGATGCCACTCTGAATTTTAAAAAGTCAAATCCGGACGAAAAAGACTAGAAAAGACTAGATTGAGAATTTCTGAGAAATACATGGATTTTTATTTTTCGCACTTGAAATTTAAACTTGTGAGAACCTTTTTTTAGTCATCCGACCAAAATTTGCTAATTTTCCCGCAAAAATTTCTGATGACCCTTTTTAGTCTTTCGCTCCAAAATCTACAATTTTGGGGTCAGATCTTCACAACATTTTCAACTTTTTTCGTCTTTTGTGCATTTTCACCTGAAAAAGTCTATTTTTATGTGGAAAAAGTCGAAAAACCGCCGGTGTAGGCTAAAGGTTTCAAATTACCCCAGGTTTCAGATTATCACATGTAGACTACACTAGATTTGCATCATTCATCGCATTTATTGTGCTAAAAAAATTAAAAATGATTCTGCTTCTTGTTTTGTTCTGGAGATTTTCACCCGCCCAGTGGCGGCGCTAGTGGGAGCTAGGGGGCTAAGCCCCCCTATAGAGGCTCAGCCCCCCCTAAAAAAGGACCATCCGATTTTTTCACATTGAAATATCGACGATTTTCGGATTTTCGGCCGATGACTAAAAACAATAATAAAAATAAAAAAAGGTCGTCAGAAATTTCGGCGGTGAAAATGGAAAATGCTCATGAGATTTCGGCCGATGACTAAAAAAAAAGTCGTCAGATATTTCGGCGGACGAAAATGGGAAATTTCCGCCGCGAGGCTTCAGCCCCCCTGAAATCCTGGCGCCGCCACTGCATCCGTCTTAATTCCCACTTCGAAATCTAGTGTGATGGGGGTAATCTGAAGCCGGGGGTAATTACCGTAATTTGAGACCTTTACACCGGGAGAAAGGCTGGATCCTGACAAAAAAACTAGAAACCTAGACAAGGTAAAAAATCCTAGATCTAGGTGGAAAAAGCTATGAGTGGCATCCCTGCACTTGATCACTTGATCGTCATTTCGCATAGATGTCGCTGAGCTATGGCTCAGCATAGATATTTATATGAAAGCAACCAACGATCTATAATATCTATAATAGGCCTATTCTCTTTATTATTTTTTTTGCGCGCAGGAGTCGGGAGCGCCTCTGAGTAGTTCTTTCTTGAAGGAGCGCTATGTAAATGTCCGAATGAATGAATGAATGAATAAAAAACAGAGCACAAGACGGATAATTTAAGTGCTTGTCTAAAATTGAGAATTTTAGACAAGCTGTTAATTGCTCTGTCCTGCACTCATGTCTTCTTCTTTTGAAATTTCTCTCATTAAAATCGGCAAGACTATTGACGAGTGTTTAATCTACTGACTGTTAACCCATCGTATTCCGTCAGCCTCAAGATATAATGCAGGCCAAGTAGACATTCACTGGTGTCAGAAACCTTAATTATATCCTACATCAACCTTTTCTTAAATGTTGACTACTGTGTCAATTTGTACGTAATGTTTATATACGTATGTATGTATGTATGTATGTATGTATGTATGTATGTATGTATGTATGTATGTATGTATGTATGTATGTATGTATGTATGTATGTATGTATGTATGTATGTATGTATGTATGTATGTATGTATGTATGTATGTATGTATGTGTGTGTGTGTATGTGTGTATGTATGTATGTATGTTGTAGCCATTAGCTGTCTACGGCCCTTCTTCTCTACCGTACTCTATCTTTCTTGGGGCACGTGGGTGTAGAAGGATGGGCGCTGCCTATTTAAGGAACTGCTAGCGTGGGTAGCGGAGCAGTTGTGGTGTGTGTGGAGCGTGGGTGATGTCTCTCGTTGAGCGTGTTCTTGGTGGGCGTTTCCCTCGTTGTTATGCGAGTTGACCTGCGGGTTCGTCTTCTACGTCGCCATCTTCGCCCTGTTGGTGGTCTGGCCGTTCATCCGTCTTCCTTGGCTCCGTTAGCCGTTGTCTGCTGTGCTGTCGTCCGTACTGAGTCCTCTGGTCTGTTCGACTTCGTATCTACTAGACGGTAACGTTGTTAATTTTGATGTACATAATTGCTCTCTTGAATAAATCGATGTTATTTTATCAAATTGGGACCTTATTTCTATAGTCATACCCCGTAGACGGCCTGTGAACTCAACAAATGGGGGCCCTCCGTTCTTTTGCTCGTTTTGGGCGTTTTTTGTAATTGTCCTTTTGCGTCGTTCCGTTAGAAAATTTCGGATATTTTGGTCCGTGTGGTTCTCGGAATTTTGAGAGAATTTGCCGTTATTTGTCGGAAATTTTGCGGTGTCGCATTTCGTTTTGTGGGGGCCTGGGCTATTATTGATTTTGGAGGCAGAAATTTTGTGCGTTTTCGCATTTGAGACGGTTTTGAAGTGGACTGTCGGTAGCATTGGGAATTTGGGAGAATTTTGGTCTCCGTGGTCTGCACAGTTAGACTATTATGGCGTCTACCGCGGAAGGTACTATTCTTGACTGGGACGAGATAGTGGAGTTGCCGCTGGACGAATTGAGACAATATTGTGCGACGTTGGGTGAGGACGTTAAAGGTTTATCGAAACCTCAATTACAGAAGTTGGCCAGAAAAGCGTTGTCGCCTAAACAAGGAAGTGAGGAGTGGAAACTTCGGGCACAAGCTAAGAGAGAGGCAGTCGAATTGGAACGCTTGAGATTCAAGGAGGACCGAGAATTTGAGTGGGAAGTCGAGAAAGAGAAAATGAGAATGGCAGCTGAGGCAGAGGAGAAGAAAATGAGAATGGCAGCTGAGGCAGAGCAAGAGAAAATGAGAATGGAGGCTGAGGAGAAGAAAATGGCAGCTGAGGCAGAGCAAGAGAAAATGAGAATGGAGGCTGAGGAGAAGAAAATGGCAGCTGAGGCAGAGAAAGAGAAAATGAGAATGGAGGCTGAGGAGACGAAAAGGAGATTTGACATAGAGGAGAAAAGGATGAATTTGGAGGTCGAAAGACAGAAAATGGATATGGAAATGAGGAGAATGGAATTAGGAGGTGTGGCAGACCGACCTGTGCAGAACAAGGAGGATTTTCGTTTTGGGGCGGCAATGAAATTTGTTCCTAAATTTGACCCCACAGATATTGAACATTATTTTGCGGCGTTCGAACAGGCGATGGCGTTGCATAAAATTCCGATGGAAAAATGGTCATCCCTTTTACAGCCACAACTGTCGGGAAAGGCGGCAAAAGTATTTGCGTCTTTGTCTTTGGATGATTGTGTGAATTATGATGTTGTTAAAACTGCGCTCCTCACTGCTTATGAAAGGATACCTGAATTCTATCGGAAGAAATTTAGGGGGTTGAGAAAAGAACCACGGGAGACTTTTGCAAATTATGCGTATCGCCTTCAAATTCCCTTTCAGCGTTGGATCGAGGGTACAAATTCGTGGGATGATTTGGCTAAATTTAAAGAGGTCGTACAGATGGAGCAATTTGTACAAGCGTTACCGCTGGAGGTACACAGGTGGCTTTTGGACAAGAATCCTGAGAGTGTAGCGCGTGCTGCACGTATGGCAGATGAATACGCTGTTTTGTATAAACAGGGGCCGAGTAATTATGCTGGGGGATTCCAAAGGAATTTTTCTGAGCGTACAAACGGATTCTCATCTGACGATAGTGAGAAGAAAGATGTGTGGGAGCGTCAGGGCTCAGGGCACAAGGAAGGTGTGCGCCATGATTCGAAATGGGGTAAGCGTTCGCCTCAAAGAGGGACGTATGGGTTTAAGCAGCCTGGTCGTCAATATGATGATGTTGATGGGTTTGGGGAGCAGGTCACGTGTTCGTACTGCAGATCTCCCGGGCACTGGAAGTCCCAATGCATGAAATTAAAACGAAAAGAGGGGCCTGAAATTGAAAATTGGAGGGGTCGGAAACCAGTGGGTTTGGTACAAACTATGTCGGCACCTGTTAAGGAACAGAGTTTTCAGAAGCCTATTGAAAATGTCGATAAAATGTATGCTCCTTTCTGTGTGAATGGGTGTGTCATTAGTGATGTGAATGAACGAAAGGATGGTATTTTTCTGCGGGACTCAGGTGCACTTCAATCTTTAGTGACTGCTGCATGGTTGGATGAACATGATTTTGTGCAGTTAAATGAAACTAGACTTCTGCGCGGTATTTCGGGTCAAATTATGGAGCGCCCGCTTGTGAAATTGAATGTTGAATGTGCATTTGTGAAAGGAGAAATTCTTTGTTGTATGATGGATTCACTTCCTCTGAGCGGTGTACAAGTTGTAATTGGGAATGATGTAGCGCTTGCAGGTGATATTGTTGATGTTGCGCTTACGACGAGGGCTAAAGCTCGACAATATGCAGAGGAACGAAGTGAGACAGTGAGCGCTGTGTGCAGTGAACCGACGCGCGTGGAGACGCCGAGTCTGGGTCATAGTGCAGAGTCGGTCGATCGGGCATTAATGACAGGTGATTTAATGGGTGTGTCAAATGACCCAGTGCTTTTAGAGCCCGGTGATTTAGCAGCATTATTTGCAGCGACTGAAAGTATTGACGAAGACTGGACGGAGATCTGTGTTCCGAGATCTGAATTTATAGAGCGCCAACGAAATTGTTTAGCATTGTGTCCATTATTGACATTGGCCGACGATAGTGTGACGGTACCGACGTCTGTTGAGATGGTTGATTTGGTTGAGTCTGTTTGTGTTCGTCAGTGGGCTGATCAATTAACGTCGTGTGGGATGGGCGTTTGTTCCATTGTGGTGTCATTTCCATTCAGAAGGAAATTTAATGTAGATACGGCGGTAGGCCTACGTGCGTATGATTGTGCATTGGTTGTATGTCAGCGGATGTATCGTGCGTCATTGGGTTGTGTGACTGGTATGACTGAGGTCTTTGAGCTTATGGAGTTAGACAGTATTGGTCTTTCGTTTATGTCTGAGTTCACGGGAATCAGATATGGGCTGGCGGTCATTGATTTGACGTCACATTTTCAGTTCGGTGTTCGGTTAAAGACGCCTTCGGAACGGGTTGTCGTTCACTGTATTGGTGAAGTGTGGATGGTTGTTGGTGTTCTGAAAGAGCGGTTGTCGGTGATGGATGTGATGAGGTGTGAGGATGATGTTGCATCTTCAAGGAGGTTTAATCATGTGATGATGGGTGATGATGATGTTGCATCTTCAAGGATGTTTAATCATGTGATGATGTGTGATGATGATGTTGCATCTTCAAGGATGTTTAATCATGTGATGATGTGTGATGATGATGTTGCATCTTCAAGGATGTTTAATCATGTGATGATGTGTGATGATGATGTTGCATCTTCAAGGATGTTTATTGTTTAATCATGTGATGATGTGTGATTATGATGTTGCATCTTCAAGGATGTTTAATGATGTGATGGTACGTGCTTGTGGTGTTGCATCTTTAGGGATGTTAGATCAGCTGATGCTACTTGATGGTGTTGTTGCATCTTGGATGTTGTTGGATACCAAGCTGTTACTTGATGAGGTTGTTCATTCATGGATACTGGGTGCATACTTGAGGGTGTGTAGTCATGTGGTTACTGGGTTGACAGTGAATAACATTGTGCTGTGTGCTATTGTTGTTGCATCGGTTGAGTGCATTGTTAACATGGTGTTAGTTCGCGTTGATGTTGCATTGTGGTTGTGGTGTGAATCTGTGGTTGTGCAGATGTTACAAACTCTGGTGAAGGTGTTGTTCTGGCACTTGAGGTGTTACAGTGTTGTTGTACAAGTTGTATGGACTGTTGTGTGGTGTCACATGGTGGTGCGATGCATTGTGTTTGCATTTGGTCGTGTCTTGGTGATGCGTTATGACAGTGTGTTGCATGGTTGCCATGTTTTGAGTTTCATGAAGTCTCAGACTGGTGTGCAAGTTTCTTTGCAGTGTATCGTTGCTGTGGAGTCGAGGACTGATGATGCTGCTTGCATCCGAGTGAAATCGTGGAAACGTGGACGGCGACACGTCGTGTTCCTGGTGCTGTTTCTACTGACATGGGTCGTGCTGTCGGTGATGGATGACTCGTTGGGCACTGATCGTGATGTGTCTGGTCGATTGGGCTGTTCTACAGGTCGAGCGTGGATCGTGGCGCAGTGGTGGCTGGCTGCTGTGGCGGCGCCATATCTTCAAATGGACTGCGAGTCTTCACCTGGAAGAGGTCGTTGCTCATGTTGGGCAATGACTTGGACGTTTGGAGTCCTGGAGAGTGACAGAGACGTTCTGTTACTTCCGGCGTCTTCGATCATCGCGTGTCTTGGAGATGTCACATACGTTGCGGAGGAACTGTTGAGTTGCAGAGGCGATGCTCTGTGCTTGATGGCTGTTCTTCGCTTCGGTTACTTGAACTTCCAGGGCAGTCATAACTTCTGTCAAATGGAAACGTCAGTCCGTAGAAACTTCTGTCAGTACATCGTCAGAAAAATGGAATTTCTTGCAATGAACACTTCAGTGAGTGTCTTGCGCGCGTCTGTCAGACACTTTCCAGAAAAAGTGGTGGAATCGTCCAAAGTCTTGTTCCAGAACTGTTCAAGAGTTGGGGGTTCTTGTTGGGGTTCTGTGGTTGACACTGTTAACTTTAGTTTCATATGGCTTTGGCCAATGACACTTTCAATTTTGGTTCATTTTTGATACACGTTGTGTGTCCAAATTTTTTCTTGTTTTTCAGAGTTATATGATTCGAACTGTTGAATTGCTTTGAATTGTATGAACTCTCAGTTGCTTGCTTATTATGATGCATTATTTAGTGTTTTGTGCTGCTTTAGTTGTTGCGATGCATTGTGCGATGAATTGCTTAGTACGTTAACTTGTAATGATATAGTGCTTGGCGATTCTTGATGTTACGGACTTGTAGGCGTAGCGATTACTGCTCTGTTTCGTCGTCCCCTCAGGACTCCTCAAGCTTTTGGGAGGGGGATATGTAGCCATTAGCTGTCTACGGCCCTTCTTCTCTACCGTACTCTATCTTTCTTGGGGCACGTGGGTGTAGAAGGATGGGCGCTGCCTATTTAAGGAACTGCTAGCGTGGGTAGCGGAGCAGTTGTGGTGTGTGTGGAGCGTGGGTGATGTCTCTCGTTGAGCGTGTTCTTGGTGGGCATTTCCCTCGTTGTTATGCGAGTTGACCTGCGGGTTCGTCTTCTACGTCGCCATCTTCGCCCTGTTGGTGGTCTGGCCGTTCATCCGTCTTCCTTGGCTCCGTTAGCCGTTGTCTGCTGTGCTGTCGTCCGTACTGAGTCCTCTGGTCTGTTCGACTTCGTATCTACTAGACGGTAACGTTGTTAATTTTGCTGTACATAATTGCTCTCTTGAAGAAATCGATGTTATTTTATCAAATTGGGACCTTATTTCTATAGTCATACCCCGTAGACGGCCTGTGAACTCGACAATGTATGTTTGTATGTATGTATGTATGTATGTATGTATGTATGTATGTATGTATGTATGTGTGTATGTATGTGTGTATGTGTGTATATATGTATGTGTGTATGTGTGTATGTGTGTATGTGTGTATGTGTGTATGTGTGTATGTGTGTATGTGTGTATGTGTGTATGTGTGTATGTGTGTATGTGTGTATGTGTGTATGTGTGTATGTGTGTATGTGTGTATGTGTGTATGTGTGTATGTGTGTATGTGTGTATGTGTGTATGTATGTATGTATGTATGTATGTATGTATGTATGTATGTATGTATGTATGTATGTATGTATGTATTGTATGTATGCGTGTGTAACATCCAGACATTTGGTATAGTGATCTGTGAGCATCTGAAACAGTGTTCGAACTGTAGCCTAAGTCCTCTGTGATTCACTTGTTCACGTTTTAACTATTAAACTTAATTCTAACACAGGTTCCTCCGTTTTCCTGTTAAAGATAAAAAAATCTACAAATCTACAGTAGGCCTATTGCTTGGGTTAATCTGCACGAGACGATGAGCTATATAATTATTTAGTTGGGCGGAGTTTATCAGGGGCAAGGGGGGGCTAAGCCCTCCCAAGAAAACCCAGATTAATCTTTTTGCCGTGTAAACGGTATTACATCTTTTCCAGGGCTTAGCGCGCCCCAGAAGGCGCAGACTCATAAATTTGTTCGGAGAAATGGTTCTGTTCACGAACGCGAAACTTCCGAATGACTAAAAAAGTCATCAATTTTTTTGTCCGGGATATCGGCGCCGCTCGTTCTGGACCGAGTCTCAGCCCCAACAAAGCTCTTCCCAACTTCTTTTTTAGCCCCTCCATGAACGGAAACCAAACTCCGCCCATGTAATATTTACATTCCCTATACCGGTATATTTCAGTCAAAATTATGCCTAGTTATATCGCAATAGTGTACACTTTGGACTTCTAAAGCGCCGCTTGGAAGCCAAGCTTATTCACGAGCGCGGCGTCACATCAGAGTGCATGCATGCATGGCTATTAAAAAGGTAATCAGAGCACCGGTGGTCCGTGTCCAGTTGCAAATGTCTAATAGCCTACCTGGTTAAAAGTAGGCTACTTAAGTATAAGTATGGCAACGTCTGACCAACATGTGAACATTCATGTCGCACTTTACGGCTTGACATGAAGGCACAAACAGTGCTCATCATTTTCGCACTAGTCTAGGTCTACTCTCTTGGAAAACGCCACGTAGATACTTTTACAATCACGTGATTGCATTTGTGCAATGCTCGTCTACAGCGCTAAAGACTACGGATTAAAAGCTGCATTTGTAATAGCGACATATTGACCTAAGCCTATAGCCCTATGCAATGCATGTATATATATATATATATATATATATATTGTATAGATTGACTGAGACTTATCATGAACTCGTTTTATTATAGCCTCTGTCGCATCTTAAGGCGAAAAGTCGCACGCTTCTATCTAGCCCAACGCTTCAGAGAAAATATTGCTAAGGTTGATGGTTTAATCGTTTGCCAATCAATATATCGCATAGGCCTGTAGCCAAGGTTTTCTAGAATTTTCTAATAGCTCTTGCTGTTGTCGCAAGCTTAGGCCTTTAGGCTTGCAGGTTGACTACTGCTGCTGCTGTAGTTGAAGACGCCAGATGCATCTGCACATTGATGACTCACCGACGTCTATAACCAAGAAAACAAGTACATAGAGAGACACACAAGAGTACAAGCGCGCGCATACACAAACTCACAGAGACGCGTCTCTTTCTATTTATAGTAAGTGACAGCGTGAAGCGATGGTTCGACGAGAAAGAGCGTAACACGTCACATAGAATTTCACCAGGGCTGCTGCTGCTGCTGCTACTGCTGCTGCTGCTGCTGCTGTTGCTGCTGCAGTGATTCACTTCCGTCGGCATTCGTTCATCCGTAACCGAAGTCGAGTCATCTTCACCGGCAGACGAAGCATCCGGAGAAGAAGAAGAAGAAGAAGAAGAAGAAGAAGAAGAAGAAAAAGAAGAAGAAGAAAAAGAAGAAAAGGAAAAGGCGGAGGAGGAGAAAGAAGAAGTGGAAGCATGGAGTCGAAGTCGAAGTCGAGTTCTTCGTACGAGCAGCGATCCTCCTCAACCTACCAGTCTTCTGGGGGTGGTGGGGTGGACGCTGACCCGTCGCCCTTCGTTCGTCCCATCATCGCCAACCGTAGCGTCGTCGTCACCCGCACCAATCCTTCCCAGTACAGCAGTCTTCGAATGTCATCGGGGTCGCGTCACAGCAACATGGGGTCGTCTGGCTACTCAGGTGGTCCGGGAGCAGGGTACTATGCGTCCGTGTCGAACACGGGCATGAGCGCAATGAAGGAGAGCCACCAGAAGGAGAAGAAGGACATGCAGGACCTGAACGAGAAGTTCGCCAACTACCTGGAGAAGGTGAGGTTCCTTGAGGCGCAGAACCGGAAGCTGGCCGACGAGCTGAGGCACCTGAAGGACAAGTGGGGCAAGGAGACGTCGCAGATCAAAGCCATGTATGAGGTGGAGTTGGAGGAAGCAAGGAAGCTTCTGGACGACACGACCAAGGAGAAGGCGCGTCTGGAGATCAGAGTCGCTTCTCTCGAAGACGAACTGTCAGAACTCAAGCAACGGTAATAGAATAAAAAATAGAATAGAATAGAATATACAGCCTAATATATAACTAGACCTACTAGCATGATGTGTCTATATAAAATTATATAGAACGCACTTCAACTTGTAGATGTAGCCTACACTTCTATAGCGCAGTTAAACTCCTGCTTTTGAGAAATAGATTATCGTAGAGGTCGAACGTCTGCTTCAAAGCCGCTACGGTAACTTCTCTTAAATTAAGGAAACTGTTGCTGTTGAAAACTGGCATATGTTGTGTTTTGGTGTTATCCTGGTTAACCCTTTAATGCCGACGTTATACATCGCGTGGCCTACGAGCTCGTGACGTCGTCGTATGATAGGTTACAAGCTTCCATCTGTTAGCATGGGATCTATGCATGCTGTATCGATGGCTATCGATACCGGTATATATACGTGAGCGCGATGAACATCATATTCATAGCCTGCGCACCACATTCAGCATATATATAGTACTTGGTCTGCAGAAAGACCGATGAATCTAGGTTCACGATGAACCGGTCGGCTCTGCATGCTGGATGCTGACGCCATATAAGTTGGTTGTATACGGTCTATATATTTATGTTCAATCAATGCGACTAATTATTAGGCCTACATAATTCCATCTATACAAATAGGCCTATGAGACGAGGCACTAAACAGGATGATTGCATCAATAGCATAAATTTAGACACCATATAGGCTTAATATGTTACTATGTAATTCATATATATACGATGATGCACATATAGGCTACATGCCACCAATTATTAACAGAGAAAAGTAGATCTATAGACTACTTAATGCGATCTCCTTTATATAGGCTTTATAAAGTTTAGACCTACACTTGATTTAGTTTTAAGCCTATCCCGAAATATGTGGCTGTTCAATATTGACTTTGCTACTGATGTACATTATTTTATATATGAACTGGTTTTCTAAAGTAGCCCTACTATAAGCAGTATTGTCTTTGGAATTATATAAACCCATCTTTTCAATTCTATCTGACGCATCTTATGCCCTCTAATATCGGATATCATAATTTAACTCGTCGTTTTTATAGTTTCATGGTAGGATTAAAAGCCTCTGTTTATAGTCACATATAGTGGTATAGGCCTATGCTTTGGCGTAATTATAAGACAAATCTTGTAGCGAACACTTCAGCGCTTGAATTGCATGTTAAATGGTTAGACCGACTTCCTAGGCCTATATATAGTCTATATAATTATAGTTACCTACAATTAAGATGTGAAACTCTTCAAAGACTCCGCATAATTAGGACATCTCAACTCTAGCACATTATCTGATTCGCTTAGTTTGTGCGCTGGCCAAGGATAGACATTGGAGAAATTTCTAAGGTCAAGCAGAGCAAAACGCGAGGAGTTAATAAGACAACCTACAAAATGCAGAAGTGAATAAAGGCGATTGTATGATTATATCTACGTGAACGCGAGTGTTGCGTACACTTGTGTTGAGCATATGGTTCAACTCATGAGCCTCCATGTGGTCCAGACAGTTTTATCGACAAACGCATATATTTTCAATCAACCGTTCATCTCCCAAACAACCACCCAAGCAGATACATGAATTGCCGCATATAGCAGGTGTTTTCTAAATAGGTCGCTCGAACAGAAAATGCATTTGGTCGCGAGAGAGATGCGCCTGTTAGGCTGTGAGCAATACGCTTACGAATAAATCTTCTGACAGCGACAAGAAAGATGTTTACCTGTTGCAGTAGGCTATATTAATATGCCATATCGCTATGTCCGCTACATGATGCTGGAAACTATTATTTAAAAATCTAGACCTATTGTTAAAATGGCTAGACTAAAGGCGATTGTATGATTATATCTACGTGAACGCGAGTGTTGCGTACACTTGTGTTGAGCATATGGTTCAACTCATTCAACAGATACCGTCTTGATGTTGATAACTTAACTGTTCTTCCTTTGATAAACAGACATCTGCTTTATTTTGACATATTTTATTATCAAGTTGTAATTATTTTGTATTCACTGATGGATTATAAAACAGTGAAGTGATTGAATAAGCCTACTCCACGGGGAGAGGGGCAGGGCTTAAAGTGTGCCTGGACGGTCATGGACTGCGTCCATGCACTTATTTTAAAATCCGAACGCCGTCCTGCCACTTATTGGCCAGCACTGACTGGAAAGGTAAGGGGCGTCCAGGCACTTTTTTTGGAAAGGCAAGGAGCGTCCAGGTTCTTCTTTTTCCACACTTTTAGCACTGGAGAGGGGGATTAACATTAGAGTAGTTTGCTTGGAAGTTTGATGACTGCATGCATGGGCAAGATCGCAGGGCTTTTTTAACGTGCAGTTGTACACAAAATGTGCAGTCCTATATAAATGGATTTGTGCTGTTGTATAAGCACTTCTTTACACTTAAAACTAGCAAAAAAGTCCGATTTGAAGTAATTTACCATGCAAGATGGGAAAGGAAAGAAGGAGTTGTGCAGTTCTAACAATTCCTTAAAAACAGTCCTGCAAGATCGTCCTGGATTACTTTGAAGACGCTCTATTTCAAGTGATTATAAGTAGCTTAAAATAACGACATTTGCGGTATAAGTTAGTCGAATTTGGAATGAGAATTAATTAAGGAGACTGCTGAGCAAATATTTTTACGATAAAGTTTGATGCGTGGTCATCAAAGGATTTGACGAATGTGCGTATAATATGTATAGCAATGAAGCGTGATAACCGAATGGTGTGATCAACCAACGAACGGTTTTAGCATTTTGATGATTTCTGACTGGAAAGTGGTAATTAAAACCGTTGACCTGGTTTGCCAGCTTTAATTTTATGGTAGTTGTTAGATAGCCCATATTTTGTGTTCCTGCATGCATGCTGAAATGAATCAAATGGATGTGTATAATTAGCCTGTTTTAATTATAGGCTAAATAGGCCTCTGACCTAGTCGTGAATAAATAGCTAGAATAGGCCTATAGGTCTAGTAATTATAAATAGTTTTGCATGCATGCATGAAAACCTCCTTATATAGGCATAAAACTTTAGGCCCTATTATTTATTGAAACAAATTAGCATGGCATTGATAATTATAGTTAGACCAATAGTAGTGACCTATACCCAAACAATTGCGTGATTAAAAGACAACAGCGAGTTTCACTGACAGCTTTGCAAGTCTCATGCAGTTAAAGAGTTATTATTAATTGAAGTTTTCAGGAGACATCTTGTGTTTTGATTCTCTTGGTTTCTCAAAACACGCAATTTTAATTCAAAGTCTATTTATATTATCATATATATTATATTACTATATATATATATATATACATAATATAGTATCATCATTATTGCTGTCTAAATGCATTGACATCTTGGTGCGACCGGGATATATATATACATATATTATATATACCTACATGTATATAGCCTATGTATTGAGCGTCTGAAGCTGTGATATATAATCAATAGACTTTGAATTTAATTAAAAGTTCGTGATTTAAGGGACAGGAGAATAATAAAATCGCATGAGAACTTCGATTACAAATATTTATCCCCTTAGGCTACTTCCGGTGGCCATCTCCAATAATGCCACCGAATCAATTAAAATTAATGCACTTTAATTCCTCAAGAATTTAACTTAGGCTTATATTTGCTCTAGCTTACGCGACCATCTTTTCTAATTCGAAATATGTAGCCTACTTCTTATTTCTGTAAGGATGAGGTGTTGAATTTAATTATATTGTGACTTGTGCTCTATGAAATGACAATGATAAAAAATAGTAGCCTTTCAGCGGTAGGCCTATGCAGCCTATGGCTGTAGCGGTACCTTTAGGCCAGTAGGCCTAGTAATTGTTGTTCTAGTTGCAGTAATAGCAGCAATAATAATAATAATAATAATAATAGTGTTGAAGTCCCCGAGGGATCATGTTTACCTCGGGGCTAAATAATAATAATAATAATAATAATAATAATAATAATAATAATAATAATAATAATAATAATAATAATAATAATAATAATAATAATAACAACAACAATAATAACAATATTAATAACAATAATAATAGTGATAATAATATAATCATATTACAATAATGATAGTGTAATAATAATACTAATGGCAGCATTAGTAGCGGTGCTGATAGTAATGGTAGTAGTAGAAGTAGTAGAAGTATAGTGGTAGTAATAGTAGCAGTAGTAGAAGTAGTAATAACAATAATAAAAATAGTAGTAGGCTAATGGTAGTAGTACAATAATAACAATGATAGTAGCAGAGCAGTGGTTGCAGTAGTAACAGTAGTAGTAGTGGTAGTGGAAGTAGTAGTAGAAAGAGGAGGAAAAGGAGAAGGAGGAGGAGAAGAAAGAGGAGGAGCAGGAGGAGGCGACTCCAGAGATGCAACAGCAGCAGCAGCAGCAGCAGTAGTAGCAATAGAAGATATTTTTATTACTGCGTTCTGATTCATGTTCCGATCATCTCAATTCGATCCCTTTAATTGCTCTTAAGTTTCTGAGCTCTAAATGCTATGATGCAAGTCTTCGTCTGAAAAACTCTTCTGAGTTATTAGTTGTACATTTAAAAAATTTATTTTGTGTGGTCCTGAGTTTATTTGCTATTTGTTTCAAATGCTTAATGTTGACAGATTGACGGAGGCGAACAAGACGATATCCGAGGGTCGTGACAAGATCGACCGCGTCAACCAGCAGCTGTCCGACTACGAGGCAGAGATCGGACAACTGCGTCGCCGGGTGGATGGACTGGAGAGTGATCGCATCAAGGACAAGCAGTTGATCGAACAGCTCCAGGAGAATCTCAGCAGGAGCCGCGGGGTAGGTGGATATATAGGATGGAAGAGGAGGTATAGGGTCAAAAGAGGGGAAAATGGAGGAACAGGTGGAGCAGGTAAATACGTGGGACTATCAACAGAAGCGAAAGCGAGGAGTAGCGAGAATGATGAGTAGGCTATAGCAAGGAAGTGGAGACAAAATGGAGATTTTGGGTTAGGCCATGCAGAGGAGTAGCCTAATTTAAAAGAGCAAACAGAGTGTGATTCAATTTAGACTCAAAACAGGACAAAAATTAAGCGACCTGTAATAATGATATTGTTGTTAGCTCATTATGATGTAGGCTAGTGTTTTGCAGAATTAGGGTGAGATAAGAAGTGTCACGTGAAATGCCATTTTGTTATCATCTGGTTGTGTAGGATCTAGACAACGAGACACTCCTTCGTATCGACGCTGAAAACAGACGACAGACTCTGGAAGAGGAACTGGAATTCTGCAAAGCTCTTCACGAACAGGTAAGTCGTGTAGCAGCTTGAAAAATGAAGAAATCAGAAACACGAATTTAATTGTTGGCGCCAACCAACCGTTAAGGGCTATGTGAGTCATATTATAAGCGACATTCATCATAAAGCCAGCGTTCCTTTAATAGCGTATCAACAGGGCGAAAATCAATAGATCTCGAGCGCATGCAATGCATGATCATTAGAGCGGGTTCACTACCGGTATCGATAAGGCGACTCCGAAAGGGCGACCATCAGAAGAGCGACCACAAAAGGGCGCCGATTTCAAAGGCGACTGATCGAAAGAGCGCCGATCAAAAACACTATGCTATTTGTGTTTTCACCCTTTCGATCATGGGCTCTAATGACTGCGCGCTCCTTTGATTTTAGCCCTGTTTATTGCGCCCTTTGATTTGCGCCCAGTTGATAGTAAACCATATGATAGCCTGGTATAACAAAGGATGATGATAACATAACGACAGACGGATCGAAAGCCTGCTTAGGCATACTTCTTGTAGGCCTTCTCTGTAGCCTACTGGATCATTATTCTGAGAAGTTTCTAACAGACAGTTATACAGATGTTCTACTCTTAATTAGGTCTACTTTCTGCAATCTACATTACCCACAAACCGATTCGGATTTAGGCCTACCTCTGCAGAGACATAAAGTAGTCCTAAACACATCTTTTATTAAGCTTCACACTATAATAATTATTATGACTATGATTATAGGATCTGAAGGAGATGGCTGCTCTAGTTTATCGGGACACAACATCCGAGAACCGCAGCTACTGGAAGAATGAGATGGGTCAAGCACTTCGCGAAATCCAGCAGCTCTATGACGGAAAGATTGAGGGAATGCGGGCAGATATGGAGGCTCAATACAGCATGAAGGTGTGTAGCCTACCTCGTTCGTTATAATAATTATCATTGCTTAAGTTAGGCCTAGTGCCAATTACATGTTTAACGAGGCTCCCAATAGGTCAATGCGGCCAACGCTCAGATGAGGAATGCATGCAGATTTCACGATACTCAATTATAAATATTTTGTACCAGTTTAATTCATCTTCATCGCTATATCTAAACCTTGCAGGCTAGTCCAAACAATTGATCATGTATTATTCGGTTCCAGACTGTATTTGTCTTCGCGGTCTCCCTCCATGACAGTATAACTGCTGCAGTCAATGTGTTAAATAAATTTGTAATGCACACAAGGTCACACCGAAATGCGAATCACAGTCATATTTATTATTATTATTAATGTTATTGGCCTCTCTACTATGAAACGGGACTTTATAAATAGAAAGTTCAGTTCACTTCTTGGATTAATTCTTCAGCCAACCATTACATCCCCTAACTCTAATTGTACAATAATTGTCAGCGGTTAGATACATATACTACGCGATGTAATTATTAAAACCCTGTTTAGGTCCAGGAGTACCGTACTGGAGCCAGTCGAAACCAGATGGAGAACAATTTTTCGAAGGAGGAGAGCACTCGCCTCAAGACCAATCTCATGGAACTCCGAGCAAAGTTGGCTGATTCGGAGGCAAGGGTAAGGAAACCTTTTTCTCATAATTATAGGCCTATCTATGAAGCGCTATATAATAGACTGGTATACACGGGTCTTTGAATGACATATTTGAAGTTCGTGTGTAATTGTGTAGCCATGCAGAGCTTACTGTAGTTTACCAACTTCACCAACAGCAGAAGCTGCTCGGCACGCGCAGAGTTAATCTGTAGTCTTGTAGGCTTACTACATATAATTAATAGATGATTTGATTCAACGCTGAGAACCAATATACATCTTGACTCTCGTAGGCTATTCCCGATCACTGGACCGATAAAAATTTCTTCAGCAAGAAGCGATTAACCTACGCTTCTTTCGCAGATAGTAATAATTCACACATGCTTTAACATTCTATAGCTTTCTCAGCCTTTCTGTTTGACATAGACCTGCTTTGCAGCGTACACAGCAGTCACTAAGGTATTTGACAGTTCATTTTTTAGCAACTGTTTGTTTATAAATGCCTTATAGACATTGCTGCATCCTTTTGCAATTTTTTGCTGGTTAAGCGATCACTGTTTGTCTGTTTCTTTATGCAGTGGCTTACCACAGGGCTGTTTTAAGGAATTTTTAGAACTGCACAAACCCTTCTTTCCTTTCCCATCCTCCATGGTAGATTACTCCCAATCGGAGGAAAATGACCTTTTTCAACTAGTTTTAACTGCACAGAAGTGCTTCTACATGTTTTTACATCTGCACAAATCCATTTGGAACTGCACATTTTGTGTACAACTGCACGTTAAAAAGTCCTGGCTTACCATGCGCCATGATTGGGTTGTCTATATAAGCTAGTAACCTAGCTATAGCCTAACACGTTTCATCAAAGTAATAATTATTCTGTGTCATTTGCGTAGACTGAAAGTGTTTCTGTTTTCTTGTGGTCAGAATGCCCAGCTGCAGGCAGAACTGAATGAACTTAGAGAGGAGAGAGACCGCGTAGTGAGGGAATTGGAGGCGGAGAATGACGAGCTGAAGAATCAGGTGGCCAAGCTTAGAGCTGAACTCGACGCCGTCATGCACGAACTCGAGGGTATCACCGACATGAAGCTCGGACTTGAATTGGAAATTGCAGCCTATCGCAGACTGCTGGAGGGAGAAGAGACCAGGTACGCGTATAATTATTATGTTTCAGAAGAATTATTTCTTCTTCTTTTCTCTCTTCTGTCAACCATTAATGTAGGCCCTACGTTGACGATGAGGCCTTTACAAGACGTCTCCACATTCCTCTGTCTCTTGCAGTGTCCACGATCGACCTTCCCCAAATCCATGTTCTTTTCTTTCAGGCCTTCTATTATGTTATCCATCTAGGTATGTTGCTGTCTTCCACTGCTTCTTACTCCCTCCACGTGGCCGTCCAAAGCCGCACTTGGTAGTCTTTCTTCGCCCATTCTTTTCATGTGACCAAAACCATAGGCGCAACCACCCTATGGGACCCACGGGACGCGTCCCCCAACTTTTGAGTGGTCCCCTAACTTTATTATTATGGTCCCCCAACTTTTAGGACGTGATTCAATATGGTCCCCCCAACTTTCAGGACGTGATTGCACCTATGACCAAAACAACAATCTATAGATATTAAGTTGAATTCATTTCAAAGTGTAGTTTCCTTCAAAATTACTGTCTTATGCCTTCAGAAAATCGCGGACAACTTAATTAGGCATGGCCCTACAACCTTAGAATATTAAAGGCCCAGTGTGAGAATTGTGGAAAAATAACTGGGGGGGTTGGATCATTATCCACTTGGAATTGGGGTGTAAAAACATACTTTAACATGGGGCTCTAAGAAAGACTGGGGGGTCGAAACCCCCCAAACCCCCGGCAATTCTCACCCTGTATAGGCCTGTAGCCTAAAGGCTACTATGAGCGGCCCACATAGGCGGAGACCTGGGCCAAGAATTGGGGGGGGACGGAAAGACGCGAGATTTTCAGAAAATTTCTGACGACCGGCGAAATCTCGGAAAAAAGTTATTTTCGCCGCCCAAAAAGTTGATGACTTTTTTTTTAGTCATCCGGCCAAAATCTCGACGAAAATTTTCTATTTTCGCCGCCCAAAAAGTTGATGACCTTTTTTTAGTCATCCGGCTAAAATTTCGACGAAATTGTCAATTTTCGCCGCCCCAAAAAGTCTTGACGCTCAAACATTGGGGGGGACAAATGCATGGGCCGTCCCCCCAACACTTTCATTGGGGGGGACCGTCCCCCCTGTCCCCCTAGGTTTCCGCCCATGGCGGCACACTGTTAAATCCACATTTGAAAACACACTGTACAGTAGGCTACAGCGCACAGCACAATAATCATTGTACAGCATTGGCATATTATACACTGTCATTACAGGGCTGAAAGTGGTTTGAGAAAGTTGCCGGGTCTGACAGCTTTGACGCGAAAAATTTTCTGACAACCTTTTTTGCCCAAAATTTTACAAAATCATACCATTTTTACATATTTTTGTTATCTGACGACCTTTTTAGTCATTCGCCCACAATTTTAGAAAACCTCGTCCCAGTTTCACTTAATATTTCGTTATTCGAGTAGATTTCTGAGTTTCTTATGCGTTCATATGTTAAACACTCGACCCCGGCTGAGACCCGGCAACAGCAGATCAAAACAATCAATGCCGGGTCGCAGACTCGGACAGACCCGACTCACTTTCAGCCCTAGGTATATACAGGGTGGGTCAAAAAATGACTCCCCTAGGTTTTTTCCCAATATCTTGACCAAAAGTAAGAATTTCGAAATGATATTTTACAGGCTTAAAGACAATTCATATTTACACAAGATGGCCAGATTTCATCAAAATATTTCAAACAGAACAAAAGTTATGCCACTTTTAGAGAGGCCACCCACCGTTTTTTGACGATTCAAAAACGTAACGCAACAAAAAGTGACAAAAAGCGATTTTGTTAAGTCACATCTCAAATAACTGTTGTGAAATGAACTTGTACTTGTGCTCAATGTGCCCACGACCAGTGCCAAAACTTCTTTTGAGTCTCTTTGCAAAGTTCTGGAAAGCCCTATGATGCGTTCCAAAGGTAAATCTTCCCATGTTAGCCCCAATGCTCCCATCAATTCTCTTACCACTCTTGGTTTTGGTTGCAGATTGTGATATTTCTTCAGCATAGCTCTCCTCAATTGATTATCAATCTATCATTCTATCGGGTTCAAATCCGAAGATTTGGGGCCATTGGTTGGCTTTCACAAACCAGAACAATCGAGCCGATCTCCTTTCATTCACAGCAAATCTCTTAACTCTCAGCTCGACTCTTAATGTTTGCGCTCTCACTGTTGACCAGAGTAAACGTTGCTCAATGTATCTCTAGGATCTTGCTCAAGAGGTGTCTGAATACACATTTTGTCTGTCATTGACACCTTGGTCATTTTCAGCTTTTTTTTAAATTTTAATTTCATTGCTTTAATAGCAAAATTATGAATCTGACAGATTCCTTATTTACCAACTTGATTGTCATCTTGCTAAGTGACTTCTCAGTGACGTGCAGCTACGCTGGTACCTTGTTTCTTTTTTAAATAGTAATAATAATGATCACTGGCAATATATCAAGGCTACCGGTATTTGATAACAATTATTCGAGATGAGGCTTAATAAAATCGTGTTTTTGCTATTTTTTGCTGCGTAACGTCTTTGAATCGCCAAAAACGGTGGGTGACCTCACTAAAAGTGGTATAACTTTTGCTCTGTTTAAAATATTTTTGATGAAATCTGGCCATCTTATGCAGATATGACTTGTCTTTTAGCCTCTAAAATTTCATTTCGATATTCTTACTTCTGGCCAAGATATTGACCAGAATAATTAAATTGGTTTTTTGTTACTTTTTGCTGCGTCGCGTTTTTGAATCGTCAAAAAACGGTGGGTGGCCTCACTAAAAGTGGTATAACTTTTGTTCTATTTGAGATATTTTGATTAAATCTGGCCACGAAGTGTAAATATGAATTGTCTATAAGCCTGTAAAATTAAATTTTAATTTCGAAATTCTTACTTTTGGTCAAGATATTATCAAAAAACCTAGGGGGTCTTTTTTGCCCACTCTGTACAATGTGTACATGTATGTTGCATGCTTTTCAACTAATTGACTTTAGTATCGTTACTGCTATTACAGTATTGGACTGAAAACTATCGTGGAAGGATGGTCAAATCAAGCAGGAGGTGGAGGAGGATACGGTGGCGGATCTGGTGCAGGATACGGTGGAGGATCTGGTGGAGGATCTGGTGGAGGATCTGGTGGAGGATATGGCGGGGGCGACTCATCATCATCAGGTCTTGAAGATCATTTCTGTGTCCTCTTTAAACATTAGTCAGTAGTACATCATAGGCCATTAATAATTATAATTGAATCACGAGGTCAATGCAGGTGAAAGCGCACGGATAACCCTACTTATCTATTGATTAACTTACTAAATAGACTTATCTATAGACTTCACAGGTGCGACCTGGTGGCTGATCGGTAACGCGCTCGCTCACGGAGCTGGCGGTTGCGGTTCGAATTCGGGTAACGACCTTAGGCAAGTTGTTTACGCACACGTTCCTCTGTCACCAAGCAGTAGGATATATAATTTGGTTCCGGCGTAAGCTGGGAAGTAAACGGCAAGTCCTGTGATACACCGGCCCCTGTCGAGGACCCTGGGATTCGTCCATTGCCGGCTCAAGGGCCAAGAAAAGGAGATGAGCGCATCACCAACGGGCCTTCGGCCCTCGGATGACTTTACTTTACTTTTTATAGACTTCACAGAGTCCAACAGAGTAACTTCAACGGTGCTTCTGTACAGTCCAATAGCAGATGTTTAAACGCAACCAGAAATTAAAGAGCGGCTAAGAGCCTCATCTCTATAGGCCGGGTCTATAAGCCTACAATTCAGACGATAACATTAAAAGTTACCTTCCTTCCAATTTAAAATCACGAATCAAACTCTGGCTTTCTACAGTCCAACAATCCAGAAAGGAATTTCGAACAGTTGTCTCTTTAAGGTATAGGCCTCTACAGGTATGAAAACACAAGAATTACACTTGACTGGATGTTGGACTTTGTTGGTTTCTGTCAACATCGCCTGGCTTCATTCTAAACTCTTTCTTCATATTGGAATGACGATTTATACCGCTCGTTGCAGTAGAATGGAGGGATAGGCCTACAAGTAACAGCTTAGATTAGAGGAGTGCCAACATGTAAGCCTAAGCAAATGTGCAAGCGCGATTGAAGTCAACTGGAGCTCGGGTATAGACTGTGGCCTCCGTTCATGCTAGTAGAGCTGCGTTGACGTTTTGTGCTTCATTTGCTATCATTTAAGGCAGACCACATTGCGAATTCGATGTTGACCTCATAGACAGATCGAGCATGATCGCATGAATGTGTGTGCTGCTGTAGTAGACCTGCTGTAGGCCTTATAGGAGGCATTGTTTTATGCTGAAAGTAGGGATCATGAAAGACAATAAGGATCACAGGTTAAAGGAAATTAATGTCTTTTAAACTTTGCCTATAATTATTAATCTTAAAGCTATAACTGATAATAACAACTGCTCACGGTTGCAGACCTGGGAGGCGCGAGGTCTGGCATATCGAAGGGCGAAATGTCAAGTAGAACGACCTTCCAGAGAAGCGCCAAAGGACCGTGCGCCATCTCGGAAAGCTCTGCAGATGGAAAGTTTATCATTTTGGAAAATACTGGACGAAAGGTAGCCTAGTCGTCTTTGTCTTTGCTTCATACAATTCCCCCCTCCCCCATACACACACAATAATACGCACACAACTGACTCTCATGGCCATCCTTTTCCCATCGTCATAATTGTCATGACACATTAAGCCCAATCGTCACCCATTCGCTATTAATTACCTTATGAAGTCATGTACATTATTACTAGGTAGCATAATGCTCACGACGTCAAGCGTGCAAAGAGAGAACAATAAAAAAGATGATTGCGTTTCATTCCAATAGTTTCAAGTTGACCATGCATGATATCCTAATAAGTAATAACCTCTGCTACATTCCGTGGTTGCTGAATTGCACTCCATGTACTAGTTATACAGGATGGGCCAAAAAAGACCCTCTAAGTTTTTTGCCAATATCTTGGCCAATATAGTAAGAATTTAAAAATGAAAATAAAATCGCGTTTTTGGTTTGTAAAAATTGCGTTTTTGCTACTTTTTTGTTGCGCTACGTTTTTGAATCGTCATATATAAATATAAAAATTATATATATATATAATTATATATATATACTTGGATGCTGCAGGAAGAAAATATTGGAGGCTGGACGTTGAAGAGAAACATTGATGGTCGCGACAGTGTCGAGTACGCTCTGGATAGAAACTTCACCATGAAACCCAATTCTACTCTTACGGTACAGTAATATAAATTGCAGTTGAAATCAATGATCGCTTCTATGATGCTGGTTTTCTTTAGCATGAAATAGCAATTTATTGATGGCCATTTTTGATCTAGTCCCTGCTTGTTGAGGGGGGGGGGAATTTAGGATTCTGGGGGGGCGCGAAAAACGGTTGTTTTAAGCAGATGACAACCGCTCAGCCAGACACCGACGAAACCTTTGGACCGGAAATTTTCTGACGACCTTTTTAGTCTTTCACCAGAATTGTCTCCAACAAACATGTACGTTTTACTTCCCCAAAAATTGATTACGGTAGGTTTTTTTTAGTACTTCTATGTTTTTCAAACGAATTCTTCTACTTACGGGAAAACTTCACATGTATAAACCTGTCGAATGTTTCGGGGGGGGGGGGGCGGCTGTCGCATATATACTTTTCTGGGGAAAATGTTGCGTATATCTAAAACTATAAAGGCGAACTTTTCCAATGTTTGCGAACAATTTTCTTCTTATCCGCCCGACCGATTTTTCCCAATATTTACAAAAATACTTTTTAGGACCCATTAACAAATATAGGGGGTTCGCGATCCAAAAATCTTACCTTTGCCGAATTTGAAACATTTAATTTTTAATAATCCGACGAAAGCTAATATAATGCAGTATTTAAGATTGGTCGCCGGATCGCTTTCAAAGAACCCATAGATTTATGACGTCATCACTTCTTTACTTCGCTTTAGGCGGCCGATTTTATAGCGCGCGCTTTCGCTAAATTATACTAAAAACACCGATAATAATATTATGAACGGTTGATCGCAAGACAATGACAATGGATACCGGTAATTAATATAGTAACGTGTCGTCTTACGTATACAGGCCATCTGGACATTAGGGTATTTAGGGCGGACGGGTTTAGGCAAAAGAACCAAAATTCGCCGGCAAATGCTGGCCACAACGGAGGTTGACGAACCCGCCCCGCAGGGGCGGTTGCAATGGGAGCTGGGTTGGGGCGAAAAATCTACATTTCACCGACAACGCCAGGCACCTCAGGCTGGGACCGGGTTGGGGCCGATGGAAGAAGGTGGGGTGAGAAAGGTTAAGTGGGAACGGGGTCAGCGTGGCTGTGGACCAAATATCGAAATTTCCCGGGCAACGCCGGGTAATTCAGCTAGTAGGCTATATAGGCTACACATGGGCACAACAATTCTCGATTAATCTTGGCGGGATTTCTCATGTATGTATGTATGCATGCATGCATGCATGTATATAGCGCACAGTTTATCTGACTGGTGTTAGCTGACTGGTGTTATGTCTAACTGCACATTTTTGCAGCTCTATAGTTCATCCTGACGCAGTGGCGTAGCCAGGAATTTTTGATGGGGGGGCTTTATGGCCGGAAACCCTGTTTTTTGCTATTTTTTCTTACTTAAATGGAAAAATAACCTTAAAAAGCTTTTTCCCGGAGCCAATGGGGGGGGTTTAACCCCCGAAACCCCCTTGCCTATACGCCACTGTCCTGACGTGCTCTTTCGCTGGCGATCTTCATACGGTTTGCCATCATCCAGTAGGTTTAATTAAACGAAGTTTTCTGGTTTTGTTCAGTCCATTTATTGTTTCTTATTGTTTTGCTCCTTCGTGGCAGATATGGGCCCAGGGCGCGAAACCAGCCAACGCTCCTGCAACTGATGTCGAGAGCAACCTGGCAAGCTGGAGAGTGGGTTCCAACATTATCACCAAGCTTGTGAATACTGCAGGAGAGGTTAGTTCTTATCCGCCAGTCACTTTCTACTTGTTTAGACATCTGCTCACTGTGGTCAATATCTCATATATTAGCGAAATGTTAGACTAACCTATTTCTGGGAACATATAGTAGGCTGTAAAATCTTAGTAAGATTATTTATAATTCATCTCAGTAAGATTAATTATAAATATCATCGTCGTCGTCATCGTCATCATCATCATCATCATCATCATCATCATCATCATCATCATCATCATCATCATCATCATCATCATCATCATCATCATCATCAACAACAACAACAACAGCAACGACAATAGCTTAATCATAGTCATTGTTACCAGGGCCATGAAGCTAGCGTTCCATCCTTCGTTTTTGAGAAATTGACGATGTTAATTTCCGTAAACATTAAAATACTACATGGTCATTGAATGTTGCAGGAAAGGGCGACGCACATTCAAAGGACGATCTACACAACCTAAGTCTATCCGTCGTCGTCATCTTCGTAGTCGTCCGCCACCGCATCTGCTGTTAGCAGATGAAGGTAGCGGCCTCTGCTGATCAGTTCGTTTCGAGATCGTCGTCTATGTAACTTGCTTTGCTATAATCTTCTTTTAGCCGATGTTGTGTGAAGGGGCTTGAAACTAGTCTTCGTAACTGCCATCTTTCGCAATGAATCTATAGAGCTTAGTATGAGCTTAACACATGTACAGAGCTACAAAGTGTAACTTTTAATCTTACTGAGATTAGGATCACAGAATGCTTTTCTTGCCAAGCATAGGCTACTAGGCCTACTGTTTTTTTTTATATTATTGTAGATGTCAATTTTAGTTTGATCCAAGCAGGTCACTAAGAAATTGATTCTGGGGCTCTGTGCAGTGACATTGGATCTGAAACAACACATTTGCAAAATCCATCAAATTTCATAAATGCATGTTGCAAATAGTGCAGCACTTTTGTGTTCTTAGCGAACCTTGGGATTTACGAGAAACAGCTCCTGACGTTCCTCGGATGGTCACTGTGTCCATACACTGTGGTCTCACAGCCAAATTTCTTCAGTTCTTACAAGCACAACTCGCAATATCATACCATGAATAGCATTAATAATGGTAATGAAATTTCTGATTCTATGCTAAGAGTTTAGAGCAGGCCGGAAGTTTTTGAGTCTATTTAAGATTATAACAGAAATAATCAACACTTTTCGAAAAAAAATCGAAAATACAAATAATTTTCGACCTTCGACTTTGCTGGAAGGCTTTGTAGCAATTGTAATTCAATTGACAGATTCAGTCTACGCGCAGTGCACTTTTACTGCTACTGATTCGTCATAGGGCTACTAATGGCAGCCTACAGAGGTTAAGTGTGATTTAATGATTTTTGAGTGAGCCAAGTTTACACACCGATGAAGTTTTAAAAGGTTCACCTGCACTAGCAGATTAATGGGCCAAGACTTCAATTTCCACTTACCTGGATGAACCTAACAGCCACAAATTTAGGTCTATAGATAGACCTATTTAGGCCTACCGTATAGCCTACTTCTGAACGGTGGCCTGTTGTTCGCCGTTGTTGTGTTTGCGCCTCAGCCGTAAGATCCACGTTCCAAATGACGGTTACCTTCACTTCGTTGCCTTTAACATAATTTAGTTGCTTATCCAGTTGAGTTTTGTATGATTGGTTGTTAGTTTGCTCATTTTTTTAAATCGCATATTATACATGTATGTACGCACGCAATTCAGGATCGTAGCAGGTCTAAACTATTATTGATCATAGACTTCACTATATTATTCTGTAGAAGAATTGTAGATTTCTGTAGTTGTTTAGTTCGAACTGGTTGATTGTTTTCTTATTCACTGCTTGCAACATGTTTTAAAATCGATTTTAGTCGCATATGCATAGGCCTAAAGCTATGAATTAAAGGCCCCATGATGCATGGGTGATTGATGATAATATGCTTCATTTACAAGTCTCAAGGTTATTTGCAATCTGTCATTTTACGGGTGAAAAGGTTCTATTTAATTTAAATAAAGCTTAAAACATAACTTGCGTTATTTTCTCTTTCATTGACATTCATTCATGATTAGGCTATAGGCCTAATATATGGACAGACAATATTTTCGTTAACGAAAACTGAAATTCGACGCATGTATAGTAGAGAAACTATTTCATTGGGCTAAACAGGATAACCTTAGCAGAAGTTCAGAACTCATTCTTCAACTCTGCTTGACAAGTGCCTGTGATTCCTATAAAATCTCCTTGCAAACATAATAGGCCTACTCAATATAACTGATTTTGACAGTTTTAAATCGGTGTTAAATTGATATTGTTATGTTTGTTGCTTTTGCATCTATATATAGCAACCTGCATTTTCATTTTTCAACTGAGAAGATCAATAAAGCCACGGTATAGGCCTATTATCCACCCAAATATGTATATGCATTCCCATCCACTGTGTCGACCTAGGGTGAAAGTACTAGTTACCGTCATAAGCGAGATTTTTTAAGCATTCGACACGGATTTAAAAATATAAACACCTATTATCTGACTCGGAAATTTTTTTACAAGAAAAAACCCGTTAGAATCTTCAGCAAACGTATAAAATTATATTCATTTCGGCACATTATACATTTAAAATATGTTATTATATCCATATATTGTCATATTTTCAGCTATCGTCCGCATTTTTCATTTACCGTCATGGGTGACGTTATCCAGTTAGCGGCCAATTATTGGATGGCGTAAACCAATTTCCGTCAGTCTGACGGAAACTGCCGAAATACATATTTGGGTCGCATTTTTAGCCTCTAAACATCATAATTCCAGAAGTTTATTATTTGTTAGTCTGCAAAAATTAAAGAAATTAGATAATTACTCTGATACTCAGACTATACTTAACTTAGCCTTGACGGAATCCAGCTATTGGCCAATTATTGGATGGCATTAAGCAATTTTCGTCAGTCTGACGGAGACTGCCGACATACAAATTTGGGTCGCATTTTTAGCCTCTAAACATCATAATTCCAGAAGTTTATTATTTATTAGTCTGCAAAAATTAAAGAGATTAAATAATTACTCAGACTATACTTAACTTAGCCCATATTTTCAGGTCAATCGGCAAAATAATAATTATAAGGATTAGACTATGCAAAGCTATTAGCCTACATCTGATCGAGCGCTATTCTATTATAGTTTGTATGTTCTATTATATAAGCTTATAATAAATTATTATAGGCCTAATAATCTAGTTATATATAATATAATATAGCTTATGTATGAGAATAATATCGATATCAGTCCCAGCCTATAGTAAGTCTGTGGGGAAACCATAAAAGATCTGAAAATGATGCAATATTTTCATGTTTGTAAGTCTACTGTCTTGTATGTATCTCAGAAGGGACTTAGGAGTGATTATGCACAAGACTGCAAAACCTTGAAGGCAATTTACTGAAGCATAAAAAGGCAAATTCAACATTAGGCATGATAAAAAAGGGCAATAGTCACTATAGAGACAGGGATACAATACTGAAGTTGTATAAATCACTGGTTAGGCCACAGTTAGAATACTGCATTCAGGCATGGAATCCATACCTGAAGCAGGACATTAAAAAACTGGAGAAAGTGCAGATAAGAGCTACGAAGATGATTCGGGGTTACAAAGATTTGAGCTATGAAGAGAGGTTGGAAAGGTGTGGGCTAACAACACTGGAGAGACGGAGGAGCAGAGGAGACCTAATTGAAGCATACAAGATCATTACTGGAAAGGAAGCACTAGGTTGGGAGTTCTTTGAATTAGCACCAAATAAAGCAACTTGGGGTCATAGGTACAATGTTTAAGAAGCCGAGATAACATTGGGACAGAAATTCTTCAGTGCTAGAGTTGTAGACATATGGAACGGTTTGGATGACAGCACTGTGTCGGTGGACACGGTCACAGCGTTTAAAAGAAAGCTAGGAAAAATTGGCTATTAGATATTCCAGGTCAACTTTGCAGTGGTTCTAACACAGACCCAGTGTCTTCTGAACCACTTAAGACCCCGTGTTATATTATATTATATTATATTAAGTAGAAGTTGCCAACATCCAGTTGAGCACAGTCTTTGTGCACCCATCCAGTTTTGGCAGTAGGCTATAAGGCTACTAATTTTGATTTCATTACGACTTATTTTTTTGGCTAGCCCTCTTGTTTTGGATTTTTCTCTAATGCCGAATTGTTATCGTGTAGCTATAACTTATTACCCATACTACTGGTCTTGGAAAATCTGTCTGACTTGCCTATAGATTTTTCTGACCATTAATTTTGCTAAATTAGACATTTCCATGTAATTCATGATAAATGCCACTTTTAAATAGAAGTCTCAGCTTAAGTGCTTTCCATCCCAATTATGCTTTCAGTTTAGGCAGTTTTTCTTCAAGAATGACTGTGAAAACTTGTGTAAACTTCAACAACTTTTGAGGTTAGTTGTAAGGCAGCTTTGGAATATAAGCTTATTGCCATAAAATAGATAGGATACCCATTGCTCTGTTGCAAGAAGTCACTGAGCACTGCCTGTGGTATTTGCTCGGTCCAGTGTGTCTATTAATATTAAATTTTTTTTTTTATTTTTTTTTAAATTATTATATCAGAACTTTAATCGAATATTATTTGTTTAATGGTAACAAAAACTGATATAGACACACCGCTATCAGGTACAAAAAGCAGTTGATCAAATGGAATATAATATATTAGGCCTAGTTTACAAAATAATGCTCATTTAAGCTATATAGTCATTGTGACGAAAACCAGCAATTAAGCGTCATACAAGTAGCGATTTTCACCTACCGTCCACCAATCCTGCCTGTAAAATGCTGGAAGCCTATTATGACGATATCTAAAATATGTCTTCTTTCGTCATGCCGGTAACTAAATATGTCTTCTTTCGTCATGCCGGTAACTAAAAAAAGCTATCGTCATAGCCTGACGGTGATTAATTTTGGCTTGTTTTGAGAAGTTAGTTCGCGTCATAGACATTATTTTATTAAAATAATGCTAAATTATTTTTAAAATACCACAACTGAGTAGAGTCATGGCTAACGTTCACGGTGCTTTTTACTGCGATGTTCACAACCAAACAAATAAGGCGAAAAACTTCAGAGTTTGTCAGCCGTTCGCAATCAAGAAAACGGATAAATATCGTACTTTTCCAGACCCGTGAGAATTTAATTTTTTCTCACTAACATAAAATGTTTATAACAACAAGACTTCAACAGCATTTAATCAAGCAATAAATAACGCAACTCGAGACCAAACTATAATGTACTTTTGGAAATTGCAAAAAAGAAACTTTTATATAAAACGCTCACTTATGACGGTAACTGGGTCTATGACGGTAACTGGTACGTTCACCCTATGTGACACCCACCAGATAGTAGGCTAATGCTTTTTCTGCCACACAACTTACCAACAAAAGAACCAAAGCACATTACATATATATAGGCCCTAGGATATTGCACGGGACACACGAATCCCATATCGAAATATCTCCTTAAATCAGCAGTTTAGCGATCCGATCTCATGGCAACATCTGTCTCTGACGTCACAATATATAGAGGTCTACATTGTAATTTATATTACCCGGTCCCTAGGGACCTTTGAACTATATCTTAACATATTTGTTATTGGCATTGCTCTTGGGAAGTGGGAACCTTTTAACTGTTATATTTATTATACCACAATGCTATTTTAATATTATTATTTTATCCGTTGTATACATATTTTTATACAACAATGATTATGTCGTCACAATTAATAATAACTTAATAAGCTCCTTGTAACAAAGGTATCATCCTATCAGCAACAAGTTAAGGGGACAAAGCTAATGACGTAACAGTGATGTCTGCACAGCAATTACCACATAATCCTAACAACACGTCATAGCTAATGACGTCACAATAGTGTTGTAAACCAAGGAGATGTCGTCATACGCTACTACGAAGTAAATTATAGTCGCAGCTATATACTGTTCCATAATTTCCAATTAACAAAGCTGGCTACGCAAGAAAGATTTAGGCTATAATTGAGACGACGTCACAATACGAGGACAACAAGCAAATCAACAACCTATAGCATCCTCAGGTTCAATCTGACATAGACAAAATTAGTGACGTAACAATAGCGTATGTGTAACAAAGAGGTGTCGTCACAATGAAAAGCAGTAGTCCATAGGCCTAGCATAGGGTGACCATTTTCTGGCCATCAAAAACCGGGACACTTTTTGGACAACAATTATTAGGCCTACTGCTAATTGTAATTCCTTAACTGCAGCACAATAGGCCTCGTCCTATTGCGTATAGGATATTCCAGTCAACAGTAGCCTAACCATAGTAGGCTATATTTGCTTATTCTAGTAGGCCTACATTGTAAGGCTACATAGTTGACGAAGTTCAAAATGATAATAGGGCCTACTGAAATATCTCCGAGGAGTGAATGTTTTAGTTAAGTTCTGTAATGCGAACGCTTTTCGAATATAGGCCTATCGATGCAGCAATTGTCATCACAGTTAAATTTAATGCTGAGCATCAGCATTCTTGTAATTTCAACATTAGGCCTAGGCTCGTTACAATGGCAGCATTTTAAGTTGCCATCTGATAGAAACTGCTCTACTATTTCTGTGCTGACGTGAGATGTCTAACTCCCTCCCTCCCATTACGACTCTGACACGACCTGCCGAAATTGATAAAGACCTATAGATCTGATGCCGGCACTTAAATTGTAGGCCTATTAGGAACTTTAAGAATTATTACTTATACTTTAAGAATTTTTTTAAAAGTATTAACTTAACTCAATAGCATAAAGATGTAAAATATATAATACCCATATAAATTGACAACTTCTCTATTGTTACGACTTCTTTTTGGGTTAAAAGCTACACTTTTCCCTGTAATTTACATAAAACTCATGGTTTCAATATAGCCTACAAGTTACCTCCTTGTAAAAAACCGGGACAATTTTGCCATTTTCATTAAGTCGTCGGGACACCGGGACGCACCACGAAAAACCGGGACATGTCCCGAAAAACCGGGACGTATGGTCACCCTACCATAGCACAAAGCTAAAGACCTAAGACCTTATAATTTTAAAGGTAGCCTATAAATTATCATCATAGTCTATAATATTCATGGCAATTCATTTTCAGTTTCAATGTCAATTTTCAATCCAATTTGTTCCTCAGCCATATTATTGCAACGATGTATTATAAAGACAATATGTTATGAGACAGCCTGCCATGGCTGCACAGAGGATCGTGGGGATCGTGAAACCCGCATAGGCTTACTAGAACAGGAAACAAGGCGACGACCCAATGAATAATTGATAATTATATATAGACACAAACCAAGTAGACCTAGGCTAAATATAAACAACTATAGTATAATGTCTCAACTTAGGGCTTAGTGCAACAATTGAGCTGAAGTCACGCCGTGGTCATTAAAACTCAGGAGGTCTACCGGTATACAGTTAGCTACGACCTAACTTCAAGTAGATGATAGATCTAACAAAGGCGAAGTTTATTGTCTGAATAACTATAGAAGGCGGTTTGGTTGGCGTTGAACATAGGCTAATGTGTAGAAAGAGCATTCCAAAAATTGGGATCCAGTAGCTGCTTAAACTGAATAGAGGATAATCGAGTAGGTCTGTAGGCTAACCTAGGGCTAACTGGTGCACATACACGTATGAGGAAAGGAATTAAGGTCCTAAGAAGTCAATTGTGTTTCTTGTTTCATGTGCATGGCCATCGGAATAAAATGAACAAACTTCAGATAATTTGTTTCTTATTGTAGGCTTCATTCATTAATTCCTTTCTGAGAATTTATATAGCGCCTCTTAGAGATATATTTTAGGCTTAGTGTAGGTTAAGGGTAATACTTGGTGTTTGGCATAAAAATTATTATCATTTAGGCTAGGCCTACTCTAACGGTCATCCCGCAATTGGCCAATTTAGTTTGAATGAAAATTATGCAATTATAGCCTACCTAAGCTAGGTTAAATTCTCTCATTTTATATGGCAACTGAATCTGAGAAAATTAGCCGGTGATTGGCACACGGTCCCTGCCGAAGCTATAGGTCTAGAGTGAAGTTCGACAGGAAGAAATTCTGCAGAAAGAGTTGAGAATATAACAGAATTAGAATTGTGGATTATGTAACATTTTAGGCTTCACCCTTCACTCATTTTCTAGCTCATCATCATATTACAGTATACCTTAGTCCTTCCAGCGCAGATCTGCACATCAGGAAAAAGCAGTAAATTCTACATCGTCGTAGGCCTACTATAGATATCTACCGAATCATTTCCTGTGCTTAATAAAGATGTGACTTCGGCCATCTGATTTCATTTCGGGAGATTATTCTGCACTCGTGCAGTAGACTCTACATGTAGGCCTACCTAGAGACCTCTAGCCTCTTGTTAACTTTTGTGCCTTTTGGCACATTTAGGCCTAGGTCTACATCTCGGACTAATGCCTGGTTTCTCCTTCAGTTCGATTGACATAATTTTGCCCTATTTTATCCAATGGTAATGGATGGGTTCCCCACAGGCCCGCCGACAGAAATTCCGGGCCCCTGGGCTGAGCCGTCATGCACGGGCCCCAAACTATCTTTAGGCTTTTTGAGCAAATTTGCACAAAAATAACAGTAATGTGAGTATGAATATACGCTAATACTTAAATTTATGATTTCAATGGTAAGAATTTAATTTTCAAATGATAGACCTATGGTAATCAGCAAGCAATCTCTCTGCCGCAAAGTCGTTTAAAATATCCTGCAGGTAGTTCTCCATCTTGTCTGCGAAGTGCGAACCTAACTGAGCGTCATTATTATATGGGAAAATTTCTGGAATGTGAAAATGACTTGAATAAAACCTGGAAAGTAATTAAAATGCTTCTACATGGAAACAGAAACTCTGAGATGCCAGATAGCTTTCTTATCAATAATGTAGAAATTAAAGATAAGCACCTTATTGCTTGCAAATTTAATGAATTCTTTACAGAAATTGGACCGAAGTTGGCCGCAAAAATTCCTGACACTAATGCATCTTTTCTTGATTACTTGAAAGACCGGTCTACTTCTTCTATTGGGATAGAATTAACATCACCAGCTGAAATAATATCGATTGCCTATGAACTACGAACCACTCACAGTAGAGGGCTAGATGAGATAGACCCCCAGTTAGCCAAATATGTCATAGAAGCTATTTCAATTCCTCTGACAGAAATAATAAATTGCTCCATTGTTAGTGGAATTGTTCCTAATAGTTTGAAAATTGCCAAAATAATTCCCATCTTTAAGGCCGGAGATAGGAATCAATTAAGTAACTATCGACCAATATCTATCTTGCCATATTTCTCCAAGTTTTTTGAAAAGATTATTTACCGAAGAATAATGACATATCTAACAGTAAAGAATATATTGTACACAAGTCAGTATGGCTTTCGAACAGGCCACTCTACATACATGGCCGTAATGGAAATGTATGATAAAATCTCTGAAGCCAAGGAGGAAAACCACTTTTCTATGGGTGTCTTCTTTGACTTATCTAAAGCATTTGACACGGTGAATCATAAAATTCTGATAAGCAAACTTGAACATTATGGCATAAGAGGTGTATGTCTTGATTGGCTTATAGATTACTTAAGAAATAGAAAGCAGAGTGTCTTATATAACGGGAACATTTCACATGAAACTGATGTTACTTGTGGTGTGCCACAAGGTTCCGTACTGGGTCCACTTTTGTTCCTAATATATGTGAATGATATTTCGAACAGCTCGTCATTACTCAGCTTTGTCATGTTTGCTGATGACACCAATGTGTTTATGTCAGATAAAGTTATTGAAGTCTTGGTTAAAAAAATTAATGCCGAATTAAAACTTGTAGGCGATTGGTTCAAAGCCAACAAATTATCGCTGAACCTTAAGAAGACGAATTTTATTTTGTTCTGCTCTAAAATTAAACTTAGAACAGCAACAAATTGCAATATATCAATTAAAATAGATGAACAATGTATTTGTAGGGTATCATCAACCAAATTTTTGGGTGTTCACATTGATGAACAATTAACATGGAGGGAGCATATAAACTCTATATCCAAAAAGATATCAAAAAATATAGGCATAATCTCTCGTGTTCGACACCTTATGCCGCGAGATATACTTGTGAATTTATATTACTCTTTGATATACCCTTATGTGTCATATTGTAATATTACGTGGGCTTCCACATACCACACTCGTTTAACTATTTTGACAACCCTACAAAAGCGAGCTGTTCGAATTATATGCAATGCACCTTTTAGAGCCCACACACAACCATTATTCAGTGATTTGAAAATTCTGCCTTTTGACTACATTAATAAACTACAAATTGGAGTATTTATGTATAAACTTCACAGAAATCTAATCATAACAAGCTTCAACCACTGGTTTTGTAAAAATTCAGACGTTCATGGACATTATACACGATCTGTAAATAGATACCACCAAAGAAGTGTTCGTACCACTACTGGACTGCATAGTATTAGAATATGTGGACCGTCGATGTGGAATTCTCTGCCTATTGATCTTACTTCTATAACTACAATGTACCAATTCAAATACAAATTGAAATTATTTATTTTGGATACTATTGCATAATTGCACAAAATGGTTTTGTTTTGAAGTGCACTACCTACACGTGCACTGTTGTATTCTCTTAACTGTTGTGTTTTTAGTTTTTTTTAGCTTAGTTTAGTTTAGTTTAGTCTGTTTGTTATTTTGTTTTCCCCACTTGTTTAAGTTGCATAACTTACATTCAATGCATTTCGATAAACTTGTAAAATGGAAGAGATTGTTTTACACCTTGATCATATACAACTGTCTATACACATATACTGTTATGCAGAAAGTTGATGATAGATTGATTCTTCGTGTAATTAGGGCAACCCTGTTAGCGGAACCTTACGTTCCTTTGGGCTTAACCCTTTGACATCTATGCATGTGACATTTTCAACTACTGTTTGTTTGTGCTATACTGTATGTATACATATACATGATGATCAATAAAGTATATTGAAGAAATGCACTTCGGAAATGCTCTTTCTTCATCGCCTGGAAAATTGTCCGAATGTCCTGGAGGACCGTTTCTTATAAGCTTAATTATTATTAATAGGAACCTATAAATCGTCTCAATCGTTTGTATAAGCCTAAACGCAGGCGCTGGCGGCAGAGTGCCAACATAAAAACAAAGCCTTTTGACAATTTCTAGAATTTTAGCATTTTCATAATTCTTATTTATAAAGTCTTCTTTTAGAATTAAGATACTATAGATACTAACACCACAAACTTCATTTTCATCCATTCAGTTAGGCCTATACGATCATCATGCATGCAGCATGTGCGTTTAATTCACTAGAATCAACGATGTAGGCCTATAGGCAGGGGCGGATCCAGGGGGGCCAATCCGGCCATGGCCCCCCCATTTAAAAATTACATGGAACGTGGCCCCCCCCCATTTGGTTTTAAACACATGTAGTAGTGGGAGAGAAAAACAGGACATCTGGCCCCCCCTATTAGAAAATCGTACCGGACGTGGCCCCCCGTTCGGAAATGGCATCTTCTTTTCCTAAAAAATAAATGGATGACTAAAAAAAAGGTCATCAGTTTTTTCGGCGGATGAAATGGTATTTTTTCCCGGAAAATTAGTCGATTGACCAAAAAATTTTCTCCTGTCTCACAAGACCAAAAATTTTGGCCCCCCCCTCGAAAATTCCTGTATCCGCCCTTGCCTATAGGCCCTAGGCCTACATGTAATTACGGATTGTGATTGCCTTCTTCTGATTCTGAATTGAAAATAGTAAGCTTACAAACTTTTGCCTTTTCAAACTTATTAGCTTTTTCTTTTTGTTGTTGTGCTCCAGATTGTGTTTATAAAATATGCCATCGTTGCGAGAGAAATTTATCAATATTTTAGAGAAAGTTGTTCACTTATGATTGAAATCTGACAAACGCATAATTTAGCAGAAGAGCGTTCTGAGACAGATGTGAGCGTGTTCCTTGGCAAAACACTGATAAGTAGGCCACAAGGTAGGCTAATGGACAGTTGCTTGAAACTCAAACTGTTGTAGTTATATAACAGTCATAACCTACATAAATCGCAGACAATAGGCTGAGTAATATAAGTGATTAGCCTATAGGTAGGGCCCGCACCCGTAATCAACATAATGAAACATATTATAATCACTGTTGCCCGGGCCCCCTCCGGGCCCCTAAAAGTCGCCGGGCCCCTGGGCATTTGCCCCCCCTGCCCCCCCCTCTCGGCGGGCCTGGTTCCCCATTCATCATCATCATCATCAATCATCATCAATCATCATCATCATCATCATCATCATCATAAATGCTGCACAAGGAATTCATGCAGCACGAAAGTTGAACTAGCTTCTCAGCATATAATTTTTAAAGATATCCATGGACACCTCTCTGACTTGAGACAGCGCTCTTGAATAAACTATAACCATGCGCACATAATATACATGTATAACAACTTACACACTTTGAATTTCACAATTAAGAATTATTCATTTCATACTCTCTGCATTGTTCTCTGAAATAATAAAAATGCTAATTGTTCAAGCTCTATAACATGGTTTTAAAATGCAAAGGACTTATGGCCAAACTAGTCAAAGTTGTCCAAGCTGACTATTATGTGCTTGTAGGCCTATATATATTTATGTATTTATTTACTATTTATTTCTCTATTTGATATATCTACTCAGAAGCGCTCCCAACTACAGTGCGGACAATGCATTGGAGTTTCATGTCGAAGCGCACGATCAATTGTGAGCGAAGGACTTGCTCATGGTCCCTACGTGGCGACTTGTATAATGGATGCAGCACCAAAAATGTAGCTTGACGTAGCCATCAATTTACTGTCCATAGGAAGTACAAACATAACACAAGAAAATCCTATCTCGGGAGTTATAATTTCCTATATTTTGTTGCAGTCATAAAAAATTGAACTTTCAAATGCCTTAAATAATTATTAAAACTTGTTTAGTTAACGAGTCTGGAAGAATGGCGACTAAAGCACCCAAAACGTCTATTTGCTCCAGTGAGCATTTCTTAATTCTGTGCCTCTCGGAGAGAAGCTACACAATGAAAACTGTTTCGATAGGATAGTTCGTTGATCACAAATGCTTGCTGACTGACATCGCATGATACGCATACGACTGGGAGTTACAGGCAGCAGGCGCCTCACCTTATCAGAACTTGGCGGGGTCTCATCAGCAAAGTCCTTTGCCAGCTTGTCTTTAATTATGCCACACAGTGCTTTGGTAGAAAGCACTAATACTGCCTGTGCCTCATCAAGCTGAGTTTCACGAGCTGGAAATAGTAGCTGAGCTGGTGGAAAACTGCTGCTGATATTGCCGTTTACTTGAGAGTTCCTGAGACAGCCAGAGGATTGAAGAAGTCGGTCGGCTGAACGCTGAGCTATTTCTGCACAACGACATATCTTCCGCAGTACTCCACCATCAATTTTGGCTGGAATACAGCATTGCAGAAAACTACATGTTAGCAGAATGTAATTCATCACTGACCAAAATAGTAACATAACCCTACACACAAAACACTGCATGCAAAAATTCAACAACCAATCCATGCGCAGTAAATAGTTAAAATAATAAGCTCCCAACAATGCATGGTAAGGAGTCATGATTCAAAAATGCTTCGAGTCATGATCTTCGAATCAAATAAAATACTGCTGCCTAATACGTTTTCAACTTGATTGAATATCAAAGCTTTGCACGTCAGCACTCATTGATTTAGAGCATACAGTAATAGCCATTTAAAGGTCTGATTTAGTGAATTTGAATCTTACAGAATCAGGAATATCAGTAGTAAAACTCTCTCAAAATGGAGGTTTTCCAACGTCTAATAATTAGTTCTTACACTTGTAAGCAAGACAGTAAGTACACTTCAAAACCAAGTTTGAGACAGTGGAAGCCCAGAGATCAAGGCAAAAGTTCTAAGACCTAGGCTAAGACTGTGACATCAAGAACCTGTCTTGAGACGTCTTGAGACAGAGACAGTGTCTCAAGACCATACAACTCTGCTGATTCATGAGTTTTCGTCAAGTCTTCATCCGCAAAACGGTAACTGCGGAATTAAAAACCTATGCTTACCTGCCTGCAAAGGCTGAACCGCAAGTTTTAAGAGCTCCAGACTGTCCACAAGTTTCTGTGAATCGCTAACCATTGAAATGCAGCGTTCAAAATAGAACTGGTAGTAGTCTGTTGGCTTATCAGTACCCGCATCTTCAGTCGCCATGGAATACAGCTCAATCTAAACAAAAGAAACAACAGCAACAACTCTTTTCTGTGGTGGACCCAGTGGTCTGTAATGGGTTCCCAGAGGAGCTATGTCTGCTTCCTGGGGCTCTTAGTGAAACATTTTTGATTAAATTCAAAACTGTTCTTTTTGTCATGCTAGAGTTGGAAGCGCTTCTGAGTAGTCCCTTGAAGAAGTGCTACATAAATTCTGGAATGAAATACTGGAATGAATTAAATGATCAATACCATGTAACAAGTTTTAATGGATTCATCCTACTTACCTGAACCTGTTGCAGTTGCACAAAGATGGTTCTGTTGGCGGAAATCACACCACACACAAGTTGAAACAATTCACTCATTCTCTATTAATAAGCAAAGGACAATACAAATAATCAATAGGCCTAACCAAGAGGAAAATATAAGCAATCATAGCAATTGTCATTTTTCAATTGTTCTTGGATTCTCCCATGACATTACATGAGGCAATGATCCCTGTCAATAGAAGTATTTGTCATCAGACCATAAATGAACAATTGAACATTCGTGAAAGACTTCATTTCGTCAAGAACTTATCCAGTGGCGCGTTCCTGACCTAACAACACAAGAGAGAATAACTTTGTCACTAGCCTGTGCTAAGCGCCTGAGAAAGCAGTCTGTTCACCAAGACTCTGGTCCTGCTGCCATTATCCTTCTGAATGCAATGTTACTGACATGGCTCCCATAGGTAATGCGCAGGATCCAGTTGGTATACCTATGTAATTTCAATGCTAAGTAAAGCACCATGTGACATATACAACTACCTGAGAGATATCATTTTGACACAACTCTGAGAATGACTTGATCTGGCTGTGGATGTCATCCGTTGATTGCAGGCATTGCAGTAGAGATCTGTCAACCACAATATCACATCCAGCCAGAAATGAACATTTTACCCCAGAACTTGGCTGAAAAGTAAAACAATTACACAGTAGTGAGTAGCAACACATAACAGCAAACATTGCATCAATTATTGAAGCACTTCACAATAAGAAAATGGGTCATTGACGTACTTATGCCAGCTGGAAGTGGTCACTGAACAGGTAAGACACCACTAAAACTATTATGCTACATGAGTAGCTGACGCTTGAGAAGCACTGAATATAAGAATTTATTTAAGAATCACCTGTGCATTAAGCAGATCATCCCACGGAGCAGCTTTCTGTGAAATGACCTGTTCAAGATTGGCTTTCTTCTGGTCAGACAAGGTCGTTGGACAGATCTCCAGAGTGGCGGCAATCTTTCCACAATCAACACACAGCTGCTGAAGCAAGTTTAAGATCTTTGAAACTGAATCATGCACAAGTTCATTCACTTCTTTCTCACAGCTCTGAAACATAAATATGGCACAGTAACTCATTATCTCCTTTATAGCCAAACATGTTCAATGTTCATAATTTTAAAAAAACGCCACAATTGAAAATGGCTCTGTCAGAGACATACAAGCAATAAATGTCTGATGCATGCACAATCAAAAAGTTTGCAAATAATAACACAATAATAATCACATAATCATAATAAATAGCATAACAATAAATACAATGATAATTCCCAAAAATCTTATAATAATATAACCGGTAAGTTTGGTTTTAACAGTTTTACATTTTAAATAAATCAGTTGAATAGTTCGAAGCAAATTCAACACTACAACAGGACACTAAACGAGTTCATAATTATATTGTCTTAACATAAAGAATTAATTGGTTCAGCATTCATTTAATTCGAATGTGCACTTCTCTTACCTGCCAAAGTGTGACTACATCTTTGGTGAGTTCTTTAAGAGTGTGAAGCAGACTCTGTTGCTGTTCTACTACTATGGATTCATTTGGAGCACATATAAGTGCACACCATGTAAGCACATGTGATATCAAGATTTCTAGTGAAATAGTCACTTGCACAGACACTTTTTCGACTTCATTGCTCTCCATTATATTTTCTATAAAATCATCACCAGAACAAGTAAGTAATCATCAGTCTTGTGCAAAGACTAGAGGTAATAGAGACTTCAGTATTATTTTTGCAAAAACAAATGTTCGGAAATTTTCCATTAAATTCCAAGGCCCTGTCATATGGAATAAAATTCCGATTCACATTCGTAAGGCTACTAACTTAACTCACTTTAAACACTTGTTACGTGTGTATACATTATGTAATGTTTTCTGTTAATAGCATGAGGGGTTACCCATGCTAATGCTGATTTGTTTGATTGCTTTTGCTTTTATTTTGTTCCTTCTCTGAACTTTTCATGTAGTGTTTATTACATTAGTTTTTTTTATAATAATTTTTTTTCTTTCCCTAGTTAAGTTCTCTGCATTCAAATACTCCCTCCAGCTTTCACTTTCTCACTTCACTTTGTTAATTAGGCCCCTGCTTAGCGGGACTTGTCCCTTTTGGTGTGCCTATTTGCTCCCTCACTCTTATAATACCTATTCACTTTGAGTATTTTCTTATTGTGAATTATATCTATACTTTGTTAAACAACATACATGTACAATTGTTGGGATCAATAAAACTATGTCTATGTCTATGTCTAAGTCTACTACACAGCATAAACAAATTTCAATAAATAAAACAGCCAAGTATAGGAAATTTTACTCAAAAAGACTCAGATAAAATAATCGGAGAGCATAAGAGTTTGTAACTCTTAATGGTCAATCAATCGTAATTTATATAGCGCACCTTCAAGGTACCTACTCAGAGGCGCTCCCGGCCGAGATCAAGCGAAAAAAACAGTCTTCAACAGTTTGTAAAATTGAGAACAGCTTGGGAGGTGTCGCATAGTCAAGGGAAGTCCATTCCAGGTTGCTGGACCAACCACAGAGAATAAACGCCTCTGCATTGTTGCAGAGCGAGTGAAAGAAACCATTAAGTCACCATGGACAGCAGAGCACAATGCGTGGCGGCCTATGCAAGTCGAAAGAGGGAGGGACACTCACAGAAAGAAATATTGCCACACAAATCAAAAGAGGGAACAATAATGATGCACAGTGGAAAACAAAGCAACCACAGTAGCAATGTCACAAGTAGATGAAGTTCGTCATCCAGAATGGACAATTGTAGCATTACATTATCATATTATTCTAAAACAAACTTAACAACGACGCTACCTAAGAATATTGATTGAACATAATGTGATTGGGCTACCATACATACAACCACCTGTCGATGAAAATTTCTATATAGTATTCTGGGTGACCATGCCCTCTTACTGGAACTCATCCATAGAATTAATCACCATCAGATTTACAAGTCTCTTCTTCTGTCTTATCTCAATCAGCACACAATTAAAGACATGTCTTTCTCAAGCCACCTGTCATTTTGAGTTGAACTCATGACTTATTGAGCACTATGTGAATATCTGAATTAATAACAACATTAATGGACGAACTTGTACCTCATGAACTTAACAGTCATTTAGGTTAGTTAGCAGTGCTATTGATAGTTTTTTGGGTGGTCACAAATGTTCAGTCACAAGTATTAATACAACTTCTAGCTTACGTGACAGATGGGGTCTGTCATTACAACTGGAAGTCTTTGAACTGCTTCGGATGGCCCACAGATGTTGAACTCCTTGTCGAATACTTTCGCAAGCACATAAAATTCTATCCACTGTTGATACTTCCATACTGCAATCTGAAACGCCAGCCAACCAACATCAACCTCTTCATCTTTTAGATGAAGAGGTTCAAATCTGAATCATAGCCATGACTTGACTAAACTAACTGTAAGTGAGGCAAGGTATAATTACAACCATTACAACAATTACCTTTCTTAAGACAATACACAGTCAAGTGTCGATATCAGAGAGGGAATTCAGCAGTTGATGATCAGAAAACAAAGCAAAAAAGGGAACTAATCAGTAATCACATATGGATTTCTATTCTATCCACTGTTGATATATTGCTCTCCACACCATGATCGGATGTATCGAATTAGGAGGTCAAACAAAACAGACTATCTGTCAACCAAGTCCCATATGCACATTATGCAGAAAATCTGGTATTTATGTAGTTTCAAGATTAATTGCTCAACCAGCAGAAATGTTTTCAGTTGTTACTGGCTACAGCCGCTACATCAATCGAACAATAAATACTCAGTAGTTACTTACATGAAAATCTTGTCAAAGCCATTGTCATTAAATCTTTGCACAGTCCAAATGTGGAAATTTCGCATACTGCCATTGATGCTCCCTCAGTCTGTACCTCTACATGACAGGGTCGAAGCAAAGCCGGTCGCTGTTGGCTAGCATAAGCACGGAGACTAGAGGACCTAAATGAAATATTTCGATCGACATGTACAGGATCCTTAATTCTTGGAGCTGCTGTCAGTCGTGGACTTGCACGATTCGTGCCTGAGGAAGTAGCAGATCTGGGTTTCTTTGATTCTTCATCTGAGGAACCTGGAAGGCAAAGCAAAAGCAAGTGAATTAAACAGCTCAAGGCTTTAGGTCTTAATCAAGTAGAGCAGAATGCCATCACAGGTAACTCTGCAGTGTTCCATTTCACAGAAATTTTAACCTAGTTTGATGTCTTCACAAGTGCACTCATGTTGGTTGTTGAGTTATCCTTCAGGAGATTTCAGAGTAATAGTCATCTGACCACATATGGTAATCCATCAATAACTCTGTCGTGTTTAGACTTTACTGTTGCCAAGTCAGCAAATATTATTTTTCAATTCCATAATCCATATGGATATACTGTGCTCTGAAAAGGTTTTGTTCACATGTTATGGTGGTCTACCAGGACTGATCTGGCCCACCTAGACAGGACAGATCTAAGAGTCCAGGTCAAGCATCAGACTTACTTGCATATATGCCTTCTGTGACCAGGAAATACTGGATTCTCTGAAGGAACTTAGGCGTACAGACAGAATCTTCGTAGCAGCATTGACCATTAATGAGAGTGAACAGTGCAGCTGTGTTGATGTATGGCAGTGAAATGTATGGCTGAGGAGCAAGCTAACTTGGACAAAAGAAGTTTAAAAAATACTAATGAAATTCAGCAAACAATTCATAACTTGTACTCATGCTGACAAAATCAAGTTTATTATAGTTAAGCCATCAAATAGCAGTGAAACTTCCAATCATAACAACTGTACTATAATTCCACATGTAGACAATACGCCTGCTGCTACTCTTACTTTAGTGCATTCCTTCGTTACATCTCGCATCGACTATTGCTCTTCGCTATACATTGGCCTCCCATCCAGAAGATTGACTTGTCTTGACCGGGTGTTGCGCTCTGCTGCACGCCTAATTGGGCAAATCCCTAAATATGGTCATGTCTCAAACTACATGCTTGAGGTACTTCACTGGCTCCCTATTCGCCAGCGCATTGAGTTCAGGGTAGCTGCATTGGTATGGCGAGGTTGTCAGGGTCTCGCCCCAATTTACCTCCAAGAGCTATGCAGCTTTACATTGGGTATCCAAGGAAATCGTCAGCTACGCCCTGCTGATTAGGGAGTCCTCTAAGTTCCTTTTGGTCGTACTACTACCATGAAGAATCGACCCTTTTCTGTGGTTGGACCAGTGGTCTGGAATGGTCTTTCTTTTGAGCTACGCCTGCACTGCCGTGCTAAGCAAGACAGTAACTCAGACTGAAACGATAAGGAGTTACCGTCTTTTTGCTTAGCACGGCAGTACACCCTGGGACTCTACCAGGATCCTTCCTTGCTAAATTTAAAACTGTTCTTTTTGGGTGCGCTGGAGTCGGGAGCGCCTCTGAGTAGTTTTTTCTTGAAGGAGCGCTATATAAATGTCCGAATGAATGAATGAACAAATGATTTATGCCCATCATACCTGTCAAGTATTTCTCTGGTAAGCCCTCAGGTTTATCTGCAGACCTAAGTTCATAACAGGAAAGTGATCGTATGGGCAAATGCTTGTCGGAGAAGTGATGTTGATCTTTGCTTCTGTCAGTTGGATAAGGATGTGAAGGAGGAGATGGAGACTGAGGTGTCGAAGGAGGGCAGGCAGGTTTGCTGTTGCTTCCTATCTCAATTCCTGCTGCATCAATTGCGTCTGAGCTCCCATGTGGAACAACTGAATCATGGCTGTTTTCGATGCTAGCCATGCTAAAACAAATAAACAAAGCATATTAGATCAATAACAGTTCTGAAACATCTATTACCATTCAACTCAAAGCAACAAAATGCATACACAGACTGGATAAAGTTGTAGTCCATTTGCATTCAAGTGTTCGACCTGGTTTAGTAACCCTCTAGTACTGTGACTGCTAAAATAAAACAAATGCTCCACATAATCAAATCAACTCAGCAACCACTTCATGAAACACGTAAGAAATTATTCAAAACATAGTGTCACATAGGAGATTGGAGATAGGATTGAAATAATATAATGAGTTGTTGTATACCTTCTGTACATTTGGTTTGAAAGTTGACCCCTTTACTAGCCTGTGGTTAAATTGCATTCTGACTTGCTTTTCGTCATTTGTAGCTGTTTTGTAGCCCATCTCTTCACTAGTAATTTTTGTCATCTAGGCGGATATAGTATTGCTACTTTCAAACCAATTTTGTTGTCACCAGTTTTGGCACACTATCATAAGCTTTTCACTGGTTTTGTCACCACTTGAGGCTGCTGCCTTCTGGTTCACATACCCTAGTTATGTAACGCATGCATATGGCCTTAGAAACAATTTTCAGTTTAAAAACTTTTAAAATTTGAAATTGCTCAACAAACTGTACCAACCAGCACAGTTATAAATCGAGATGACAAAGAAGGTGGAAAGTTTCGTCTGGCAAATCAAAGCTGAACCTGAAGCTCCTGACAATGAGAATGTCATTCTATCAAAGATAAATAAGAAGATAAAAATGCTGACAAGAAACATGTCTAAAAGATAACAGGTACATGTATTGACATTTTCACAAAATTCACAAACACTCATACACATTCACAAACACAATTAATTCTTTGCTCTGGTTAAAGCATTTTTCATACCTGTCCTTTAATGATGAACTATTTCTGTTGCTGGTAGGCTGTGCAACACCTCTTTCAGGTGACTCATGAGTGAGTGAGTCATCTGGATCGAAGAGTACAGTCATGGCAATGGACCTTCGAGAATTCTCAGAGTCTTCCTAATTAGAAACATGAAGGCAAAATTTATCTTTATTTATAGTCATTCTAGAACCACAAAATGCCTGCCAATTGTAACAACATTTACAATTACTCTTATTCAAGCGTTTTTTTTTACATAGATACGATAATTATCAACGCTATCTAAATAAGATACCTATTCAGAAGCACTCCCAGTCAAACTACGGCTTAACAAGGCAGTTTTTATGTTCTAAAGTAACACAGTGGTAACAGGTGGAGCACGATAGGGAGATGATTCCATGTACTAGGGTCAGCCACCGAGAAAAAGTACCACTGCATTATAGTAATGATGAACTATTTCTAGTGGGTGGGGAACTAAGAGCTCAGCTTGATCAGTCGATCAGAGCGCAGTTCGCCGCTGGACATCAGAGGTGGGTCAGCAAAGCTCACACAGGTACATGGGAGCCAGACCATCCATGCAATGCCAGACCAATGCAGAAACCCTATAGGCGATCTGCTGCGGAAATGGAAACCAGTGGAGTACATTCCGCATGTACTCCATGACTAGGCCAAATTCAGGGATATGACTAATAAGACGTGCTGTGGGCGGAACTCGGCATTTAAGCTGCTAGTATTTGTTACAGATCTGTCTTAAAATTTCAATAACGAAAAGTTGATTATACACACCGCATAAATAAGTTTTCGAATCTTAATGAGTTTCTCTTTGAGTTTGATAATTGACCAAGTGCAGCTGATGTTCTGCTTTATGTCTAGAACCTTGACTTCATCGCTTGAAACACCAGAGTCACCTCTTGTAAACATCTATAAAAACCAAATTAAAACAGAATTAAATGCACTACAGTTATCATTTATGAATTAAAAGATTTTCCTAACACTACAAAGTGACAGAGTGAGAAGACATCAATGGCTAAAGATACACTATATGCTCAAGCATAAATCGCAGTTAATTTTTAGGCTTGAGATGCGTAAAAGTGTACTGATCCACTCCTCCTGCTCAAGCATAAGTTGGAATTTTAAATTATTTTAGGACTACATGTAGTTGTGGACTAGTGGTGAAGGATCGTACCTGATAAGCTAGAAAATAAGCAGAACTAATGTCACCATAATACAGACGTAAGAAGTCTAATCATCTACCATCAGCTTATCTGTAAATCATTAAAAACATCCAGCATAGTGAGCACAGCAATTTATGGCAACTATAAAAGTAACTTTTAACAGTGGTTAAAGTGCTTTGGGTGAGCATTGGGAATTTGAGCAGCAGTATGCGGAAGAAGTGTTTCATTGGAACGCATGCATGTCTTCCAGGGTAGTGCGAAGATGCAGTGGGAACACAAGCAAAGAATTTCAAGAGCAGTGGTAATACCATCCCACCCACTTCAAACCCAGCTTTTAAACTATGACACAATGAAATAATTCAAGAAAAGATCTACACCTAAAGATGCCTGTAATATTATAACACCTGTAATATTATATGAAGCATACAGGTCCCAATGCAAGGCACCATTTAAGATTAAAAAAAATACATACATAGTCCAGATGTAGGTATTGACTGATCTCATTGGCTTCCATCAAAAGCATACTAGAGCGGTCCATTGTCTTTCGGAGAACTGGAGAATCCACTTTTCGAGATTTCCTACTGCCACCTAATAAACGATGATCCCTCCTGGGCTGAGATCCTATCACAGATGATGACTTTCGCTTCTCCGTGCTTGACATCCTTCTGTCGTTGTTGGTATATATGTACCTGTCACAGATATTTAGGTCGTTCAGACATCATGCAAATCTCTTATACACTAATGAATTAATTTCCTGATCAGCACTAAGGCACCAGTTCTTGGCTATACTAGGAATATGAAACACAGCATGGTCACTGACAACAAAGAAATATGAGAGTCCCTCAGTACAGCAACAACAGACATAACGGCAACAAGTCTAGACTTATCCTCTGACTGAATGAATGACCCGGCTAGCTGCAGGCAGTTTTAGTCAACTTGTAAGCACACATAAAAGGCTATCGCTTCACAAGCTAGACAAGAGCATGTCAAACCAAGAGACCACTTGATGACAGACAACAAATAATAACAATACATTGGAAAGTTCACGGATTAGGCTAACCTAAATAACTGATCAACACACTCAGCCGAGAGGAAATACCTTTGTATATAACTATGGGAGATCTTCTGTATATAATCAATCAATCAATCAATCAATCAATCAATCAATCATTTATTGATACAGAGCCATTGAAATTGGCAAAGCATACAAAAAATATGGTACAGCCTCTTTGGATACAAAAATTACGCAAAAGGGAGAGGGGTCACACTTAATCAGGGTAACCTATTTATCTTATAGAAGCAACAAGATGGCACTAAACCACACACATATAACAGACATCCATTGGTTTCAATGTAACCTTGGGAAAGGTGGAATCAAAGAATGAGAAACATAATATGTATCCAGTTTAATCAAAGAAAAAAACCATAAGCAAAAAACATTAAAACAAACATAATATACTTGTCCGGGCATACATTAACACACTAACAAATATATATATATATATATATATATATATATATATATATATATCCATATACCACAAATATATCTATAATTATATATATAAGTAATTTTATACACAGGAAAATTGCAGTCACTAAATGTAATTTAAAGCTTTTATATTTGTTTATTCACCTGCAGAAGCATAACAAGAAAGGAAATACAACATTTAATTAGTCATTGTCAGTACGCATTCAGCCATTAAGTTCAAAACATGAGCAAAGAAGGCTGGGTTCAAGAGGATTTTGAAATCTTTAGTCGAATCTAAGATTAAAAAATACTGTGTTTAACCACATACACAATCATCTAAGCAAGTCACAGTCATGCTGCTTCGATCGCTGCTTGAATTCTGTGTTATTTAGACAGACAATTTATTCAAAATGCAGAATCTGCACAGTACTTTCAAGACTGCTGAAGTTTCCTAGCACCAACTTTGCAAACTGTACTTTAGTGTGTCTTTTTGCCAAGAATTCTGTACATTTTAAGACATATGTTTGTAAAACCTAAATGACTGTATCATGCCGACCCTTCCAACCTGTGATCATTTTAGATTTTAGAATAAAAATATACTGATGTATAGTCTACAGACTATAGCTGTACACAATGCCTGTAGCAATGTGTTTGCCTCTCAGCAGAGGATGATAGACACGGGTCATTCATCACTGGTGGCCAATCAATCAACTGGCCAACACAGATGAATGTATATTTGCTGGTACCTTCCATACCAATGATGTCCCTGTTAGAGAATGAGTCATGTCATGGGCTGCCTCTATCACCTGTGATGCTACAGTATCTCCACCCTACAGAGGCAATTCGCCAGAGACTCTGAACATCCCTGCCAACTGTCAACATCAACCTGTTGTTGGCTCCACATATAGTGGTGACACCTATGGTTTAATTTTCACTGCTGATCTTCTGTATATTGTAAAATGATATATATTGCAAAGTGATATCTAGTTCCAAATGATTTTCAACATCATAAGTGAGCACAGACTGATTCTGAATTGTTTTGTCATTCGAGTAGCATTATATAAATGCTCAATTACAATTCAATAATTCAAACAAGTCAAAAAATTAATTGTTTTAAAACAATAATTATTAAATAATAACTTACCAATGTGAATAAGTACTTAAATATGTGACAAACACATTTAGGAAGGCAATTAGGCATTAACTGAGCTCTTTATGAGTTGATATTTTTTTATTCAAGTAGCACTTGCCACTTTGAACACCTGTGTTTTACCTTTTTATACAGTTACAACAATAACTTAGTGTTTATCAATTTACACTTAATGGCCTATTAATGACACACTTATTGCAGCACCAATAGGTACTATTAAGTGTTGCTGGAATAAGTAATCAAATAGAGTCTGAACTAATTAACTGTTAATTATAAACACCTATAGATGTATAATATGTATAGCATACCTTCATGGCTATTGACAGAATATCACACTGCTACTGTTAACTGTCAATCCAGAAGGACATAAAAGTGATAAAAACCTAACGTACACACTATACACACAAAGAATCACTGGTAGTCTGTCTGCAAATACTCAAGAAACATACGTGCTCTGTACATCATGGTCAGTCCACCACACACGGCTACACACTGCGGGCATGCACATGGCTAAGGCGACGAACGCTGGCAAGCCAAAATTCCAATGGTACCAGCAAAGCCTGCCTTGTTGCTCAGCCCCAAATAATTTATTAAAGACCAATCACTTCATCGATCGCAGAAGCACTACCGACCGTTGGGTCCCGCAAGACCCGCATAGCGGCATAGACAAACGCTGTCTAGGATCAAGATATTTTAGCCTAAGGCTTCATTCGCAATTTCGTAAACATCAAACGGCTTAAATAAGCCATCAAACTTCCTGCAAAAATTAAAGGCGAAACTATAGTATCCGGGACCGATGTTTATAACATTGTCTCAGTATAGTATAGTATATAGAATCTAATGACGACACTAACCCTAACACTAACCCTAACCGACCCTCACGACGCTTAATCTGACCCCAACCCACCCTCACGACGCATAACCTGACCCTAACCGAATTGGAAATTTTCAATGTTATAAACATCGGTCCCGGATACTATAGTTTCGCCAAATTAAAAACACAGACTTTATATTTCTTTAAGTAGATTCGCAAGTCAATGACAACAATTTTTGTGAACTAAATGTCAAAAATCAATCGAAATGATTTTAATACCAGGCAATTGAAGACGCCATTGTCGTCTGCGCCACTGACCAAAGATCTTAACAGAGAAGTTAAAATTTTAGCCACTGACAAGCTATAGAAACTATACTCTTACAAAGTCAAAAGGCAGCCATTTCGAAGGGCACCGTACCACAGCATCGTACCTCTGGTTTCTAGCAAAGATTTTCAGAGGGAGGGCTCCCTGCTCAAATTTGTTTGTTTCTAGTGCCCAAAACAATAAAAAAAGTGTATAAGTCTAAGTATGTAAGTAAGTATGTATGCGTATAGAGTTCTTGATAGTTGATTCATGTCATGCATAAATACATACATACATACTTATTTAGTATACATCTGCACTGAAATTGGTATTTCTTGTATATGATAAGAAAAAGAAAATGGCGTTGGTTATGCATTACATGGTGTGCTTGTCAGCATTGCCGGGCTCCCGCAGATATTTTGCAGGAGGGTAAAAACCGTAAAACCATCGACGTATATTGATGGTAAAACACAGTGGTTGCGGTTAGTTTGAAAATGTAGGCATAGAGCAGGAAATTAGAGCAACCTTTCTTCTCAGTGTTTCGTAGGCCTAAATGTATATTTCACAGTTTCACTGTGCCTAACATCAGTGACTTAATCAGTGCGATGAAATTTGTTGAGAAACAAAAAGAAGAATAGGCCTAGGCCTCTAGTTAAAAATAGGTGTCAATTTCTAGGGCGCTGCAGCGGCTCATATATTAGGCATAGGCCTACCTCTATGTAGGCCCCAGGCATCCATGCGGTAAACATAGCCTAGAACTAGAAGCCTAATTATCAACATATTAATTTGTTCTGTCTGAGCGACAATCGTATCCATAGGGATGAAGCCTACGTAGCCTACGTTTTCTGTTTTCTGATGACATATATATATGTACGGTCCTTGTTAGGCTATATCCGCCAAACTGACTGGCAAACCTCGTGCGTACCTTTACGTTAAAAAATGGGGGGGGGGATAAAGGGGCTTAACCGTGCAAATATTTCATTTTTGCATGGGAACAAAAATGGATGGTCTTTTTTATCGGGGCTCCATAGTGCCGCTACTGACTGGGTTGGGGTGTGCAATGAGGACTTTGCCCTGAGTCATGAGAAAGACTATAGGGGTTTAAACCATATATTCCCCCGCAATTCTCAGCCTGTACCTATAAGATCTAACCGAAGTTATCGCGTTACATTAGTCACAGCCAGTGATTCCGTTAAGGTCTGAATTCCTGGAGTCATGGACGCATCACATCCAAAAAATTGGAGTCCACACCAAATGGATAAGAGTCATGGACTCCACGCCCATCCATTTTTGAAGTCCCATCGGGCCATAGTAGGCCAAATGCAAAAAATTCCGAACTTCTGATATTACAGGCGACAAAGGGCCCAACCATTAGGCCTATTATTACGCAACCTACGCAAAACATCGTATTTTTGACCCTCTCATTCTGTTGCAACTCGTACATTTTGCGAACAGCCACATGCGTAGTTGCGTACGTAAAAATTAGCTCTAACCCTCCTCTGTTTGCAAAAGTTCATTTAGGCTATATAGCTAAAGTGAGCTAGAAAATTCATTTTACTGTTGGCTATTTTTTGTGTGTTAAAATCTGAAGTTATCGATACCAATACAGAAAATACCAAGTCATAAAATCATAAATTACAGCTAGCTTCTCCAGAGGTAGGCTGAATTGGAATGAAATATAGGCCTGTATCGTGGGATCGTGAAAGGTCAAGTAGGCCATAGGCCTATAGGCGACTATAGCATAAGCCAACGATAAGTAGAAGTGTTTAGTTTATAAAATTTGAGAACAAATTAACAGCCATTTAGAAGCAAAAGTTGGTGTTAGAGCACAATCAGATTGCAGCATATTGAATTAATATTGACTGGAGAGCGCCTCTGAGATGGTTTCTTGTAGAGGCGTTATGTAACTTATTGAAATGAATGAATGAAGGCAGAGCCTGAGAGAGCTAAAATGAGATTAGCAATGACATCGTTTTGAAAATAGGCATAAACATGGAAATTTTAGGACTCTATATAGTCTATAACTATAATATAGTACCAATCTTCCCGACGATAATAAATTTTATACTTTCCAAGAAAAAATATTTTAGCACTGTTGTACTTCTTTTAATTTTCTTGATTTTAGGATCTATCCGACGACGATCATTACTTTTTAAGCCAGCTCATTGGAACGGTTGAACGCTAGGCTATAGCCTAATATTGCTGACATGTCGATGGTTTAGGTCTAGGTCTGCATGTAGGCTATGTAGTATGTACGTCACTCACTTACAAAGAAATGAATTATTCATAAATGGGTCATTGCATATTAATTATTCACCACTAACCAGTCAGTTACTACGCAATGCATAAAACTGAGACAGTAAATGTTGCATATAATATGGACCCCACGGTATTTCTTATTGGTGTCCCATGGACGCATCGTTAATTTATTTGTGCGTCCATCCACAACTTCAGTGCGTCCATGGACGCACCGCCTTTATTTTTGTGCGTCCGGCGTCAAAATTTGTGCGTCCGGGACGCACGGACGCACGTTAACGGAATCACTGGTCACAGCCTACATGCAGGGCCCATGCACGTCAAGACGCCTCTAGGCGTGATCGAGTGATCGAACAACTGAACATGTCGGTTGGCAAACCGATTGTGGCTTAGGCCAATTTCAGAGACTTGAATCTCAACCTAGTTTGGTCCGTAGGCTACAGTGGACCTCGGCAGTAGTTTGCATCGTAACAATAATAATTATATTATAGGGTAATTTGCGGACTGACTGGCTCATTTGCATGATGACATGCATGCACCATAGGCCTATTGGTTCGCAGACAATGCTTGTTGACATTGGATAGGCCTACGTATGCGAATATATCATGCGCTTATTATAAAAATGATTTTCTGTGCAGGGCCGGGCTCATGCATTTCAACATATTCGGCCGAACAGGGGCCCCCACACTTTAAGGGGTCCCCACACATAAAATAGGAATTTTTTCATCATTGTTAATAATATTTTAATAGGAAAAGTGAGTTTAATCAAATCTCTGAACAAAAATCAAAATTATTCGAAACTACTGATTTGAACATATAGGCTATACAACTGTTGCACATGTGTGGGGACCTTATTGTAGTTTCCATTAGCAAGCAGATTGATCTTAAAATAGGTCAGAAATGCTAGTAATATATGGGGTAAATGCTTTGCTAAAAAAAACTTTGCCCTGCCATATGGTCGTTGTCCTGCCGCAAGATTGCCAGAAATTTTCTCTGCCAAGAATTTATTTGGGGCATTGCTTGCTTGTATACCAGCGCACTGGTTATGCCCTGGTTAGAAAAAATGTCCGACCATGAATAACTTTAATAAATAATTATTCTTAAGCTGTAAAAGATGTATACTTTAGCACTAGACTGGAATACTAAAAGACATGTTGATATTGTAGAAATTTAAAGTAGGCCTAAGAGGTTAATTCTCAACCGGTGTGTCGCGGTGTGTCGCGAAAAATTGGTGTGTCGTGAATTCTCACAGCATGCATTCCTCGTTCTTGCATTACACTGACTTGCTTGCTTTAACAGTTTAGCGGACGTAGGCTATACTGTGAGAATTCGTAGAACTCTATTTATCAATTCCATATCAACTAAAAAATTTCGTTCTCTTTCAGGTTTTCCGTGACAATAATTGAACGTTTTAAAGGGCAGTCTTTATACCCGGTTTTTTGCTTTGCCTGAACTATTCGTGTGGCTTGGGCTAAGAATAATAATTATTGATGATAACTTTTATGCTCTTTACTTACCTAAAAACGGTCTATCATAGCTGTCTTATTATTTTTTTGGTTCGTTAGTCTTTTTATTGGGTAAGATCCCCAAAACTTACAGTGTCCACGGAACCTGGCTAGGTTGCTATGCAACTGTACGACGTGTTGCAATCGCTAAAACTGTGGATTCTTGTCTCACTGTCTCACTATAGCCTATATGATCCAAAGAAATTTCAGGAGTAAAAATCCCATTTAGCCTGCCTGTCAGGTCAAATAATTAACGTAGAATACAGTCATAAAACGGCCGCAACGGCGTAGAATCGTAGATTTTTATGAGTGGAATTGATTATTTTAAAATCATTAGAGACCATATAAAGCATTCAGTGTCAACATTTTCATTCATTACAATTTTTGTCAATCTATATAAATAAAAATGTAAAACGTTACCGTGCCTAATCAAGGATCTCGGAAAGTTCCTGACCGCGATTGCTTTGAAAATTTTCGCAAAACGTTCCATTCGAACATGAGCGGGTTTATATAATGATTTTTGGGCAAAAGCGCAATCTTTTCGACAAGAAAACACAACTTTAAATTCGATTCGACCTAATTAGAGTTCAAATTCCACACTTCCGCCGGTCAATATGCCATCCAATGCGGTCGCGTTTCTTACTACGCTTCCCGACGTCTTACATCCGTACGTTGCGGCCGTGTGCGGACGGGTTTTTATACGCGCGTCTTGCTGTGGGAAGGGAGGGGGTGAGGGAGGTAAGGAGAAGGAGGAAGCGGGAGGAAGAGGGAGGGGAGAAAGCGGAGGGGATGGAGGAAGGGGAGGGACGGAGGGGGAGGGAGGGACCGGACGGGACGAAATGGGAGGGAGGGATGCATGGAGTCAGAGGGTGGAGGAAGGCAGGGCAATGGAGGTAGGGAGGGTTGGACGGTCTTTTCAGCCACAGCAACGCGTGGCCGGGTACAGCTAGTTTAAAATGAATTCGCTAGTTTAACGTGGCATGTTTTAAAAGTTTAACGCTATTAACACAGTCATGACGATTGCGTGATGGTGTGTCGCCAAATTTGACCGTAAGTTAAGGTGTGTCGCGTGCGGAAAAAGGTCGAGAAGGTCTAATAGACGAATGTTGATTCGTTGAATAAGTCTACAACACGGTTTGTGTGTCATTTTGTCGGCCTTCTGTAAGCTTGGGCCCACAGTTTTACTGAACAGGGTGGCAGGGCCCCACATTTGTTAATCTTAATCACACATGAGTATGATCAAGTCGGTCTGTGAGGTTCTGTTGACTTCCTGTTGTAACTCGTTGCAAAATGAGTCGATACCGTACTTGCATCGCCTACGTCTGCCGTCGGTGCATGGGCCTATATCTGACATAATAAATTAATGAGTATTGTTCACTGCCATAATTGTATCATGTTTGTTTGTTGCTTTGGCTGAGGAATTTTTTTTAATAAATAAAATAATAAATTATATCACTGCTCCAATCACATGCAGGCCTGAACCTGACAGATAAAAACTGGTCTCTTATCGGGCTGTATTATGTATATAGCCTATAGCTCATCATTGCTCGTTGAGCAACCCTCGTCACAATTAGCCCAACTCCCGACCTGTGTCCCTCTTCCCTACGAAAGCTAATGATCTTTTACTGAGTCCTGCACACAGTTTTCCTGTAGGCCTACTTCCGAAAAATGCCTTTATGCGTTCAATGACATCCCATTCCCACATCAGGCTTTTCAATTCCTTTATTAGCATGGTCATAATTATGACTCCATGCAGTCAGGGCTTAAAGTGTGCCTGGACGGTCATGGACGGCGTCCATGCACTTGTTTTAAAAATCTGAACGCCGTCCAGCCACTTATTGGCGAGCACATACTGGAAAGGTAAGGGGCGTCCAGGCACTTCTTTTGGAGAGGTAAGGGGCGTCCAGGCACTTATTTTTCCACACTTTAGGCACTGCATGCAGTTGTATACAGAGTTATAACATTTCATGTCCCAAATATTATCTTTTCAGATAAAATTATTATCTTTTCTCATGTCTTCTTTTTCACTTGGACCATCGATAGCCTACTGCCCCTCCTCCTCCTTCGTCATTCGAGTTTGACTCTAAAGGAAGTGCGTTATCTATTCTGTTTGACTCTAAAGGAATTAAGTGCGTTATCTATTCTGTATCTATACCCAGGCGGTACTCCGACGTCATAAATGATAGGGACTTTAACCCGAGTGCAATAAGTAACGTGGTCTCATTTCATATTTCACACATGCTCCTACACTTGAAAGATTAGGCCACAGTCAGAAACGGAGCCCCTTGTGCTTTAGGCCTCGGCCTATCTAGCTATTCGCTCCCTATTTACAGACTTCAGTTGATCCACAAACCCCCGGACCCTGAAGACTGATCTAGGCTCTTCGCCTCTGACCAAAATGATAAGCTTATTAAAGGCATCTGTGACCTGTTCCTCTTCAAAATTATAGCTTAAGAGACTTAGCCAATCAGCTCCAATCAAAGCCACGAACCTGCAGTGTGCAAACCCTAATATATAACTTTAGCATCAGTATAGTCTATAGGCATTGATAAGTTTGCAAATGTATCGTGGAGGAGGGGTCGATAATCGTAATCGTATTTCTGATCAGTAGGCCTACGTCTTTTAGTAGCCTAGGCTTACCATGCAATGTTTTAAATGTCTGCATACACAACACACACACACACACACACACACACACACACACACACACACACACACACACACACACACACACACACACACACACACACACACACACACACACACACAGCCATCGAGAATCTCCTAACCTGTGCTGAAAAAAACTTTATAAAAAGGTGTTTCGAGTGTATAAAACACTGTAGGCCTATGTATAGGCCTATTGTGAATATATATATATATATATTTTGTGTATTGCGTGGTGTGTGGGTGTGTCACGTGTGTGTTTGTGGAATACGTATATCCTGCTTTAACTATAGCTTGGGCGAATGCCGAAAATCAGGCGGCCAATTGTCAGGTAGGCCTAGTTCACTTCGCCTAGCGCACATAATGTGGCCTAGCGCATAATGTGAGCCTTAGGCCAAAGTCGTGCCTGTAGGGTTATTTCTGTCCAAATAATGGGCCTAATGGTAAGGTCTGGGCCTGCATGCCTGTATTGGGAATTGCCAGCAATGAGACAGGCATATGTGTCACGTGGTGTTGTAGCCTCAACGCAAGTATCACAGAGTTTCGTTGGATCTTCAAATGGGTTGTTTCTACGCTAAGGTAAGCTTGCTTTTGTTAGAATTAACGTATAAAGACATCAGTTAATACACCGCTCTTGTTAGTCATAGGAGGTCGGCGAGAAATCTGTGCGTGAAACAGTTAGAAAAGTTTTCGGCCTATATACATAATGTTTGAGTCATCTGAATGTAGTCCGATCTGTACGATAGGCTGGCAAACCGAATGTCTTAGTGTTAATACGCGCATCAGTCGGTCTGTTGTATGAAGTTTACATGAAAGCATGGATTCATTCATTCATTCAGAGCATTTATATAGCGCCCCTTCAAGAAACTACTCAGAGGCGCTCCCAGCCCAACCAAGAACAAAGAAAAAAGACTTGAGAGACTTGTAGAACCATGGATGCCTGTATGTATAGGCCTACACATGCGATGAGGCGACCATGCAGGGACTCCGGCCGCCACTGGTTGTTCTCTTCCAGTGCCAGTCTCCAGCCTGGATAGAGGAGGAGGGCGACACCAATCATCTTTGATATGACGGTGTCGTTAAACATGTAACAAGATGAGCGACCCTGCATACATGTTTAACGACACTGCTGTCACTTCGGTCCGTTCCTTAGACGGTCTTCTGTCAGTCTTCTCAAAACATCGATTGCAACAATGTTTCTTATCTCGTTTCTCTCAGATCTTTCGCATTTCAACCTCACTTCCGCGATCAATTATTGTGACTCTTGATCGCAATTTCACTTGAAGTGACTCTCAATTGTTATATTTCATGTTGATGCATGGTACGTAATGGGTAGGCCTACTAAGATAACAGCCATCCAGGAATTTCAAATTAAGACTGATTAGATTTAGCTCGAATAAGATTAGAGTTAACTGAAATAAGATTAGGATGGGTCTGTCGTAATTTTCGTTGAGATGACTTGTTATAGACGACTGAAATGTCGGCCTAAATGTCGGCTTAATAATGGGCCTGTTGCCCTGTAGGCCTACTGTAGTTGCCTGTGCCACACCTGAAACAATGCCACTCTCATTTCCATTACTACCGTTAGAGGAATGTTCAGGCGATTGCGCAGCGCTGAAATCCTAACTGCCTGCACGGGTACGGTGAATATCAGATTATAATTTATAAGATGATGCTGGATTGGGAGAAGGTGCGTGCATGGGCGAAGTTTGGTTTCCGTTCTTGGAGGGGCTGAAACCTTTTCGGGGGGCTAAGCCCGGGAAAAGATACCATTTACACGGTAAAAAAAGGAATTTGAGTCTTCCTGGAGGGGCTTAACCCCCTCTAGCCCCTGATAAACTCTGCCCATGGGTGCGTGGTTTGAACGGAACATAATCGTTCTCTTAGTCCACTCTAACAATTCACTCCAGTAACTATTTGGAATTGAGACATCCAAGAGCGGCGACCCATGCAGTTCTCAAGGCGCTTCACCGCCGAACCTTCTCTCCAAATAACCGTAGGGCCGTATACACGGTAACACAGTCTACGTCTAAATGGGGATGAATCTGAAGGTACCACATGCACATGGTGTTTTTATATCTGACATGAAATACCTGAGCTATAAATATAAAGGCTATTGGTTTGTTGTCGTCACCATATGATTCGTGTTAGTTCGAGCTCCTCCCTTTGAGATTGACTGCCCGAAGTGCTGTTAATTGACATTGCATTATATATATATATATATATATATATATATATATATATATATATATATATATATATAGTCATGCATTTACCCCCAGAGAACCTAGGCTATAGCTACGATCTGTCGAAACTTACAAAAACTCTGGAAAAATAAAATGGCTGAGGTGGCTATAACTGAGTGTCGTCGCTATTAATATTATTATTATTATTATTATTATTGTTATTATTATTACTACTACTGTTATTATTGTTATTATCTTTATTATTATCATCCTCTTCGTAATCATCATTATTATTATTACTGTTATTATTATTGCTGTTATTATTATTACTGATATTATTACTACTGTTAGGGCCTATTGCTATTAGGCATATAGGCCTATGTATATATATAATATATATATATATAGGCCTACACATGAATATGCACGAAATAAAGCGTTCGGCATCACATAGGCCTAAACCTATAAAAATTAATTCACCAGTTCTGCTAAGTAGGTTTATAGTTTTAATAGTTTATAGATTTTAACGAACCTTGCCATGCGTAGCTTTGCTTTTAAGTTCTATTGTGTTCTTTAGCCATCTATCGTCAGACAGGGAGGTCTGAACCTCGGCGATGAATTGCCAAACTTTACAGCAAAGTCGACGCATGGTCAGATCAACTTCCACCAGTGGCTCGGCGGCTCGTAAGTATACACGACGCCATTGAATTTCCTGAAGTTTCTAAAGCATTGGTCATAGCTGTTAATTATTCACTTTGGCATAATTATTCATGCTCATGCACCTAGGTTCAATAACCAAAATAGCTGAAAACTTTCTAAGTACTGTCATCTTGCGCCTAAACCTAAATTTCCCATGGGACATACAGATTCGGCCATAAATTGTATATATATATATATATATATATATATATATATATTAATTATACTACTCTATTCGACCTTAGGGCTTACCTACAGTAGCCTAACTATTGTTTTCCAGTGCTTATTAAATTGATCAAGCCCGTTATATTTTTTAGCGGGAATTAGTTATCGAAAAGAAATCATCAAGAATTAAATGTCTAAGCATTCTCCGCTGCATTGTCACTTTCCTTGTTTGTTTTAGAACTGAAAAGATGATAGGCCTATAGGCCTAACCTTTTCTAGCGTTCAGTAAATAGGGCCTAGCAGCCTACTGCTACTTTACATACTACCCCAATGCAATAATATTGAAGGCCTATACAAAAGGCCTAAACGTGCTTCATAAATTTAGGTAAGCTTATACGCCTATATACTTGGAGGCATGGGCGCCGACTCTGAGGCCCGTGAGTGCTCAGCACCACCAGAAATTGACCATGCGAGGCCCGCCTATGCGTCGTCACCGCCAGAAATCAGCAAACAAAATGTGCTTTTTATGATATTATTTCTCTGTTGGCATTGCTTGTCTATAAAAATCATTGCGTCTTTTACATATTTTCTTAATCCCAGTTAGTCTACCTTACTATTACTCCAGTTTTACCCCGTCCGGTAGTCTGAACTCCATACGAATACGTGGAAAACCTCGAAATCCTGCTCATTCGATCCGCTTCAGTCATTTTTTTTATTACGGACGAAGGCGACGATTTGAATGACTGTTTCTTTTTATTGTAGGCCTACGTGCTAGGCTATATAATTATCATCACAGACCTCACTGCGCGAGAATCACCTCCCAGCATCACAAAAGCTGGATAAGCTATGTTTTGTCTGCGTTAATTAATAAATTAGCCTTGAGTCCTTGACTAAATTGTCTGTGAAAACTATTTGAAAAACTGTCTTCCACAATGTTAATATTGGCTCACTAAATAGAGGTTAAATGTAGACAGAATGTTTTGATTTCCTGTACAAAATTTGAGTCTGTTGAGTGTTGACCTAATTAGGGGAGAGTGCTCCAAGATGCTCATGCTAACGAAGATTGTGGCTTTTCTTCTGTGTGGATTCCAAGAGAAGTACATGTTGACCCAAAGAGTGATCAATTTTTTAGGCAATTGGGAAGAACATTTATTGAAGTCTTAAATCATATATTTAAAAAATGAAATAACGGGAAATTTTGACGAGATAACAGCTTAAAATGTCGCTATTTCATGTTATGTGGAACTTTTTTAAACAACGGCAAGGATGCTTTTCAAGTCTTAAACCACGACAATTTTGTAAAAATGACAACCTAATAATATTATGCTACCATCGCAGTGTGGGAAGAAAAAAAAATCGAAAATGGTTAGGAGCACATCCCCTCCCCAGGCCCATTCGGCCCTTCTCTGTTTGGCGATCGCCCTTTGACCGCGAGGCTAAAAACATTTCCGCGCTCACGCGTGGATTTCTTTCACATTCGTTTGGGCACTCACACTCTTCTGGTCCACTCGACGCCTATGCTTGGAGGTGGCTTAATTGTTGCTTATAATGACGCTGTGTCATAGCAATTAAAGATGATTATCGTCGCCCTCCTCCTTTCTGCATGCTTTGGACTGGCACTAGGCCTACTAGCGCTCGAGCAGTGGTGGAGCTTGTGTGCGGTGGAGGTAGCCTACTGCGAAATTGCTTATGACTCTATATTTATCGAAGCCGCAAAGATGAACTATAGCCTATAATAACATTACAGGACTAAACGTTTTATTATTGTGTTCTACAGCTGGGCCATTTTATTTTCGCACCCTGCGGACTTCACCCCTGTGTGTACCACGGAGTTGGGGCGTGTCATGCAACTCTACGACGAATTTGTGAGGCGCGGGGTCAAGGTCATTGCCTTGTCATGTAACACTATTGACGAACACAACGGATGGAGTCAGGTCAGTAAAATGGAAGGACCCAAATAGGGGCTCATAGAAGCTTTTTATGTACCGTATGCAGTGGCGGAGACCTAGGGGGGACAGGGGGCACGGTCCCCCCAATGAAAGTGTTGGGGGGGACGGCCCATGCATTTGTCCCCCCCAATGTTTGAGCGTCAAGCCTTTTTTTGGCGGCGAAAATAGAAAAATTTCTTCGAGATTTTGGTCGGATGACTAAAAAAAAAAAAAAAGGTCATCAACTTTTTGGGCGGCGAAAATAGAAAATTTCTTCGAGATTTTGGTCGGATGACTAAAAAAAAAAGGTCATCAACTTTTTTGGCGGCGAAAAATTTTTTTTCCCGAGATTTCGCTCGTCGTCAGAAATTTTTCCGAAAATCTCGCGTCTTTCCGTCCCCCCCAATTCTCGGCCCAGGTCTCCGCCTATGACCGTATGTTTGATAACACCGTGTAACTTTTACCTCTATACAATCATTTCAGACTAGTGGATGTTAATACATTATTCTGGTGTGTTTCCAACTTTCGATGCTCTGTTGTGTTTTCGAATAGCCTAGATTAGACTCCATTGCTAATTGAGGCTTGATTTGAAGAAGCACTTCATTCATCCGTCACAGTTAGGCTAAGTTGCTCTATTCGATCGTCATTATAATTATAGCGTGTGCTGTCTGGTGTCTCCAACCCGGTTTATTTCCATTTGATACATGTACATTAAAGCAGGATTTCGAATAGCGCTGATGTTTGCTTTTAACAGATTTGCACGAGGTCTTGTACATGTAGCTTGTATAAGCTTAGGTGACTATAGGCGCATTTTATTGACCATGTGTTAGGTGCTATAGGCTTAGGTGGCTTAGGTGTCCACAGGTGTCCTTCGTATATACTGATCAAGTTATAGTGTGCCTATGATTGTGTTGATGCACAGGATATTCTCGCATATATCAATTCGAATGGAGAATTGCCGTATCCGATTCTGGAGGACTCCGATCGGACGCTAGCTACGAAACTGGGAATGGTAGATCCAGATGAAAAGACTAAAGAGGGCATGCCTATCACGTGTCGAGCCGTATGTTTATACTTTATACACTCACTTCTTAAGAAGTTATATAGGGCCTACTCTGTAACAAAAATCTTTCTCATCGTCATCCTTATCTCATCAATGACTTACTTTCGTTTCAAATTAGCGTTGGTGTCTTTACTATTACCTGTAATATATATATATATATATATATATATATATATATATATGCCCTATTCCTCGTAATAGCAATAATAGACCTAGTATATAGTAAAGGTGGTGGTGATGGTAATACCGTAATAGTAGTAACTGATTATAATAATTATTTTAAAGCTGCGGTCTCCTTTGTTCACGCTTTTGTGCTCCGCCGCCTTGACTATACTGCGTCTCCACCTTTGCTGGTCTTCCGTGGGTTCGGATTGAGATGTTGGAGTGGGTTCACGGGGCTGCGGCGCGACTTTGTTGGCTGGTTCGCCAAGTCCGATCGCATATCACAGTATATGGGTGAGGTCGTGCACTGGCTTCCTTTCCCATAGCGTATCAAATTGTGGATTGCATCTTTAGTGTGGCAGTGCTTATCAGACTGGGTACCTAAACCTTTGTGGGGCACGGTGGTTTAGTGGGCATGTTCGTTGCCTTGCATCCAAAAGGTTGCAGGTTCGAATCCACCTCAATTCGCTGCGTTTGGACCTTGGGCAAGTCCTTCGCTCGCAATTGCTCAGCGCTTCGGTGTAAAACTCCGATGCAGTATCCGCGCTGTAGTGGGGAGCGCCTCTGAGTAGTGAGCCCGAAGGGGCGCTATAACAAGTGCGCATACAAACAAACAAACCTGTGTGCATGAGCTTTGACTCCCCTTTTCCGCTTGCACAGGACGCCACGCACTGAGCTCCGCTGTATATAAGCCGTGACTTAAATTAAATGGTCCCTTTCGCCCAATCTGCGACAATGCAGATTGGGCTCTGTGGTATGTCCAACAATCCGGAATGGGCTTCCCTTGACCATACGACACCTAAACTATTTTCAGTTTCACCAACTGTTGAAGACTTCTTTTTTGCTTGGCCTGGGTCGGGAGCGCCTCTGAGTAACGGCCTTTGAGTTTGAGGGGCGCTATATAAATTATGATTGATTATATATTATATATAATTAATGTGAAAATCATGGCCAACAATTGCTGCTGCAATCACTCGTTTTACATCCAGGGTCTATAGCAGCGGTTCTCAACCTGTGGGTCGCGACCCCCGCGGGGGTCGCCTGACGATTTGCCAGGGGTCGCCTGGGCCTGTCAGAAATTTGTAAAATATATGAGTCAATCGTTAGATTACGGCAGTGAATTTAATATTTTCTATTTTAGTTTTCAAGTATAAATTCCACATTTACCATACATCTAAAAAATTAAACAATATTCGGTTTGCCCAAAGAATCAATGCTGTCAACAGTAGCGAGAATCATTACAGGGGCGGAGACTTGGGGTGACAATGAATGGTCCCATCGAAATTAGTGGCGAAGACCAAGCTTCTTATATCCTCCAATATTTCATATTCATTTTTTTCATAGATGTCATTATAAATTTATTGTGTTATTCACTGCTTATCCATTACAAGCAATTTTATTAGGATACCAGCTTAAAATGTCATTATTACCGTTTGCAAATGAAAACAAATTTCAAGGAATGTGTCGGGAACATTTATTGAAGTCTGAAATCATGTACGCCCATCTGAGCACTGAAATCATGAGAAACTTTGTTAAGATGACAACTTAAAATGATACAGTTACATTATGCAAATCCAAAATATCGCAAACAATTGGGAGGCGACACTTTGAAGTCTTAAGCCCTGACTATTAGTATTGAAAAGTGAGCAATTTTGCGAAGCCGGCAGCCTAAATTGCTATCACTGCAAAGTGGAAATTCAGAAACGTTAGCCTAAACAATGGAGAGAGAGAGGAATTTACAGTATTTATCTAATAAAGTCCTCAACCATGTCTTTCCGTAATGTAATCATGAGAAATGTTTTTGAGATGGCAGCATAAAATGTTACCATTGCGGTGTGGAAATTCAAAATAATTTAAATAATGCGAGGGGCACTTTTGAAGCCTTAAACAACAACTATCAGCACTCAAATGATGAGCAATTTCGTTAGAATGACAGTTTTAAATGATACCATTGCAGTGTGAAAATCTAAAAATTTCGCAAATGGGGAGAAGCACTTACATGCTACAACCCTTCCTCTTGCTGAATAGACTTATGAAACTTGAACTTCAAACTATTGAATAGGTAGCTCTCTGACTCGCAAGTGCCAGGTAACCTCATACAATTTACAAAAGCCGTTTTTCGAATTGTGAAATGAAAATGCATAAAAATGAACAACGGAAAAAAAACAGTGAGGGAGGTTACTCAATCAATTTTGATGTTGGGGGTCGTCACAACTTTCGAAATGCTTCTAAGGGGTCGCCGCACAAAAAAGGTTGAGAACCGCTGGTCTATAGACATCGTCTCGTCTATAACTGAAAATCCTTCGCCAATAACATTATTGCCCTATAATCTTGTTCTTACACCCGTTCAATATATTAAATGCCTCCTTATATCTTGGATGACTAATTGAATAGCATTAGCCTACATGTATACGGGTACACACTGTCATTGCATTTTCTGCTCTTCTAAACAGGTCTTTGTGATTGGACCTGACAGACGACTCAAACTGTCAATATTGTACCCGGCTACCACCGGAAGAAACTTCAAGTAGGCTCATACGTTTTGTACTATTATAATAGAACCTACATGTACAGTCCTACACACATGACGCGTTCATCCAGTCCTACGCTTTTGCTCGTCGTATACACGCAACTCACCTTGTCAGCTTCCTTCTCTATGTCTGATGTCTCATGTAGCCATACTAGACTAGGATGTTGCATATCAGGACATGAAATGACTCAACACTTGTTGATTGGCTGGTGTCCTGAGCATAGCTCTAACGCAGCGTTTTAGCCTATAATTATCCGTAGGGCCTAACAGTGAATGAAAATTGAGTGCTGGTTTCTTGACATGGACTTTCGGCTTGCACAATGCAGAGGCCTTTCTGTGATGATTTGTTGTGCATCATGCCTAATATTCAAAGAACCACGGGCTATCTAAGTGGCGGGTCGAGGGTTTCTTGTGTTGGGGGGGGGTGTCAAGAGAGCTTCTGAGATGAGTCACGTTGTAGACCGCGTCTAGGGCAAATGTACTATATATATTCAAGCCACGGGTAACCACTATAACATTTTAGTGAGCCTATCTATAGGCAACACCGCTACACTAGTCACTGGGCCTTGCATAGATCATAAAACTGCTTCAAAGTGACAAAATGTCCCTGGACGAAATGGGGTTTTTCCAAATCATGAAGCATATTGGTTTACACGAACTTTTTTCTATGGGATCTCATCAGCGCAGAGCGATTGAGTGTCAATATTAGCGTATACCAACCAGTTCTCTTTCGGTGGATATTAACGCTATAGTCTAGACAGGTTTCATTTTTCATGAACATCGCGCCATTTTGGCCTAATTTGTTTCAAACTGCACTATATAGCCTATATTATTAGTCCATTATTATTTTCGCATTATTATATTCTCTTTTTTCAACAGTCCGCTTGACAGAACGCAACCGGTTACAGTGTAGGCTACAATTATGCAGTTTAAACAATTAACAGACATCACAGAATAAAAAAAAGCCCTGAACTATACTAACTGAGCAGACATCCTGAAATACATGGCGCCAATAACAGCCTACAAATCCGCCCAACGGGGGCTCGTACTCGATACCTTTCGCACTCTACGCCAGCGTGTTAGGCCTATTCATTACTCTACCGGGCCCCCATATTATATACATAAGTAATAGGAAGAGTGAGATATATATTTTGCACAGTAGGTCTACTGACTAATTAGCCTACTCTGTCTTGGTGCTAAGATGCAATCTGCTATCTATCAAAATCTGGTATTTCTCGTTTTTGCGTTTAGTAGTTGATATAAACAGGGGTATCAAAAGCGCTGTGACCTGGGTTTAGATGCCGACTGTATCCAGGCCATCTAGAGATTTATAGTATTTGATGTTGGCTATAGCCTACCACAAACTGTTGAAGCATTGCGGGTCGAATATGTGCTAGTTTGATGAGCAATGGATATGCTTTAACATGCCTGATGGCTATACTGCCTTTACAAGTAGGCCTAGACATGTATGGAGAGGGTGTCATGATCAGGATGATACATTGACTGTGCAGTGTGCGTGCCCTTTGCGTGTGGGAGGCGGTTGGACTTGGAACTGTTAGTGTATACATCCTGAGAGTGAGACAATTTGCTCAACCGGAGGGTGAAGGTCAATACAGGGTCAATTAGCCTACATGGCCTGCCCATGCTGAGTGCTTCCATATACTCCCCCTCTACATAGTAATGCTTACATACATGCATACATACATACATACATACATGCTTACATACATACATACATACATACATACATACATGAATACATACATACATACATACATACATGCATACATACATACATACATACATGCATACATACATACATACATACATACATACATGCATACATACATGCATACATACATACATACATACATACATACATACATACATACATACATACATACATACATACGCACATACATATGTGACGATCCATGTTTTCTCGTCCCTTTATATTGTTTATCCATGTCTTTTCCAGCCATGTATTTATGTAGCGCCTTTACTGCTCATTATCTAGGTTCTCTTGAAATTAGTCATCCAACCCCCTCCCCTTCCCCCTTGGAATGCCTGTGGTAGGTCCCGCCCGACAAAGATCTATTGTTTTATAATTAAAGACTCCTACCCCAGCTACCACCCCAACCCTCAGTGTTCATTATTAATCGCTATGCCCTAGCTAGAGCGGCGAGAGTAGTTAGACCTCCCAGATTAAAAGAGGCCGACAGGCCGAAATTAAGTGCTCTTGTCGAATCGGCAATGAGACGTAACGTTGTCAGAAGATGCCGGAAAGAAGAGACCGATTGAATAATTGCCCGGGTTTGCACGGCAGTGAATCCGACCTGAACTAATAGGTTCCAGACCTGGACGCCAGACTAGCCTATATAAGGAACCCCCTGAGATTCGTCGTGGCTCCTAGTCGAAGATGTCGCCAGAGGAAGTGACGTTCGTTAGAAGGACTGAGCCCGGCAGAGTCGACGACTGCCGTACGAAGAAGGACTTTCATCGTCCCTTGTCTCCGGTCTAACGAGGCCTTTCCTTGTCTCCATGCAGGCTGAAATAGGCCTTCCGTGATTCCCTTGTCTCCAGGCTGAAATAGGCCCACCCTCGTCTCCCTCGACCCCCGTTCGTCTGAAGATAGACAACCACCGTCTGAAGAAAGAGACAGCCCCCCCGTTCGTCCGAAGGAGTCAACGTGCCTTGTTCCGTTCCGCATGGATTGCGCCCCTTGCCGTCCATGGACTGACGCTACCTCTGCCCTTGTCCACACCTGATCAAGGTATGAGATTAGACAGTTTAAGAAGCCCAGATTTTTATCGTCCCTGGCCAGTAGTAGCCCTGGGGAAGATATTCTGACCTGATTTCTTTATTCCATATTATAATTATTACTATTATTACCGATTTCGCATCTCTACGTTTATGTTAGCAGTAACTGATTTTTTATGTATTTGAACTTTTGCTTGCTTTATATTAAATAATCTTAAAACTGACGCGACTGCATTTGTAAATAAGGTTAATAATGAAACAGATAGGCATGAGCAGAGAAGAAGATGAGGCTCTTGAGATTTTAGGCCCGATGCTAGAACGTTTGTCATCGGCCATAAAGGATTTGAACCGGAATCTGAGCCGATGGGAAACCTCTCCGATCTTGTCCTCCACCCTTCGAACTAAGACTGTTGTTGAACTAGACGAACCTGTGTCTAGCCTGGCCTACGGTAGACCTTCTGACATGCCAGCGCATTTATATAGCGCACAATCGGACTATAACCCATCTTTCATTGCACCTTCAGTTCAGCAACAGCACGGAACGCCCCTCCCGGTGCACAGGTCGAATCTATGGCCTGTCACCCAGAGGGGGTCCGTCACAAATACATATGCACATACATACAATCATACATACATACATACATACATACATACATACATACATACATACATACATACATACATACATACATACATACATACATACATACATACATACATACATACATACATACATACATACATACATACATACATACATACATACATACATACATACATACATACATGCATGCATGCATGCATGCATGCATGCATGCATGCATACATGCATGCATGCATGCATACATACATACATATTACATACGCACACATACATATGCACATACATACATACGCACACATACATACGCACATACATAATTATGCACATACATACATATGCACATGCATATGCACATACATAAGCACATACACACATACATACACACACATACACACACATACATACACACTTACATACATACATTTCAGTGACGGGTATTTTACGACGGGGTATGTACTTTAATATTTCCCTTCTATTTTATTTCTTACAGCGAAATACTGCGAGTAGTTGACTCGCTTCAGTTGACATCTAGAATGAAAGTGGCGACGCCTGTAGACTGGAAAGTAAGTGGAATATAATAATAATAATAATAATAATAATAATAATAATAATAATAATAATAATAATAATAATAATAATAATAATAATATTAATAATAATAATAATAATAATAATAATAATAATAATAATAATAATAATAATAATAATAATAATAGAGTTTTGACTGGCTGATATGATATATATGCTACGCACAGGGGCGGATCCAGGGGGTCAATCCGGCCATGCCCCCCATTTAGAAATTTCTTTATTTTTGACCAGCTATTCTGGCTCGGAAAGTTGACGTGGCCCCATGAGTATAGTTCCGTATATGACCCTCCCCACGCCCACGAGGTCCGTATACAAGGTCCGTATGAGAAAAAAGGTCATCAACTATTTTGGTGGATAAAATGGTTTCTTTTTTCTTGGGAATTCGAGACAAATGACAAAGAGCCATTAGATTTTTCGGCGACCAAGACGAAAATTTTCCCTGTCCCTAGACCGAAAATTTTGCCCCCCCCTTCGAAAATGTCTGTATCCGCCCTTGGCAACGCACATCGTTTCCCAAGACCAGAGTTCTAGCTATCTATCATGAAAAAAATCTCATCTACGTTTAGTCTGAGACCTAGTCTTAGGCCTATACTTGGCTACGGACGCTTTAGATTTTAAAAAGAAATCGATGACGTTTCGTTCAAAGCACAAATAGCCTACAATTGGATCTAGGCCTACAGACCTTAATTGGCAGTGAGTAGGCTTATAGAGAAGTGATGCCTGAGTTTCTTTTTTGTTAAACATGGAAAGACACAGCGGTTTTATTTCAGCGAGTCCGTCGATCTTAGATACGTTTTTGCGTAGTCAAATGGATATTACGGACATAGGCCTGAACGAAAACTATAGAATGTAGGCCTATACAAATTATATCACTCGCCTACAATTATACTCGTAAATGCTCCCAGCCGTCCTATCTTTGTCATTAACTGTTGTTCACCATACATTCAACCAATTAGTTCACCACTCTCCTCCATGACACTGCTTCGCAGCTCCGTCCTTCCATCACCTCGATCATCACTGAAATATTGCGCAAATCGCTCTATATATAGCCAATACCGTTCTTCCTCTTTGGAACAAATTCCCGCCATATTTACTGTGGCAAATATCTGACCCATGATACCGTGATGCGGTCTCACCAAAACTCCACCTCTCGAAATTGAAAACATTGCTTTTACACAGATGTCCCTCCACTTCCTTTAACACCCACACCGTTTCAAATGTAAACATCATCCGCCCTGGTCGTCTGACTAACTGGTGGATCTTGACCTTATATCTATCTACTTTCTTTGGATTGAGAGCCTGCGAATGAAGCTATAGCTGGTTCACGCGAGTTCGCTTTTTGTGTTGACAATGAAAGAATTCTTTTTGTGTTGACAATGAAAGAATTCTTTTTGTGTTGACAATGAAAGAATTCTTTTTGTGTTGACAATGAAAGAATTCTTTTTGTGTTGACAATGAAAGAATAATAGAAAATATTCAAGTATAGGCCCTATGTAATTATATAAATCAGTAGAAATTCTGATGAGCATGTTCTAGGCCTATAGCTTAGTCTGCGTTGATCAAATGAATGCTGATTAGGCCTATTAAATATAGGGCTACGCATGTCCTCAACAGACATATATATATATACATGTATATATATATATATATAAATCAATCTTGCGTTTTTCTTCTTCCCTGCAGCCGGGCGATCGTTGTCTGATCATGCCAGCGCTCAGTGATGACGAGGCGCAGAGTTTGTTTCCGAATCTGGAAGTGCAGACTCTTCCGTCGCGGAAGAACTACTTGCGCTTCACAATGGACTATTGATGTGTACCTCAGTCAACAGAAGTGTGATATTGTTGTGTTTTAACTATTGTAATATCGTAACGCATCCGAACATTAACGGCTCTAATCATGCTTGTACAAATTGTAATTGTCTTGCTTGCTACAAGTCTGAATAGTCATGAATAAATGAATAGTCATAAATACTATTGTGCATGCTTTTACCGATTAAAGATTTTCGGAAGATGGTAACTCGTGAGCTATCACCTTTGGCAGATATGGCCTAGAGGCTAGATGTGATTATTGTGCTGTCTGAAAAAATAATGTATATAGGGCCTAGACTAGTGATTCGCGCTGTGCGAAAGTAGGCTATAATATACATGTATATAGGACCCAGGGCATTGAGTGCTTATCTGTTCTCTCATGTCCCCTCTCAAGGGCGGATACAGGAATTTTCGAAGGGGGGGCCAAAATTTTTGGTCTTGTGAGACAGGAGAAAAATTTTTTACATCCGCCGAAAAAACTGATGACTTTTTTTTTTTAGTCATCGACCAATTTTCCGGGGAAAAAATACCATTTCATCCGCCAAAAAAACTGATGGCCTTTTTTTTTAAGTCATCAACCAATTTTTCGGGAAACATCCGCCGCTGAATCGACGGGGGGCCAAGTCCCGTGCGATTTTGTAATGGGGGGCCTGATGTCCTGTTTTTCTCTCCCACTACCTTTATTTAATGGCTTGTTGAAACCGAATGGGGGGGCCACGTCCCATGCAATTTTTAAATGGGGGGCCATGGCCGGATTGGCCCCCTTGATCCGCCCCTGTCCCCTCTTATGTCCCCTCTAGTCTAGAGCTTCACCTAATGTCCCCTATAATGCCCCTCTGAAGTTTTCTCTAATATACTTGCTGATGATGCCCTCTAGTGTACTATGTTATATGTGCACCCCCGGACATAATGTCCAGGATAAAAAGCCCTTGCACTATTTTGTCTAGGAGTAGGGACTTTTTGTCCAAGAACATTTTGTCCAGAGACTTGTCGTCCGGGACATTAATTATGCCCATTACATTTTGTCATGACACCGCGTCAGAGTCATAGGCTATATACGGGAGCTATTCAGCAGGTCGAAGAAATTATAATAATAATTATTATAGTTGTAGGCCTATAAGGAAAATATTTTTTAAAAATCCAAAGAATTCCTGGCAGGTGAGGACTCAGAAGGCAGGTCAGTAGCAAAAAATGCAGGTTGAATGACCTGTCGGCGACATATTACTATGATGACGCCGCCACTGCCCCGGGGACTGAGCCCGATCGAGTTGGCCTGCCTATACAAAAAGGAAGAGACGTAGGCTATAAGAGTAAGAAGATACGGGAATGACATGCTTGTATATTAGAAACTCGTTTTAACGGACGATCGACATTCAGGGTGAGAATTTCCAAAGGGTTGAGGGGTAAAAGTTCAAACCCCAATTCTTTATTATTCTTTATTGGTTACTGTCGACATTGACTAAGATTGAATAAGAAATTGAACGTCTTCGTGTAGTCTTCCTATCGATGCGTATATAAGTCTATAAGGACATGGTAAGAGTTATAGGAACGGCGTTCCCACTGCTCTTTAAATTCTTTGCTTGCATTCAGTTGCTTACCATGCAGGCAATGCAAAGCAATGCAATGCCTGATATCGTGACGCATTCTAGGCCTACTTTTCTAGTAAAGACTGTAAAGCTCTTCTTCGGCGTTCACACTGCTAACTCAAACCACATCTACCATTATAAGTAGGCCTATAACGAGTGTTCATCATCGGTGGTGTCACCAAGTTCTCTGCTTGAGTCCTATAGCCTAGGCCTATATATATATAGTATATAGGCCTATATAGGGTTGCCAGGCAGCCTTGAGTAAATTACCGGAATATGACTATGAGAAATTTATGCTGTAGGTCTAATCGGAAGCAAGCTGTGCTATAGCCTAGCTACTGCCTGCCTGACTCTCCAGACTTCACCCGCTGCCTATCGATTTTGTTTTGATCAAGCGCTTGTGAATAACCTGGTTCCCGCGACTTGGCTTTGTTGGCGCTGTAGAAGTCTCGAGATTACGATACGATTACGATTACTGTCGCTGAGGGCTATTCGCATCGTAGTAGAACCTTAGGGTCAATCTCGATCTGGAGCTGGACGGATCTCATCCATGGGCGGAGTTTGGTTTCCCTTCTTGGAGGGGCTAAAGCCTTCTGGGGGGCTAAGCCCGAAAAAAACATTTACACGGTTAAAAAAATGAATCTTGGTCTTCTTGGGGGGAGCTTAGCCCCCTAGCCCCTGATAAACTCCGCCCATGAGCTTATCAACTGAGTTCAAAGTCCTTTCGGCCTTGTGAGACCAATTTCGCCTATCATCGGTTTCGCGGTAATTAGGCTATGCGCGCGGGCTGAGCGGAAAGACGATGACTATACGTCTTAAGACGATTGTGTTCTTCGTATATCTGGATAGTGGATACCAAGCCATGGCGTGAGGGTAATAAAGGACGCGGCCACCGATTGGGCAGCTACCGCAGATCTGCTGCAATCATTGCAATCAAGGTTCACATCTATAGCTGGTTCTACCACGAATTTAAAGATAGGTCATGACGCTTCTGTTACTCTGTAGTCTGTCTAGGCGGTAGCCTATAACATCTCACCTAGGCCTACTTGGGAATAATTCATGTCCAATTGAAGGCCGCCTATATAGCCTACTCGTGAGCTCGTGAGTTTACCTAACCTATAGGCCTACTTGTGAAGAAAGTAAAAGAATAAAATGGACTAAATTAGAAGTTTCTACAACATTCAAAGGTGAGGAACCTGCAGGTGAAAGATTTTGGGCGGACGATTGACTGAGATGCCGACGAAACAAAAATCTTTGCATGACGACCTTTTTTTAGTCATCATGTGCACCTCGTTTGTTCGAAGACCTCTTCTTCTATCTTCTAACGTTATAACCTCACAGTGTGTTTTTCGTGAAGTGTGTATACATGATGATGGATGCATTGGATGTCATTGGATGATGACACCTAACCTAACACCTACCGATTGGGGGGGGGGGAGGACAGATGCGTGGGCCGTCCCCCACCACAGTCCCTCTGTCCCCTCTAAGTCTCCGCCCATGTCGCGAGCGCAGAGCATAGGCTATAGGCCTATACAGTGGTAGGCAAGGGGGTTTGAGGGGTTAAACCCCCCCCCATTGGCTCCGAAAAAAGGGTTTTTAAGGTTATTTTTCCATTTAAGTAAGAAAAATAGCAAAAAACAGGGTTTCCGGCCATAAAACCCCCCCATCAAAATTCCTGGCTACGCCACTGGGCATAGGCCTATAGCCTTTTAACTAGGTGGAAACAGGCCTCGGAGTGGACTGCACGATTTAAGTTCCATCAGACAATAGCCTTAAAGAGTTTATAAGGTACGGTACGTAGGCCTCATCTATCAGGCGGTCAACATGCGTGTAGTGAGAAGGAAGGTACGGTATCCTAATCGCTTAAAAACCCTTTGAAGGAAGCGTTGGAGTTTGAGACGATCGTTTGCAGCGGTGTACCCCAGTCCCGCATCTGTCCCCCCCCATAGGCGGAGACCTGGCCCGAACTTTGGGGGGGACGGACGAGCGGCCGAATGACGATCGCCGAGGCACGAAGCGCCTCGCAGGGGAGGGTTTGGGCAGAAAGATATGCCCCCAAACTTCGAAAAAGTTTGATTTTAAGCACTACAATGGTAGCATTTCAGGTAGTCATATTAACAAATTTCCTCGTCATTTTAGTGCTTATGGTCTTTGTTTAAGACTTCAAAAGTGTCCCCGCCAATGTCGAAATGCTTTGAATTGATAATTGTTTAGTAAAGTTAAATGAGGTGTGTAAGAGACATCTCCAATAGAAATTCTCCGTTTAAAAAAAGTTAACTTAGTTTGATGATAATAGTTCAGTAAAGTTAAAAGAGGCGTGTAAGAGACATCTCCAGTTGGAATAAATATTCTCTGTTAAAAAATAGTTAAGTTCTTTCATGATAATAGTTCAGTAAAATTAAAAGATGTGTGTAAGAAACATCTCCAATTGGAATTCTCTGTTTAAAAATAATAGTTAACTTGTCTGATGATATAAGTATAGTAAAATTAAAAGATGTGTGTAAGAGACATCTCCAATTGGAATTCTCAGTTTAAAACAATAATAATAGTTAACTTGTTTGATGATAATAGTTTAGTAAAGTTAAAAGAGGTGTGTAAGAGACATTTCCAGTTGGAATTCTCTGTTAAAAAAATAATAGTTAACTTGTTTTATGATAATAGTTTAGTATGTTAAAAGAGGTGTGTAAGAGACATCCGATTTGAATTCTCTGTTAAAAAATAATAGTTAATTTGTTTGATGACAATAGTTTAGTAAAGTTAAAAGAGGTGCGTAAGAGACATCTCCAATAGAAATTCTCTGTTTAAAAAAATAGTTAACTTAGTTTGATGATAACAGTTCAGTAAAGTTAAAAGAGGTGTGTAAGAGACATCTCCAAATGGAATTCTCTGTTAAAAAAATAATAGTTAATTTGTTTGATGATAATAGTTTAGTAAAGTTAAAAGAGGTGTGTAAAAGACATTTCCAATTGAAATTCTCTGTTTAAAAAAAATTGTTAACTTGTTTTATGATAATAGTGTAGTATGTTAAAAGAGGCGTGTAAGAGACATCCGATTTGAATTCTCTGTTAAAAAATATTAGTTAATTTGTTTGATGACAATAGTTTAGTAAAGTCAAATTTAAAGAGGTGCGTAAGAGAGATCTCCAATAGAAATTCTCTGTTTAAAAAAATAGTTAACTTAGTTTGATGATAACAGTTCAGTAAAGTTAAAAGAGGTGTGTAAGAGACATCTCCAATTGGAATTCTCTGTTAAAAAAATAATAGTTATCTTGTTTGATGATAATAGTTTAGTAAGTTAAAAGAGGTGTGTAAGAGACATCTCCAATTGGAATTCTCTGTTTAAAAAAATAATAGTTAACTTGTTTGATGATAATAGTTTAGTAATTATATTATATTTAACTTGGGATTTTAAATCGTACGTTTTTATTACCTATTGCTAATCCGATGTATAATAACGATGTTCCATGTCCCATTGTTCGTTTTCAAGAGGAGTAATAAACAAAATACCTGCATACTAACTTACTTACTTTTCATATTATTCCCAATGTCCAACTGGGGGTTGATTCGAGCCGGAAGGAAACCTGAGGGAAATGTAGCAGAAGCCCGATTATGACGTTGTGGCGTTATTTATTATTATTAATCAGAAGTTTAACGACATCTTTTAGCTACAAAGGCTGTTGACGTCTTTAAAGATTTTTAATTTTGCATTCCACTTTTTTCTCCTCGCATTTTTTAAATAGTAAGATTGATATATCATTCGTTATACACGCAAGCATGCAGCATATGCTCAGTTGTTTCAGGCAATTGGCATTTAGAACACAGGTCTGTTGTGCTTTTACTTAACACTTTCAGCCAAGTGTTATTAAGAACATGTCACGTACATCCTAAGTCGGGTAATTTGAACTTCTCTTTTCCTGATGGAGTCCATAAATTTTATATCAGTTGTGACGTTGGGTGTTGGCAAGGTTTTTATAATAACCGGTAATATGTTAAAAGAGGTATCTTATCCACACAGTATAATGTTCGCAAACAATTCAACGTGGGACAAAATAACTATTCGTTAGAGCCCGGATTGCCCGGGTATTCATATCATTAGAAATATGAACTTCATCTGCTAAAGTTTTCTTTCTCTAGAACTCTACTGACGTGTTTGTGTAAATGCCCTAACGCTTAAACATTGGGGGGGACAAATGCATGGGCCGTCCCCCCCCCAACGCCTCCATTGGGGGGGACCGTCCCCCCTGTCCCCCGCTAGGTCTCCGCCAGTGCCCCCCCCCCACCAAGCAGGGAAGGCGTAGAGATGACGATCGAGAGATGGTAACGGTTGTTGCACGGGCTACATATCGTAGAGGACAGGAGGGGAGACCATGAACCCGTAGAACCATAGGCTATTCCTGAAGGCCTATAGGTCTAGGCTATAAGCCGCAAATAATAAGCCTAGTACGTTCTATTACAAGGCGGATCGAATCACCTCAATGGAAACATTTGAATTAGATCCATGATTAATGCGGATTAACTAAGATCATAATAAAACTCAAGTCATCATCGTGGGGCGCGGTGGTGTAGGGGTGCGTCGTTGCCTTGAAGCCGGAAGGTTCGAGGTTCGAATCCACCTCGCCGCGTAAGGACCTTGGGCAAGTCCTTCACTCACAATTGCTCAGCGCTTCGGCGTGAAACTCCGATGCAGTGTCCGCTCTGCATTCGGGAGCGCCTCTGAGTAGCGAGCTTGAAGGGGCGCTATAACAAGTGCACATACAAACAATTACTTAGCCCACATACAATAAAACTTAGACTTCTACAGAGCCCATCTCTTATCCGAAATAAGTCTGCGTAGTAGGCCTAAGCCCACCTCTGTGCAGCGTAGGCTAAGCCTATAATTTTCGCCAATTTCTTTGATGTTAATTATATTTTTGACTGGTATTCAAAGTATGGTTCATATAAAATGCAAACAACTTGAAGTCACGGTTTACTGTCAACTCATCAGATGATTTATTTAATTAAGAGAGATGTCTGTTTTTAATATTTTGAACGGTGAATGCATGAAACAAGCTATCGTTCTTAAGAAGATACATCTTCTGAGATCGGTAGTTTCAGATAAATGTATTCAACAGTGTATTGGACAGTGTAATGGCGGCAGTTCCGGGAGACCGAAAGATAAAGTTTGTTTTTCTAAGGGACAAACGGTTTAAACTACATCGATGATGACTTATTCCACGGCTTAGATGTTTAAATGCAATGTCCGGGAAAGTAGAACACCACGGTGATTGTTTTTAAGTGTTACCAGCTATGAAAAATTATAAATGTAAACTGATAGCGCGCCAGTCTTGTGGTGTGCGTGTGTAGATTTTGATCATTTTAATATAAACGTCTATGTAGGTAATCTTCGTCGGCTTGGAAAATAGGTTTAAAATTGAACTGGTGAAGAGTTACTTTCAAGTAGTTAGAAGTTACGTTAACTCGAGGCGTCGCAGGTCATATGGTGCGTTGGTGGCGCCACTGTCTTCTGCGATTAGGACTGCCAAACGTCCCGGATTCGCCGGGACAGTCCAGGAATCGGCCCTGTGCGTCCCGTGTCCCGGATTGATCCCAAATTGTCCCGGAATTTGCTGTAGAGATCCGCATCTCAAATGTTGTTCTTGTTTTGCACATAAAACTCAATAAGTTATGAGATGAACTTTGCGTTCTGACATTAGACTTGACATTGTTGGGCTGAACATCGAATGTTTGACAGCTCCGGGTTGAGTCTTCAAAACTTTACAAACCTTTGGCACTCTCTATAGCATATTGTATCCTACATATTATTCCATCCTCTCAATTTATTTTCAATGCTTTTTGCGAGAGAGCGTCAGCATTATGGGCGAAATAGGCCTACTGAGCAGCAGCGCTGTTGAAGCAGAACTGTTCATGAGTAGGCCTAGGCTAGCTTCTAAATTTTAGTGTGCCTACGACATGTGCTGACTTCTACGATTTTGTGCCAAGTGCTTTGGAACTGGTTAAAACTCAACAGAAATATAAATTTAAGATCAGTTTTGCTCTCTGATCACAGACCTAATAATTTAATAACGGCATCAGTAATCTGCATGATTCATGGGGAACGGATATTAGCCCCTGGACAAAAGCCCCCCTGGACAAAAACCAGGGGGGCCTAATGTCATACACCCATGAATCACATAGCCAATAACTGTGAATGCTTATAATAGGGCCTACTACCTATGATGTTTAATCGTGCTGCCATAGGTCTGGCTAATCTGGTCGGCCTATAGGTTAATGAAACTTAGAAGGCTGTCTTCGGGAAGTCGAATCTTATCTTAAATTTAGGTTCGGATACTTGTCTTTAAATTCGACTATTTATCTACCAAATTATTAAGGACTATTTTAAGTAGATTTTAGATCCTATTTGGGCTCATGCAACATTTGTGACATTATGCACGTGGGCAGTGTAAACTTGTAATGACGTATCCAGTGGCTGCGGGCGTCCCGGAATCGGAAAATCAAAAGTTGGCAGCCCTATCTGCGATCTTGCTAGTTTTAAGCAAACCTGTGGGTAAACTTTTTTCGGTTATTGTTACTGACGGCTCGGTAGGACGTAAACAGTATGGCCGCCGCAGATAGAGGCAGAATAGAGCGGTCTGACATACGGCGATCGATAGCCCGCCCAATTACTCCGCTTAATGGTGAATGGGCAAAAGACGATGAAAAGGTCTATTTTCATAAATGTTAATAAGCTTAAATAAGCTAAAGAATAAAACAAAATCGATTGTACTTAAAACACCTACCCACTGTTTATCAATTCAGACGCAAATTGGAAGTCTGTAGTCAGAACCCTTAGAATTGAAAATCAGCGTAATTGTGCATTTAGGTGCTACAAGCGTAATTTTTTCTAGACTTTGTACAGGAACTGAAATAAAAAATAATCTGATATAGTGCCAGTTAAAGTGAATTTTAAAAGTATTTTTAAAAAGCAATTTTATAATGCACACAAGTGGGCTAAGTTTGGTCTTGTTTTGGCAGGCTACGTTAACAACCCATGTTAACTACATGCAGGAAAGCTTATTTGTGTAATGCTTTGGGATTGTAAACACGCATATGCTTATTCCTGTTAAATAAGCAACAATATTTTGCTGATGTAAAAATATTGTGTAAGACAATGTTTGAACAGTTGAATGTAGGTATCGAACCAATAATATTGCAAATTTAACTTTTATACTTGGTATCTAATTTTCGCTGTGACCGCCACAGGTCAGACCACTCTATTCTGCCTCTATCTGCGGCGGCAATACTGTTTATGAAAACTCAATTAGGCATACTGCTGCATTTCAGGAATGAACATAATTATCGAGACCTGCATGATAAAGAAATTTATTTTTGTTGCTGAAAATTAGTGCGATAGCAGTCTTCATGCGTGATCAATGATCATTGTTCACCTAAAACATACAGAAACTTTTTCCTGTCTATGATACTCACCAGGTCTAAGCAGGTCTTGTTTATGAAAAAATGCACATTATACCCGAGACAATACTTTGCGTATCTGTATGCATGTGTGGGTCTTTTGGTTAAGCCTGCCTAGTAGTGCCTATTTTCGTCAGTTCTGAGGGTTGTTTTTAGGTTTTGTTACTACTGTTAAATGTATGTCTCGTAATGCTGTGCACCCATATGATTGCATCTTCCTGCAGCACCATCAGGATATCCTACAACTGAATCCTCATGTAATTTCACGTAACTGAAACTGCTGACTATGTTGGAAATAAACCAGCATTTCTGGCTTCCTGGTTGCTAGCTGTGTTTAAATATAAAACAAGTGCAATAGTCCATGCTATCATGCTTCCTGTTGACTTCTATTTTAATATCGGGTTAGTTTCTGTTGCACTTTAGAGTGCAACTTTGGGAAGGACAGGGCATATAAATTCATATAAATTTAGGCAATCATTTTAAGTTACACAATTGTGAAGGGAGGGGTCTGATTGGTCAACCTTGAGAGAATGTTTATGTGCTTCTTCAGTCACTAAATGACGCTTTATGCTGTTATGCTTTATTCTGTTATACTATTAATCCAATTATTGGATTTGATTAGTTGGTCGGTATGGCACTTATTTGAAATAGTTTTGAAGAGATCTAGGGGGATGAAGTTTGCGTACAAATCTGTAGGATTTTAGCAGATAAATCTAAAATTCACGTTTTCTAAGTACTATGCATTTTTATTTCAGTTTTGATGTTTTTCATCAAAAATTCATTCGTATTTGCCAGCATTGTTTGATTGATGTTGTGCTGTTAACTTTTGAGTCAATACTGAAGGGTTAGAACTGATGACCTGAGATTTCTAGTGTTTATTAATATTACAGAACATTTAAATGACATATGTGTTTATCTTGAAACTTGTGCAAAACAAAATTTATCATCTATATTTGGTCACGAGTAAATTAGTAAACAAGTCTGAAAGCATGAAATATATTTTTTCTGTTTAATGTTCTGTATAATGTCAACACTGAGTACTTGGGCCTTTTGTGCGGTTCTCATAGTTGCCAGCAAGAAATTTTTATTTGAATCGTGAGACTCATTGATGTTGTTAATATCACTGCCGTATGACAGGATTTGATAGGACAGTAATTTTTTTGATTATTATCTATATCGCAGAGCATTTAAATGGCATGCTAGCTGTTAACTGCATGAATTCTATAAATAACATAATGCGATGTTATAACTTGAACATCACTTGACCCACATTTTTATCTGTGAGCATCAGGACGCTACCCACACACAAGAGGCAGATCCCGAAATGTGAACTTGGGTGTCATGCTTTGGGTATGACTTTAACATCCTAGTTGTGATTTAATTACACTGAAGCAAGTGATTCACCGCTACTTGCTCAAACAGTTCCTTCTTGCCAATAGAAATTTTAATATAGACGTTGGAGCTATTGTTGGTAGAAGAATGAAATTTTCCTAATGCACCAGTGCCAGAAATTTGAAGGTCGTTGCCATCCGCAGCACCACAGAAGACCCTCGGATTATTCTGTGACTATGGGACACTTGCTAAAGTTGCCTGAGGCCCTTTTGTATGATGGACACATTAGGAGACACTGTAAGTTGTTTTCAGTTTTTCGGTTACGAAAGAGTCGGTGCATAATTGCGAAGTTGTTGATTTGTTGTATTGCTGCTATTTGGGCTTGTCACAGATGCTTCAACCCTATAGTACTGTTTCCATTAAAAAAATTGTTTGGTAAGGTATCATAAAACTTGCCATATGATGTGTCTTATATTAGCGTTTAAAAAAATCAAATTTATGTGTCCTCTTGCCAGGGGTGGATCCTGGGGTGGGGCAAATCAGGCTATGCCCCTCCCCATTTAGAGATATGCACAGAACATGGGCCCCATGAGCAATTGTGGCTTTAAATTCACACATATGGAAAAGGTAAACAGAGAAAAAAAAATAGCATATGACTAAAAAAAGGTAATCAGATGATTTCAAATAATCAAAGTTGCCACTGTTTTTATACATTTTTGAGTAACAGATAAAAGGTCCTCAGATTTTTTGGGGAAAGACCAAAGACAAAAAACTTGTGCCCCCCTTCCAAACTTTCTGCATCCACCCCTGCCTGTTGCATCATTCTATTACAGTGGTACAAGTGGTAGAAATCACATTGAGATGTGAACTATTGTTGATGACTTATTTTGCTATGCTGCAAGCAGCTGCATTGTTGAGAAAAAAACATACATGAAGTTTTGACTATCATTCAGTGTTGGTTCATTTGAAAGCAAACAGTGGTTAACGAAGTTTAGAATTGAAAATGTTTCGCTCATATTTCATTGAACTTTTACTTCACCCAAGGCCGTATTTAGGTTGTGTGTTTTGTGTGTTTGAACACACCCCATCCCCTAATGAAATAATGTGAAAATGAAATAAGGCAGGGGTTCTCAAACTGTGGTACGCGTACCCCTGGGGGTACGCCAGGCACCGGTAAGGGGTACACAAAAAATTCCAGAAATATAAATTTTCTTTGAGTTTATGGACTTTATGTCCATCTCTCTTTGATTAGCAATGATTTTAACGTCGCAATATATAACAGCTCATCGTCATTTATTTGCTTCACAACATATATAAATTAGACTCACATATTATACAGTGCATGTAACATATTTTTGTTTAGGCCATATAGTTTTGGAACAAATCATGTATAAATAGTTGAAATTACCAAAGCCCGAAATTCTCAGCCTATATAGAGCTCAAATAGATTGGCCTAAGGATTAATTTCTGGCCGAGCTTTAAATTTTTCCCTTTCAGCACGTCATGTCTGGGTGAAACCGGTTATAATTATTAAACTATTCTTGCTATAAAAAACAAAATATGGGGTAAATTTGCGTTTGAAATTGACAAATATTAAACCAGATATTCTGCTAGTATAAACAAGCCCAAAGCAGTACAGGTTGGCTCTTTCTTACATAGGTTATAGACCAATTTTCCCTTTCTCTATATATGACTAATTAATAAATGTTGTCACCAATGATTAAATGGACTTTTAATTGTCACTGCTTGGAGACTTCGCAATGGCACTTTTTCTGATCTGACTTTGCTGGGGAGTATGCCATCATTCGATTTTTTTACTTGGGGCTACAATAAAAATAAAGTTTGAGAAGGTCTCTGAAATAAGGCATTTACTAATACACGATGCAAAAACTATGGGGATTTAATTTTGAAACTCTCCCTACTCGGCACTTTGTGCCTCAACAATCATCTTTTGGTTCGTTCATCCTCTCCCCCCCCAGCCCGGGACCAAGTCTCTGCCTATGATTCCATGCCAACAATCTGTGTCGTTTTCATGAGAAAGTCCGTGATAAAACTCTGTTCTGTACATACGTTATTTACTTCATATGTGACATGTGTGCTGTCGATACTGCATATATTTTGTGTATCTCTGAATTTCCCTGATTAGGGATGTTGCTGGCTTTGCATATGTAGTCATAATGTTTAATTATCGTCGCTAGTTTTGACCATGTTCTAATATATTTGGATTAGCGGAAGACACAAAGTCAAGTGTTCTGAGGAAAGCTGTGTCTTTCCGAAATGACTTGAAGTCTCGAATAACTCGTAAACCGTCTACTGCCGTTGGTACGGAGAATGCAGCGGCCAAGTCAACGATGCCTCGCAAGAAGACATCTCTGCCCCGCAATGGTAGCTTTAACGAAGGACAGAAGGAGACTGTCGCAGTTACGAAGAAGAACGTAAGTGACAACAAAAATCTAATTTTCTTCAGAGTTGAATAGTGACCTCAACATGATGTGCTGGGTTTTCATTGCTGCTCTGTATGGTTTAAAGTGCATGTGATATTTGTTCTCGATAATAATTAGAGAAAGGGCAGTCTAATTAGGTGGCCAGGGAGGCTGCCGTGGGTCTGAAATGCTGGCAAATTTACTCTTAGCCTTGGCATAAGAGGTCTGGTGACTGTCTCTTTTGTCTTTATCTCCATGACGACAGTGCATGGTGGTCAGCACACTCATTTTCTACTCGACTTCACTAGTGGCACAAGTGGAACTGAAATCTCAAAATATCTTTTGATATGAGTAAGTAAGAAAATATTTTTCTTATTAGACTGCCAGCAAACACACAGTATCTTACAGAAGAAATATATTATAAAAACATTGATGCAGAATCGTTCAACATTCTCGCAATGAAACTTCTAGGAACCAGCTCTAGGTAGGGTTGGGTCATGTGGCATGGGTCGGCTATTTCATGGAGTAACCTTGTAGGTCGGTCGGTACAATATCAATAAGAATAAACATTTTAAAGTAAACCACTGGTTTTGTTCTTTACTTCATTTTACACAAAGTGCAAAATTTTTTGTGACCTGGACAGTCTGCTTGAATTCGCCCCGTGGGCTGCAGGTTGGACAGCACTTCTGTAGAGCTCAGTTCAGGATTTCTGGTTTCCTTCCGCCACTTTTTCTTATACCATGTATCCTTTCATTTTTTTCTACTGCATTTGTTGTTATATGTTTGGTTTCATTTTCATTTTGTTAAGCAGGCCCACAAGGGTTGTTTTTTCAAGCAGTGCCAACAATGGCCTACCATTTTAAAGCATTTTCTTTTTATGGCAGGATTTTTAACTATATTTTACTGTGGTTCTCAGAATGATGGTGTGGAGAGACTGGGTGGCGAAACACAGATAGTTTTGAAGTCGCTTTGCTACATCCAGTCTGTAATTGACAGAGGAATCTTGCAACAGTTACCTGGATCGATAACAATTATGCTGGACCAGATAACGGAGTTTATGAGTCTCATACAGAAATGCTTTCCAAATCAAGAGAGGTAAATGTGAATTTTATGGCTCATGTAGTCACTTGTTTTTTTGTAGTTAAACATTTCTTTCCAGTTCTAAGTGGAATGAAATGATGTTTCATTGAACTCATGCATTGAATGTTTCATTGAACTCATGGATTGAACCAAACAGTACGATATCCACAATGTCCAAAAACATTGCGACCTCTTTCCTAAGTGCTGCTATTTAGATGGATGCTCTCCACTTGGTCTGGGGTCAGGAGCACCTTTCAGTGCGGATCTTGAAACCTGTATGCTATATAAATTTTGATTGAATGCTTTGATTGCTTTGGTAAAATTATCATATCCAGCATCAACATCTTTCACTGATTTCCAGTTTTGATCTTGCCTTAATTTACTTTTTTATTGCTCTTCCGTGCTGTCAATTCCTTTCCAAAATCATTGAAACATGGTTGGAAATTGCTTCAACTATCACTTGAAGTCTAACAACGACTTGTGCTTTCCTTTCCAGTGCTTCTTTCAGCACTTGCTTCTCAATCTTAGTGTTATGTAAATCTCCAATGGCTGTTGATGTTAGGTTAGAATGGTCAGACGTCTGCTGTTGTTGCTTTTACCTGTGCATGAAATCCTTAAAATAAAAATAAATTTCTTTTATAGGAGGCTGACAATGCCCTAATTAAGTTGACATTGCTGTTGGTATCTGTTTGGTTTTCATATCACTTTTGATTTCAGAAATCATTGGTAATCTTGAGAGGTACTGATTCTATTGATGCTGTTGCCCCTTTAACGTGTACATTGTACAACCCTGTAGACTAAAAAGCTGTTCGCACAGCTCTGAATTTCTGAAAGTCATAAACTAAATTTTGTCTTTGTTTGCTGTCATGGTTGTAAAACATGATCATAAACCGAAACTGATATCTTGCAACCATACAAATGTGTTTAAATGGAGATATTGTGGCCCATTTATCACCCGGATTAATGGTGCACTTATTTGCATAGTAAGATTGCTGGCTGCCTAACATCAGCTGACTTAGTAAGTGTGAAATCTGCACTTGTTGCCGGCATGGCTAGTTTCCAGTTGTGACTATTATTTGCATGCGGTGTGCTAAGGGTTAAGTAAAATTACAGGCAGTGTTCTATTAGTTTTTATAGTAATTTGATGCATTGAGATTAGCTTGCAAAATTTATTACTTGCTGGAAAGGAAATAAGTTACAAGATTTACACAATGATTTACACAGCTAAATATGGCTAAAGGTACAACAGTGGTCAACAGATAAAATTACTGATGGACTGATGTTTGATCTAACAATAGATCGTGTGAAAGTATATTATCCTCTCTTGCTCTACATGACCTGCATTGAATTGTGTGGCACAGAATTTTCCCGCACCAAATTGTCCGGCGTTGAATTGTCTAGTTCTGAATTATCTGGTGCTGAATTAATTGTCCAGTCATCTATGAATGATGTCTATCATGTGAGACACATCCAAAAGTTTATTTTTAGGCGGTACCATGGTTGTTATGATTAGATATGTTTGTGATATATATATATCCTTTTTGCTCAGCTGGATAAGCTGCTGTAGAACAATTTTATTCCAAAGAATAACTAACAAACAATGATTTAGATTCATATGGGTCGGTGAGGTGAGGTTAAAAGTGATCTTGAGTGTTTTAAAAAGCGATTGGAGAAGCAAAGCAGCATGTTATAATTATTAAAGTGTTAGATGGGTTTAGAGATCTACAGCGCTGCTAGTCAAATGCAGGACATTTGAATTAAATGTCACATCTATGAATGCCATATAATAATAGGACTCAATCAGCTTGGTATCATAGTTTTGCACGATTTACTTTCAACAGCATGTCTAGATGTGCTTCTAGTATTCAGCTGTGAATGTAAGATATATATGAGAGAGATGCCTTTGTTCACTGTTCTTAGTTCACTGCTGACATCTGCATTAAGTGGATTACATCAGACGTTGGCTGAGTTGATGCGCTTGTCCGACCGGGCGCTGCTTTCAAGTGAAGATGTCTTTGTCAATAAACAGCAGGCCACTGATTTGATCACGGCCGTCAAGAGTAGTGTCCAGGTATGTCAAGACTGCTTTCAGAGGCATTAACATATCCTGGTAATGGTGATTGTATATATAGCAATTGGAGTTTTAAAGCTGACATGGTTGTTGTTGTTGCATTTTGACAAATAAAGCATGACAAACTGCAATGGAATATGACGGATCTTTTACTTGCTGATGCTTGTAGACATTGCCATTAGTGCCTTACTGATGCGCAATTACTTTGAAGGGACAGTTTGTCAGTTTGGGGCATAAAACTTGAGAGAGGGTTCGCATAGCAACAGTGTTCCCTCATTTTCCAGTGTGCATACCGACCTACCACATCAATATTTTGGTTGATCAATTATGAGTGAGCAACTTGTGCAACCTGGTTGTTATACAGTGGCTTAAGGTAGATTCGAACCTGCGACCCTGAAGGGTCTGAACATACCACCATGCCACCGCGTCCCATTAACTAACGAAATTCTTATTGTGTTGGGATATTTGATGCAATAGATTCAGATGTCTTTATTATTTCTTTCTTGTATTGCTGGTGATATATTTTACGTCAGGGTGTTTTTGTAAGCCTGTATCTTGTTTATTTGTCAGCTTTACCAAATATTGTCTTAAATTAGTCTATCTGCATTAGTGCATGATGATATCAACCACAACTTTCAGTTGCAGTCCTGAATGAGAGTTTCATCCCATGATTATTCTGTCCATTGCTGCTATCAATTAACATAAGTGTGGACAGGCCAGTGGTAATGTACTGAGTAAATAGTTCACCATTGCTGCACTGTCAAACATGCTTCTTCTGGTTCTCTGCCACTAGGCAGGTTCGGCTGTCCAATGTCGCCACTCTTCCCTCCGCTGGGCCTTCTCTTTTAGTCTTTGGTATCCAATCCTCGTCATCATCGTATCCAACATCATCTGTCGTGGTCTTCCTCTTGTTCTTTTCCCCTCCATTTTGCCTTCTATCACCGTTTTTACCAGGTTGTCTCCTCTTAGCGTATGCCCTATCCATTTCTTTTGTCTTTCTCTGATTGTTTTCATCATTGTTCTTTCCTCTCCAATCCTTTCCAGAACTTCCTCGTTTGTTTTGTGTTCCGTCCAGCTGATCTTCTCCATTGTTCTCCATGTCCACATTTCAAACGCTTCGATTTTCTTTATGTCCTCTTTTCTCATGGTCCAGGTTTCGGAACCATACAGCACCACACTCCACACAAGTATTTTTATCATTCTCTTCTTGAGGTTTCTGTTTAGCTTTCCTCGTAGTAGTTCTCCTCTTTTCGTAGACGCCTCGTTTCCTATTACAATCCTTCTGATTTCCTTATGACATTTGGCTTCTGTTGTCATCAAGCTTCCCAGGTAGCAAAATTCCTTCACCTGTTCTATCTCCTTGCCTTCTATTTTGATGTTGACTGTAGTTTCTTCTCCCTTGCTGATCTTCATTACTTTTGTCTTCTTTATGTTAATCCTCATGCCATATTCATTTGACGTTTTGTTCAATCTATCCATCACTTCCTGCAGCCCCTTCTGGCTTCTCGCCAGCATTGCCTGATCGTCCGCAAACCTCAGCGCCTTAACCCATCTTCCTCCCACCTTTATGCCTTCTTCCAGATCATTTAGTGCTTCTCTAACCAGTTCTTCTATAATCTATATACATGTTGAATAAAAGAGGTGATAGAGGGCAGCCCCGTCTTACTCCTCTGCCCACCTTTATTTTTATTGCCAAAAACAGAATGTGCGCCAAGCACCGTATTGTAACTTGAATTTGGGTATGTAAAAGCTAGAGGTACTCAAGAACAGTTGTTATTTCATAGATTTACTTAATGGTAAGTCACATATTTGGCATGATATCTGGGATTAGAATGAGTATAGATTAGAAAGGGGGATATCTTTGAAATTCATATTGAGTTGCACAAAATCAAATATCATTTTTTTGCATTATTCTTTACAAATGGTAGGGTTGGATGACGATGATGTTAATTTTATATACTGCTACATGCATATTGCATAATCATCAATGTTAGCAAATTCTGCTCACTTTTTTGCAACAGGGTTTGGTGAATATGGCAGAAGAACATGCAAAGCATACTGACGTCCAAACTCCTTCAGCTGATGTCTCTAGCACGGTTGAAATTGTTATAAATAAGTAAGTTCTGTTCTTGGTGTTAGTGATTAAATACGATTTGACACCATTTATTGTTGTGACAAATTGCTTCCACGTAGCATGATGAAGCATAAAACTGATAGTTATACCACCTTGCAATCTTTAAATACTTCATCTTGATACTTTTTATGTAAATTGTAATTTTTTTTATATATGTATCAATATTCACTGAATGAAGTGTGCTACCTTATTTGCAGATACTTTGTTAAGTTAGGTTGGTCCTCAAACAATTCTTTGAAGATAAATACGACTAGTTTTGGTTATATATGTACATGCTTCTACATGCTTATAAATTAGAGTACTCCTTTAAGTGTACCCAGTTGAGTTTTATGATGGTTGTGTATTTTGTGTTGTTTAGAGATTCTCAGTCGCCTCAAACATTGGACGACCACGATGGTCTGAATCGATTGTCGTATCCAAAGAACTCAAAATCCATGTCCGCTGAGAACATCTTAGATGTGTGTCACTTGCACGCGGCATTAACAGGTGGCGCTTTTGACAGCTGTGCCCCAAACACGCCAACGAATGATGTGCCACCTCCAAAGCCTCCTATGCCTCAACGTTTTTGGGACTTAGGAAATATCGGAAAGTTTAACAGGTTCGTTACTCAGCTCGTGCACATTATTGACTGTATTGGAAAATAAATGATCCTGCGCATTTGTTTCTTCACTCTAAGTCTTGAATGGTGACTGGTGTGATAAGTGAATCTCTCGAGAAGCCTTAGATTGTGTAAAGGGGAAATAGAGAACTTCTGTCGAATCCAGATTGGCCTTAACAGTGACTTGCCTTTAGGTTGTACTTGTTGCAGAATGCAAACTTCCTTTCTGTCATGCAGAATTTGAAAACTGAAAATTGTCAAATCAAAATTTCACTAAAAACTGAAAAAGTCAATTTGAAACTTAAAAAAAACTGGGTAAAAATGGCAATTCAAGACTACACTAAAAACTGAAAATGTACGGTCAAAACCTGACTAACGTGTGCTTGTTTTGATTTCAGCATGCCTGGTCGGTTTTCCTTACGCAGTAGTTCTGAGGAAATTCCTCCACCTCTACCCGAGAAAAAGCGGAACTCTGCTGGACTTTACGAGTCGGACGCTCAGAGCAGTCGATCGTCGTTCGCGACGACGACAAGTCTGACGATTCCATCGAACGGTTCACCGACTGACAGCGTTAATTCGATGTTGAGTGCGTCTTCGGAGGAGCTTCTCGACGAACCTCCCCCAAAGCCGTCACGAGTGCCAAGCAACAGTCTGCATCGACGTGACTCCAGAAGTTCCCAGTATGACAACATCGATACACCTTTCGAGTGTTCGCCCAATGTGTTTGAGTTTAATAGACCCTCCTTCCCGATGGGGCTGCCCTGTGGTGACGTCGCCAACTCCAGTCTGCCACCTCCACTGCCAGCAAAGAAAGGTTCGACCAGCAGCACCTACGTCCGTCACACTTCTCAGTACGATAACTTAACTTTCGAGCAGACGTCCAGATCGCCTCCAGCTGTTGTTGGTTCCACGTACAACACGGACAACAGTTCCGTTCCTCGGACAGCCTATAATGACACAGATGTCGTTCCACGCTTGTCTTCGAAGAATTTCTCTCCACATCCATATATGTCAACGAAGATCACTGAAGTTCACACGAAGACGACTGTACTTGTTGCCAGCGTGCGGGATAACATTGTACTACCATTGCACGTTAATGATGCCGATGTGTCAAATGCTGAAGGCTCTCAGCTGCCACCTCCGATACCTCCAAAGAAACATGGTCAGTTCTTGCATGTTGCCTTGCCTTGCCTTGCCTTCAACCATCCTCGACACGAGGGTTGGTCGCATTTTGGACAGTTCTTCTCCATCCTCTCCTGTCTTCGGTTGCTCTCAACAATTGCTCTGTTGATAATCCCGTCCACTCACACATGTTGTCCCACCACCTCTTCCTAGGTCTTCCTCTTGATCTTGCTCCTGGAACCATGCCTTGCATAATCTCCTTCTCCAAGCAGTCTCCATGTTTCCTCATGATGTGCCCGAAGTATGACAACTTCCTTCCTTTAATTGACTCCAGTAGACTCCTTTCTACGCCAGCCGTCTCCAGAACCCATTCATTTGTTTTTTTCTCAGTCCATGATATTCCGAGGATTTTTCTTATACCTTTCATTTCAAATGCCTTTATTCTATCCTCATCACTCTTTTTGATTGTCCAACTTTCACAACCATACATCATCACTGGCCATATAAGCGTCCTCATTAACTTTAGCTTTGTAGATAGTTTGATGTTATGGCTTTTCCACAGTTTCTTCAGATCTGCACCTACTCCATGTCCTCTCGCGATTCTTACTCTTATCTCCTTGCTACATTCAGCATCTTTTGTTGTGAGTGAGCCTAGGTACACGAATGTGTCCATTTGCTCTATCATGATGTCTTGCACTTTGATGTTACATTGTTCCCCTGACATCGCATGTTGCATGTTAAACAGCTCTAAATGAAGCATTATACGACTGGAACTTATTTTGGCACAATTTGTTATGGCTTGGAACTCTTGCCACACTCAAGTCAGCTGTTCAGCACTTAGCCGTTGAATACTGAGTTAATGGCATGTGCGTTCTGCCAAAGATCATTATGAACTAGTAATTTAAGAATGGTAATTGCATAAAAACACTGCATAGAAGATTATTGTCAACAAACGAAATGAAATATATGCTGCAGCTTTACTGCTGTATCATTTACTTTCATCGTTGATTGTGCCAGGTGAGTTAGGTATCTCGAATCTTCGATTATGAACTAAACATAACAGACTTTAGCACATCATCAATGCATTCATTCGAAATGTTCAGAGGTATGTTCCAATCCAATAAAACTCTTGCCAGGCTGGAATATCTTTATAAAACCTATTGAGACTGTTTGCTTCTTTATTCTTCTGATTTTACAAAGAATGAAATTCTCAGCTTCATGATGATCAGTTTTCTCTGTTGTCGTGAGAGTATCTGAATGTTTTACCTGTATTTTGATTGGCTTTGCAGTGCAGGCATACCTGAGTGCTTTTGGCGAATGTTCGTCGTCAATGGTGAGTGAAACGATGCGACACTCGATGTATACGACGACGACGAGCAGTCACCATCAGACGTATTGTCAGGGTGAACGGCGCCTTAGGGACTATGATCCGCTTGGAACTTGGGATCCTCAGAGTCGCATTTTGAGTCTCCGATGCTCACCGTCCTTCGACTATGGTTCTGATGTGACCTTGGGTCTCACGAAGAGTACAAGCGAGGACAGCCATCTGAACCCTCCGCCTTTGATACCCCCGAAACAAAGGGACCAGGTATGATGAATCAGCCAGGTGCCTAAGGTGTCATCATGTGAGATAGGTCTGGCTTTCATCCAGATCTGGTAGTTTTGTCATAGAAGTGGCACATGCAACTGGTTACATGCAACTGAATTCTAAGATTCTTTTGGTTGACTTATTTGCAGGAACAATTGGCGAATCTATTTAATGGAAACATTTCTGACATAGATGTTCTTATTTTCACATTTTCCAAGCACTAAAAAGTAACCAGTGCTTTTTTCTATAAAAATGGTGCCAGAGTTCATGTAGTTTTTCGCCTACAGGAAATTAAAATAATCACACAAAATTTACATTGACTCCCAATGAGTTTCTAAGTAAAGAGGTGTTATATGTAGTGGCAATTGTTATTTTACAATTTTTGAAAATATAAGAATTCGTGTGTAACGTAAATTTCCCGAAAAGGGAAATAACTTGTAGAACATTAGAACTGGGCACCGAAAAAAGGTGCTGGAACGCTCTTTTGGTGTGTCTCATAAGAAAAAGGCACAGAAAAAGACACTACAAGCAACCATGTGAAAATGTTGGTTCCACCTCCAAGTAGTGCCTGCGCTGAAAGCTGAACATTTGTTTTCCTTATTTGAGTATCTGTATAGATTAATACAAAGGGTGCAATGATGGGGTGTAACATTTGTTGAATTGAAAGCCAAGCTGTGTTGCATATGATGTTTTTGTTACAAATAATGACTCGGTTATTAATTTGCACAGATGTTACAACAAGACTTTCTTTTTGCTTCACTTTATTTTTATTGGCCCTGGAATTTTGAGCCCTTTCACTGATCTGCTATATAGCAAACAATATTATAATGGCAAATGATGTGTACTATGATTGTGTGTAGGCTAATTTGAATTGGTGCTTCTGAATGTGGCTTTCAGTCTTCTAGTCAGATTACATTGGACTCCGGCTACTATACACCTGCAAATCGACAAACATTGGTGATGGAGGATGGCAGTGCCTCAGTTGATGACAAGTGTGCTGCCTCTTTGTTTGAGAAACCGTCCTTTGATTCTATTTCGGTGAGCTTGGCTCCTTCAGATGCCAGTGCCTCTAGCGAGAGTGCTGAGTCTCCTGAAACGCCAAAATATGCCATCGTGAACATTCTTGAAGATGAAGATGTTAATGATCAGCTGATTATTAAACAATCCGTAAGTTTCGTCACTATGCGCAATCTGAGAATTACAGATTAGCTGCTTTAACCCTTTCAATTCTGTTGGCACTTCCATGTGACAGTGGACGTGTTGCTCTATTCATGTAGGCATATCTGTTTGATATGACGAGTGCTCTTATTAAGTCATTGGAAGTAAGGGATCCAGTACCTTTTCTAAGTAATTTTACTGTGCTTTCTTAAAATAGGGGGAATTATTTGAACCAACATTACTTTAGTGTTATGTTTCGATTATTTCTGTTTTATTCGATTTTAAAGTGACATATCATAATTTAGGTTGAATTTTGATTGGAGATACTTTGACTGCATCAATTAACGAAACATTGAGTAATGATTATAAGCAGTTTTGTTATTTACTGTGACATCTGTTAGTGTAGGGTGACCATGCGTCCCGGTTTTCCAGGACATGTCCCGGTTTTTTGAGCACATATAAACAAATAATTATTATGCGATGGGGTAAAAATTCAGTCGCAATGTTGTGAAGTCATTTATGGATGTTTATATGTTTGTTTGTATGTGCACTTGTTATAGCGCCCCTTCAAGCCCCCTACTCCGGCGCTTCTGACTACAGAGCGAACACTGCTTTGGAGTTTCACACCAAAGCGTTGAGCAATTGCGAGTGAAGGACTTGCCCAAGGTCCCTACACAGCGACTTGAGGTGGATTCGAACCTGCAACCCTTCGGCTGCAAGGCGACGAACATACCCACTACACTACCGCGCCTCATAAATGGATGGTGTAACAGACAGTAAATTATATTTGAACTGATCTGACAGATAAACAAATTTGCAGTTTCTTAGTTGTGATTTAAATTGAGTGCATAATAGGGGTCATTGTCAGTAATTTCATAAAGACAATAAAAGTAAGTTTATTTTCATTTAAATGGAAATCATATTCATTATAATGTTGGCTTCATGTTTGCTAGAATGACGAAGGTCCAGACATTCGTGGTGGAGCTGTTGACGTCTTAATTGTTCATGCTACAATTTCAGCAGGTAGGCAAAATTGATTTCTCTTTTAATGTGTTCAATGATTTTTCTATCCCTCAGTTTCTAATGTGGAGCTGTGATGCATCAAGACTCGGCTACAAGTTAATGGGAAATCCAACTTTAAAATCCATTCTGATAAGAGGCAGTATATGGGATATAAGTTTTGATAAGTTGTTGGAATGGTGTGCACATTGTGCAGTATTAAACAAAGGAATGAGGAAAGAATGCAACTGTGTTTGTTATTATAAAAAATGGGAATTACATGTAGACTATGACAATAATTATTGTTGTAATAGTATTGTTGTTCAGTCGTCGATATACTGGCATACACTGCATGTTGTTGCTACAGATCACCAAGAACATTCTTATATATTACATAGATAAAGAAATACGATGTTCTTTGGTTTAGATATCTTGTATCGAGAAACGTTCCTGATGACCTATCGCACATTCATATCACCGAGTGACCTCATAAAGAAGCTGCTGCTAAGATACAACCGGTTCAGCAAAATTGATGACATTAAAAAGAAGAAGCATTCACGAAACACATTCTCGCTTCTGGTTAGAGTGGTGGATGAACTGTGGTATGTTTCTTATAGTAATAATGATAATAATAATAATAATATTCTCTTTATTCAACAATCCAGTTGACAGACCTCAACCGATTATGGTGTACAATTATGCAGTTTAAACAATTCACAAGACGGAGATCACAGAATACACAAATCTTAACTATACTAACTGAGCAGTGAGCAGACAGCCTGAAATATATGGTGCTAATAGCAGCCTACAAAGCAAATCCGCCCAACGGGGCTCTAACTCACTACCTCTCGCACTCTATGCCAGCGTGTTATCCACTACTCTACCGGGCCTCTTGACATGGAAAGACTAAAGTTGTAGATCTGCTAATATTATCTGATTGCGTTTCCTTTTAATTGCTTTGTAGCCAAATGGTATTGTATACACTTCTAGTACATGAATGCAATTAGTCTTCAATAAGTTGTAAGAACATAGTTAACTAGATGTGTAACCCGGCATTGCCTGGGAAATTTAGGGTTTTAAACACTACTCCCCTATGGTACCCAACGTTGACCGCTAAATTTTGGGTTTTCGCCAACCCTCTACCCCACCCCGCTTCCCCAAAAAGCCAAACGTAACCCGCCTCTGCGGGGCGCTAGGGAAATTATTACTGGGCTTGTAAGACGTCATTCGGGCTGTAGACTCTTTTACTAAAGCTCGATACTGTTTACCAAAGCGTGAGCGATGAAATCTGTCTTAACAACGCTTCTGTCTTAAAACGCTAATAACTCGAGTTCTAAAGTGAAATTTAGGGTTTTAAACACTACTCCACTCTGGTACCCATCGTTGACTGCTAAATTTCGGGTTTTCGCCAACCCTCCACCCCACCTCGCTTCCCCAAAAAGCCAAACTTGACCCACCCCTGCGGGGCGCTGCGGAAATTATTACTGGGCGGGTATGACGTCATGCGGGATTAGACTCTTCACTTAACGCTGGCGTTATCAATTAATGATGAAATCTGTCTTAAAACGCTAATAATTCTTGTTTTAAATTGAATTAAAACCTGAAAATAGTTGCGATGACCTTATAATTTGGGTAAGAATCGATTGCAATAATTTTTTTAAACCGACGCTGTTTCATTTCCGAGCCTATTCTGCAGGGGAGAGTCAAAAGCGTACAAACAAACAAACATATGGAAAGTGTTTCTGCCTTATAATAATAGTTAATTAAATAATAAAAGCAAAATGTTCATGGCTTAACCTGACTGTAGTGAATGTGGTTTTTTTAATCCTAGAGGTTAATTTTGTGAGCAAAAAGCTCGGCTCATGCTTTTAAAAAGTCCATCTTTTACCTAATTTTGCCTAATTTTACATGTCCTGGCTTGTGGGCGGTGTCCTCTTCATTTAACCACTTATTCATGGGTTTTAGAAAGTTCTGTGATGCTGGCCATTTTCAGTGACTGCTGTAACTTTTTCACTTAACACAGCCGATTGAAAGTACGTTTGGTTTGCTTCCTATGCATTTATATATGTATCAGGAACACTTACTGTAGCACATTTTATATGATCGCACAAAGGCGTCGCAGACTTGGCTATCTGGCTGATCTAAACAGGTGTTTCAGTCGGATTTATATGCAGCACAAACTTCTGTCCTATCCATGTGTAGTAAGTGCTTCTCATTGGTGGTTAAAGTTATTTGCTGGTTTGATGTTTACAACCAATCCTAAGCAGAATATTTTAGACAGGCTGGGCAGTGTTTGCAGTTGTTATGTGCTACTGATCCTATATTCCATAGTGTTCTTTTCTTGTTTCTGCTGTTCATAGCCGAGAAACAGACGAGCAGATGCTGCAGGTTCTGATGGATCTTGTCTACCAGCTTCTCAGTGATGGTGAGCTACATCTGGCTCGGACTATGCGCAAGACGGTTCTAGAAAAATTTGAAAATTACCGTCGGAAACAGGAAGCCAGTCACACAGTCACCCTTCTATCATCTTTCCAACTCACGGCCAAGTAAGTTTTCATCCACATCCCCTAAGGAACCCTTTCAGACAGTTGGAATTTTGAACTGATTCGACATCTGTTAGATACATCAAATTTATGTAAAACTTTGAAATTGTACGTGTGTATGTGTTAGTGATAGATCTTCTTTTAAAGCATTGTGGAACTCCAGTATTAGCAAAAGTATAATATTGTATTGCATGCATTTTAATTAGTATGGTACATAATTTCTTTATAATAGCCAGAGACGTCTATGCCTCTGAGTAGCTGCTTGAAGAGGCGCTACATAAATGCTCTGAATAAATGAATGAGTGGTAATTTCTAATAGACATGATTAATTTGGTACATCATTTCATGATATTGGCTAATAAAAGAATAATAGAATACAACTTAAATTTTGAATTGGGGATGTGTGTTTGAAGTTTTCGACAGCATAACTAGATGAGACTGTAGATTGGAAAAGAAGGAGGAAGGCAGAATCAGTTATTGCCAGTTGGCGAAGGTCACATATAATGAAGATGATTGGTGGAATTTGTGAAAGGAAAGACTTGACGTTTGTGCATGTAGCATGCTGCTTCATTTGAAGGATTTCTTTGAAGAGAGTCAGAGTGCAGTTCGTTTTTGTTGACGTGGTTTTTCTTTCTTATTAGGTTTGAGTCGCTTGTGTTTCGAAGTGTTTACGAAGGGATTTTGCTGTTGTTTTATTTTGACAGAATACATAATATTACTGATTTCAAGGCGGTGAACATTGCCGAACAGATGACACTACTAGATAATGAACTTTTTAATAGAATTGAGGTAAGTAAACTTGATTTTTATTGTGTTATTGGACCAGCTGCTATAGATTTCTAGGTGCATTTTTCTACAGAGAACTAGTAAAAATGCAAATTTGGTAACTTTTGCACTGGACTCTTGCTATAAATTGTGTTCAACCGTTAATATATTATAACACAAATTTTGAGTATTACATGGTTGCAACCAATTTTTATGAGCTTTATAGGAACGTTCTTGGTACATTTATCTTTATTGAACTAAGATGTATTTGATCAAACAATAGTATGCTATGCAAAGCTAGCTACTATAAAGCATCAATGTATTTCTGTAAGATTTTCAATGTTAGAAAACGCTTCAAAGTATGTACCTAGATATTTATTCCATCATCCTTTTGCGTAGCTGCATCGCATAAATTGGTTAATTATATCTAAGAATGGTTGCTAGAACTAATCTGCTGGACAACTGTAATATAGGGGAAGAAAGACATTGTAGCTGGCTAAGAGACATTGTTGAGAATGATCTGAAACTTAAGCTATCGAGTTATTTAGGCGTTGCAAGCAAGTTTTGTTACATCATATATTATGTGCACATTCTGTATCTTGTGTCAGCTCCCAGAAGTTCTTCGTTGGTCTCGAGAGCAGTCCGAAGAACACAGTCCAAATCTGACGGAGTTCACAGAGCATTTCAACAAGATGTCTTACTGGTTGGTTACGCTTTTTGTATTTCAGATCCATTTGCCATTGTCTTAAAACAATGCCAGTCCGAGTAAATGTTTTCTTTGCCTAGTTATATGACCATCTCCCCTGCCACTTATGTGCTTCTGAATATGGTGACTTAGAAGTACAACCATCATCATAAATAGTAATAATATTCATTTATTAGTTCAGGATGAGAAGTGTGCTGTGAGAGTGCATGATGTACCAGGAACAGATAATGGGTTCGGTCATTCCACGTCAAATCAACCAGGGGTGTAGACCACACCCTTTGGATTCTCTGAATTTTTTGCGTAAACTACATGCAAAATGATGAATAACAGTGAATATGTGAGCAGAATATCTCTATATTTGACCGATATATTAATTTTTGAAGTTAATGATAAACAAATACATGTGTAAGAAATACATGCATAATCATAATCAGTTCCTGACAGCGGTGATAATGTGTGTGTGTGTGATCTATTTCGGACAATGAGTGTAGAACGATGTTTTGAACAGACAGCTGTACTGAACACCAATTCAGACATGCACACATGTATACATACACTTGTTTTATATCGTAATGTTTCCTCATGTTCAATCCTCTTGTTTTCGTTCTTTGTCAGGTGTCGCACACGAATTCTAGAGCAGGACGATCCGAAGGAAAGAGAACGGCATCTGATGAAGTTCATCAAAATAATGAAGGTTATCACATTTCTAAACTTCGTTTTAATCTGACTTCAGTCAGTCATAAATATAGAAGAGGTAAATATAGAAGAGATAAATATAGAACAGGTAGATATAGAAGAGGTAAATATAGAAGAGGTAAATATAGAAGAGGTAAATATAGAAGAGGTAAATATAGAAGAGGTAAATATAGAAGAGATAAATATAGAACAGGTAGATATAGAAGAGGTAAATATAGAAGAGGTAAATATAGAAGAGGTAAATATAGAAGCATACTGGCATATGGTTTAATGTAAATTCTGCCAAAATTCTGCCAACATTGGTTGAGGTGGAACGTGCATTTTCGGTGGCAGATGTTCTGTGGACTAAGATATGCTGACTGTATTTCGTGTCATCATTTTATTGTAACCAATTCATCGCGTGAGCAACGAACATTTTAACTTTTCATTTTAAGTAACAAGTCAGCAACACAGTGTCACAACATTAATTATGACTTCAATATAGAACTGCATTTTAGAGTTTTAAATATATTTTTGCTGCAGTCAAGAATTATTAATTGCCAAATAAATCAACCCTGTGACTGATTCCTTTCTAAGCCCGTAATCCTGGAATTGACAGAATGCTCCTAGGCCTACCTCAGCTGGCTCTGTAACAAAGAGCAATCCTGTAAGTTACTGTATCAACATCATTTTCAGATGTGCAGTGGCAGTGCCAGACATTTTTTGCAAGCAGAGCATAGCCAGGGCAGTCAAAGAAGTAACCAGTGCAGGGAGTGATTTTTGCCCCCCCCCCCAAATTCTTGGCAGGGCACAAATTCTGCCAACCTTGTGGCAGGGCAACAATGTGATCAATCTTTTTACCAGGGCATTTTTCCTGCTGTGGTGCCACCACAACCAATGTGATCTTACCCTTCAACAAAGCGTGTGGGCAGTGGACTCACTGTAGCTGAGTTGGCCAAAGTTATTGTGGTATGCACTCATAAAGTGTGTTAAGTTTGTGATAGCTTGTTGGCACCATCTTCTTAAAGTTTAGAGCCATGTTTTTATCAAACATCAGGAAATGCATCTTCTCCACTATCCCTGTCCAAGAACTGGCGATGGATAGGGACGAGTGGAGGAGACGTGTTGCCCGATGTGCAGACCTGCACGGGAAGGGCTAAGTTCTAATTAAGTTATGTTGAAAGTGCAAGCCTTGTATGATTCAAAAGTCACTTGTTAAATGATTATTTATTTATGCTGACTTTTTCTTACATACTGTGATATTTATATTTTGTTGCAGCATTTGCGTCAACTCAATAATTTCAACTCTTATCTTGCCATTCTTTCTGCTGTTGATTCAGCACCAGTGCGGCGGCTGGAATGGCAGAAACAAAACGTTGAAGTAAGGGCATTAGCTGTATCTGGTTTTGATTGATAGCACAGACGATTGTATGTTGTTTTTTTTATTTTTAAAGCACCATGCAGTACAAGATATCTGTCGGTGCTTAAATGCGTAGCCTCACGACTGCCTTGAACTAACGCACTTAACTAAAGTAAATGGCACACCTAAAAGAAGCTAGAAAGGCAGGCTTGATTCAAAAGGGTGGAGAAGAGGAATGGAAATGACATTCTACAAGGGTTTGGGCTGCAATGGTGTGCTAAGAACTACTTAGAAATCTGTTTGCTTGAATAGGTTTTGATTTAATGAAGAATGCATTCAAGTAGCCCTGTAGCAACTAAGCAGATGTACTCCTAGCAGGTCCAAAATAGACATTACTTTTGTCCTATCCTGTCAAACTCAGTGGTGAGCACAAGCAAGGATTGTAGATTGGGCACATGGACTGTGAAAGGTGGCTTCAGACAATTGTAGATCATGCACCAGAGCATGTTTTGACAATATCAGTAATTCTAAGATACCTTCACAAGTTCACATACTTCAGAGGCCAAGTAGTTTACGTCAATGCCTGGAAGTCAAAGATTAAGATTGCCAGAATGTGTGCATGGTAGATCTAAAAATTGCACTCCAGCAGAAGCTATATATAGTCTTTTATTGTGACTCATAGAGACGTGGACAAACGCTACGGTTCTGAATAAGTAAGGCTTGGAGGAAAGACGAGAATGAAGGGTTTGGCTTTATATATAAGGCTATTTTCAAATGAGTGCATCACTGGATGAAGAAGAAGATGATGATTATAATGATAGCCTTACTGTGGCTGTTCTGTTTGATTTGCTTAGATTATAATAGATTTTTTGAGTATCGATAATTAATGCAGTTTCTAGATACATTGAATATAAACATTGAAATATGACACACTTTGAATCTAATTTAATAAAGTTTGATTAATGGAAGCCTGAAAATTGATACATAACTGTAATTATGTTCTGGGCTTCGGTTGATGGTTGTAGAAACTGTTTTGGAACTGGTCAAATCCCCTGTGACTACGTGTTTAACCACCTTTATTTTGTGCTTTGTTGTGATGTGTCATGCTATGTAAATAAAGTTAAGAAATTAAGAATTAGGTTGTGCTATAAGTAGTTATTACAAAGTAAGGCGTTTGCCCACTTACCAAGACCATCAATAATCAGATTTTTAAATTAGCTTATCTTTCATCTAGTATTTAACTTAGTGTTTCACTAATCTGGTTAGTCATTGCCACTTGAAACCCAAGACCTAACAGACAAGTCAAGTTCCAATGGTTGTTGTTGTTTACAGGCATTGAAAGAATTTTGTCAGCTCATAGACAGCTCTTCATCCTTCCGTGCCTACAGAAACGCCCTCGCTAGCACTGAACCTCCGTGTATTCCATACATGTAAGTACGCACGTTCACTCTGGTGAAGGTACAGCACAGTTATCTCATCTGGAACTTGTAGTAGAGTTTGGCACTAACTCTTTCGAAAAACCCACTTAGTGTTTTTAAGCATATAAAATGTTTCTGCCTGCTAACAGATACAATTTTATACAATGGAAATTTGTTTTATTATTATGAGCCAATGTTGATACCTATTCACATCGACTAAGTTAAGACAAATAAGATGATTTGTTTGTTTTGCCAGAGGTCTAGTGCTGCAAGATCTGACTTTTGTAAACGTTGGAAATCATGACTGCTTTGATGATGGAAGGATCAACTTCACCAAGTGTTGGCAATATTATAATATCCTTCAGAATATGAGTCGCTTCCAAAAGGGGTGAGATTTCAATTCGGTATTATTCCATATTCAAATTTTCCTTAGCAATTTCGATGACTTGAAGGTCGTTATATGTGAGGAGTTTATTTAAATTGATTTGTCTGAAAATTTTACGGGTAATCAGAGTAACTAAATGTAAATGTCAGATTTTAATAGCATGTGCATTGTTTTAGTTCGAACATTTATAAAGGCCACAATTCCTGTGAAAGATGGTTCCAGTTAGAGTAGCCAGCATCAGCAAACGTCTAGATTGAGCAGAACTTTGCCTTTTTGGCAACCGAGTGGTGCAGGAGTGAATATATAGGGGGTCATTGCATAATTACGTAACGCCGAAAATGACCGTTTTTGACCCACCCACCCACCCTGTAACGCTTCGTAACGTTGCCCTTGACCACCCATTTAACGTGTCGTAACGCTTTCAATGACCCCACCCACCCACCCTCGAGCGTTACGTAATTATGCAATGACCCCTAGGGAAGACTGAGGTGCAGGTCTTGAGGTGTGAAGGATTTTCCAATTCAGGAATGTCACCACTGCCATTCTCTACAGTAATGTATTAGCATTCAGGTCTCAATACTATACTTCTTGGTATTTTTTCTTACTTGGGTGACCCTCCCCAGCGGGATGTCAATCCCTTTAGGGCCCCCCTTTGTAGCCAATGCATGCATATTTTCTGTTTTTGATGTCATCTTGTTTTCTGGTTGCAATAAGGCGAATTGATTGATTGATTGATTGATTGATTGATACTGTTGTGTCAAACATGAATGGTAGAACAGTATATTCAGACTATTTTTGAAGTTAAATTAAGTTTCAAAAGTATTTGAATCTTGGGTTTAAACATGGCTTTGAGGTGGATTATTTAGTTCAGGTGCCTTACGTACTGTTAGTCCAGCAAAAGCTCAAGTTAGTCTAGGACTAGCAATTATTCCGCTGTCGTGCATATGGGCATAGGTGTGTACTTGTTCCACACTTGTATTGTATTTAAACATTTATAAAGTGCCACTAGTAGGGTGAACCATTCAGAGGCACTCCCAGTTCGCAAGGCCTCGCGAGAAGAAGCAGGAAGAGAAGAGACTTCTGCCTTGTCTCTTTGAGAACAAGGCAGAAGAGACACTGTCAGACAGAAGTGTAGAGTGAACAGAATGAGAAAGCAAGCACATTCCAGAAAGAATGACCAATTGAGGCAAATGATCGAGACTGAGCCCATAACAGTTCTAGAGCGAGGAACCAGGTTCTGAGAAGCCAATGCAGCTCCACGTTAAAGTTATACATTTTAATTTGCTTTAATTATTTCTTATATAATTTTAGTCGGTTTGGCTGGAAAGTCAGTTTAAATGTGAAATCAGATAATGGCTTTGTTTATCCATGCTTTTATTACAGATTTGTTATCATTTATGTATTAAATGTTCTTTTAACAATTTTGTAGTAAGAGTAGTCAATATGACTTCAAGAAGAATGAGAAGATTATTGCCTTCTTCAACAATTTTGATAACTATCTCAGTGAAGAGTCCCTGTGGCAAATTTCGGAGATGGTGAAACCTCGAGGTGGAAAAACAACAGCAAAGCAACCCGACTGAAGGTACCCCGATCTGTCGTTTACATGTGGTGAGTGAGCTAGAGGCATGCAGCAGTCTTTGAATTCTTTTCATTTTAGCCTTTAAATCAAAGTTTCACTGACTGCTTTTTCGCCAGATGAAATGCTGAAGGTTTTTCAGAGTGTGTTGTCAGTGTTTGTATTTGTATGTTGTGCTTTTCTGAATGATTCTGTTGTTTCATTTTTTGCAACAGATCAAACAAAGTCAGTGAACTTTCTATGCAAATGAACATTTTCAGTTTATTAGTGTTATAATTTATGACATCATTTTGCCATCCATGACATTTAATTTAATGCACATTGAAACAAAGACATTGTATAAATGTAGTCAACTTCACATGGACGCTCATGAAAACAATGTCGGACATTCATACGATGCACAAAACATGAAATGCTATTACACATTAGGATAAAAATGGATAAGAAAAGTGCTCGAGCAAATTAAATCTGTCTAATTTTTCTAATGTTCATTTTGTGAACAGCAATGGTTTTGCAATGAGCTGGTGTGTTAACTATTTTTAATATCTGTTTTTGCCTGATTGTGCCTAGAAATTTTTATGTTTTGTGGTTTGGAACTATGAATATTGTAAGTCAGGGAAGGTCTGTGCAGGTAGGATGATTTAGGACCTTTATTGATGTACAATTGTACATGATTCATGTCAGTTCTTTTCTATAGGCTGTTGAGCCATCAATGGGTGAAACCAGAGTTCTGTACCTGGGGCCAGTGCATTGTAGGCCTTACCATTTACTTCACCATTTACACTAGTGCCAAATTATACTGTTTCATGACAGACACAATCATGTCAAGTACAGCCTAGGTCATTATATGGATTCAAACTTACAACCACCAGGTCATTGACCAAGCTTATCATTAAAACACTACCGTGAATTTTGTGCTTTAGTTTAATTAAGTGTTACATCATTGCTACTTTATCATTTTAAGCAATGGTCCTCTAAAAACTGCACACGTGATTTTTTACGTCACAGCTCTTTATTACATCTGATGATTAGTGTCAAAGTCAAAACTTGCAAAATCTGAATCATAAACAAAATATGACATCAGTGAGGAACAACACACAATTGACAGTTGATGATGCTCAGGTTGCTTCCCTTGATTCTCTTTTCACAACAGCTTTGTTGGGAACTTGGGATGACTGTTTTCTTTTGTTTCTATCATATTAGTTATAGCAATGTGACTGTGGGTTTCTTAACCGACTAACATACCTCACTCCTGTTCAATCTTATAGTCTGAGGATGATACGTGAATGGGTTTGAGGCTTGTGAATAGTTATCTAGATCTTTTTAACATACACAAATTCTGTTGTTGAATCTGTTGCGTTTTTGTTTAACTGCAATTTTTTATATGTTCATTGTCCTTGCTTTCATATAATTTTTCGATTGATTGTTATCTACATGCCACATTTAATTATGACTGAAAACTTTTAATCTTTTGGTAAAAATCTTTTGACTCAATATTCTCTTTGATCATATACCGAGACCAGGTTTCTGTACATTTAAGCCTGTGATCGGGCCAACACTTAATCTGTTTAATTTTGAAGTTAATTGTTATTCCGTTAGTCTTTTAAAAAATTATTTATTGGTATGTTTCACATGTAATAATTGTAATTGCTCATCATTGATGGTCGGAATTTGTCTCATCTAACGCCAAAGTTAAGTGTTATGCGATGGCTGAGGGTTTGTTTGAGTTAGTCATGGTGGAAGACAACCCAGTGAAATGGGTGCTATACTGAAATTTGTCACAGTGCAAGGATCTGCTACATGTGAATTGGTTTTGGTTACAGTGTATGGCTTGACTTGGTGTTCAGTTTTTTAAGAGACAATTTGGAAATTTTTTGCATTAAAAAGCCATTGTGGCTTGAACGTCTTCCAACACAATTAGTTGACTCATTTTTAGTATTATTTAATTTCCATAGTAATTTTGTATTTTTAAAAGCCCTTTATGTTATTTTCCAAGATCTTGTAATTAAAATTTCCCGATACTTGTACTGCTTTATCATACCTCTAAACGATGAAAATTTATTACTCAACACGTTATGCAAATATGTCCATTGGCATAATGGTAATATTGTTGTTAACATAATTGTTGTATTATTATTATTATTAAGTAAATTTGCAACATGCGCATGGTCACACTGAAATGTGAATCTGAGGCGCAGATAGTCAGCTGCCAGAGGAAACAGTTAGATATCTACTTGTTCAAAGCCAAGGAAAAGCAGTGAGTTTTGAGCCGCTTTTTGAAGCGAGGAAGTGAATATGAGCAATGAAGGATAGATGTAATAGGATAGATATCTGTATACTATAGGTGTGCTTTTGTGCTTATGAATATGGAACTGGTCATATATCCATCCGTTAACAATTAGTGCACGGCGAAATTCGATGTACTATTTTTTTGCAGTAAACAGTCTCTTAGCTGTGCATTTATTAGAAATAAGCTGTTTATCTACAGGTACTTGTATATATTATAGATAGTTAACACTATTACACTCAGTAACCAATGTCATAATTTACAAATACTGGTAGGGCCATCCATATATATATATATTATGTACACCAAAAAAATATTTAAAAGTTAATTAGTTAAAGTCGCTTGTAAAACATTTATTGAACCATTGGCTACTATTTATTTTGACTAAACATCATATTTGCTAGCTAAAATTTGTTATCTGTAATGGTTTGATGTTTAGATCTGAACGGAATTTAATTATAATCTAATCAAAAGCCACCAGACGACTATAGAATAATACAGTTATAAATAGGCTACTGTGGACATCTTAAGACATTTATTTTGTGTACGTACATTTGGTAGTCCTTCCTCACCGTACGCACTCGTACTCAAATCACCTAAATCCGGTTACTCCCCTCCCTGTGTAATATAATATATGGACAACACTAGTGCGCTACACAGCTAACCAGGACACAATATGCAGATCCAGAATGCTCCAGAGTCTCACTTAATTAGGGTCACCCAATGATGATGATTGCAACTGGAATATGATCAGAGTAAGAATGCAATAAGTTTATACATAGTGAGAGCCCATACCATACACAGAAGTTAAACGGTGTAGAGTGCCATGCTACCCTAAGAAAAGCAATAAACGAATCAAGTTTGAGTATCCTTTCCATACAGATTTAGGTATCTGGTGATTGATGTCCTTAAAGGTCCTTTCTTTGTAGTACTGAGAATTTTAGTACTGGGTAGCTGAGCCGACTTGTGGCCTACAATTTGAAATTGAATTATTTCATAACCACCCCAAAATATGCAAAATCAGTTAAATGATCCCACGCACAGTCCCAAATCTATGCAGTCTGGCATAACAAGTCATTTGTATAATGCTCAGAAGAATTTTGCAGTGACAGAAAACATGTATTTTTAGTGTATGTAATAATATAATTTCAGGTTTGCTATTAAATTGACACAACTTGTTCCTTGTTGAGAACAGTAAAAACAGCTTCTGTATTTGTGGTATTTTGTTGTTTAGTTAATTTCTTGAGTAAATCATGTGAAATAATAAAGTTTTAAACATTTCACATTTTTTAGCTCTGTCTGATACAGAACATGGATATGCTTTTTATTGCTTGCCACGCATTAACATTTTTTGGCACTTTTTGCACATATAAGATTTTTTTCTGTTTGCTTTTCCAGTTATAACTATTACATAGTTTGGTAGCCAAAAGAATTAATAATTTTTAATTTGTATGAATCGTGCCATGAAGTATTCATCATGCATAACCCTCAGATTTCCACTATAATTTTTTAATTGTCACAGCATCTCTAAGCTTATCTTTATTTTTTTAGAAAATATAGTAAACTCTGGTCAGTAGAAGATAATTACTTTGTCTTGTCTTTAACCATCCTCGATTCGAGGGTTGGTCGCTTCATGGACATAATTACTTTGTGCTTGGTGTTAATACATATATGTAAGTGTTGCATGAAGAGTCTTCCTCATGCATAATGCTACTGAATTGAATCTCTTGATTTACAACTTGCCAAGATATAGGCTTAATTATATTACTTAACTTACCTCTGAAATCATGTATGACTAAGATTAAACAATTAGAGTTGTAATAAATTACAAGTCATTTACTGGCACATTAATTTACCTGTAATTTCTGCATTTCCAATGCTGTGCATGTGCCAGTACTATTTTGTTGAATCACCCAAGTATACTTACATTAGACAAATCATGCACAATCACAATCACCCAAGTATACTTACATTAGACAAATCATGCACATTCCTGGACCGTAGCTTAGGTCACTCCAGTATCTTCTTCTTTAAGTTCTCTGCCCCTCGGCAGGTTTCAACTTCCAATGACGCCATTCTTCTCTTCGCTGTGCTTTTCTCTTCAGTTCGTTGTATCCATCAGTCATCATGCATCCCAGCATCATCTGTCTCGGTCTTCCTCTCTTTCTTTTCCCTTCCAATCTCCCTTCTATGATTTTTTTCTCTCAGGAAGGAGTCTCTGCTTAATGCTCCCAATATCTACTAAAAAAGTATTTTTAAAAGGTTTTTTAAATACTCCAGTATCTACTAAATAAAATTTGACATGTGGTGAAGCCTAGAGGTTAGCAGTAACACAATTGTTTACATGCTCTTATACAAATGCTTCGGAAGTAAGGTGCCAAGGTCAAAGGATCATTCAGCTGAGGCACAAAGACAACAAGAAGAATCTAACGAGAGAACACACTATTTTAACTTATGTTGTACTTATTTACCAATGCTAAAGGATGGAAGGTATAGGTGAGGTGGTAAATACTGTCAACAGTCCCCATCCAAGTACTACATATGCAGAAATACTGAACAAACAAAACAGACAAGCTTTGGGAGTGAGCATGTCTTCTGTTCCCTACCGATCAATGCCTCTGTCTTCCATGGCTATGGTTTCAAGTTTTCTGACCTGTTGCCGGTGTCGCGTGACAGAGTCTCCCCCCTAAAAGTCTCCCCCGGAGACTTTATTTCGAAACAGATTCTCCCCCGGCGGATCTGTTTCAGAATAAATTCGCCCCGGAGACTCTGTTCTGAAATAAAGTCTCCGGGGGAGAGAATATTTCCTCCGCCTACGAAACAAAGTCTCCCCCATTGAGCGTGAAATCGGCTACAGTCGCATGACATTTATTGATGAGCATATTAAACCGTTAGTATACGTTGCTAAATTATTTAACACGAACATATAAATACTTTTTTCATCAGAAAATGTCTTCCATTACAGATTTTTGGTTAGGGGAGACTCTGTTTCCGGGGGAGACTTTGTATCGGGGGGAGACTTTATTTCGTGACACCGGCAAGACAATTTTTATTATATGTTTGTATTTGAAGTGCAATCCACCAAACACAACCTTAAATCAATAGAAGATTTATAGTTTTAAATGACCAAATGTCTTTCTTTGTCATGCTGCACTGGCCTTAAGTTATGTTTGCTCCTTCCTCCACCGATATGCTTTTCTGTGTCACTGCACATTCAAATGTTTAATGATAGACTTTGTAATAATAATAATATTCTCTTTATTTACTATTTACAATCTGGTTGACACACCGCAACCGGTTACAGTGTACAATTATGCAGTTTAAACAATTCACAAGAACGGAGATCACAGAATACACAAATCTTAACTATACTAACTGAGCAGACAGCCTGCAATGTATATTGTGCCTACCTACCACTGTTAGCCAATGAGTGCCAACTTTAATTGTTCAGCCGGTTGCAATGGCATTGCTAGCCAATGAGTGCCAACTTTAATTGTTCAGCCAGTAGGAACGGCCTTCCTCTGTCAACTTATCCAGGGCCAGTGGTCTCCTCTCCACAATCTATTCAGTTGAGGGAAAAAACAGACAATAACGGCATTTCTTCGGTCACAACAGTTATGTACAAAAAATGATTCCAAACGTGTAGAATTTGACAATGTTGTGTCACCATAAGTGACTGGTAATAAAATGCTCTAATTTCAAGATTATATTTAGTCAAGCTTCTATATATTTTAGGAACTTATCAAGTTCTGCAAGTGATTACTATATTGCACATTTATGTTTTCCCTCTTGAACTCTGTAAATTCCAAGATCCTCCATCAGTACCACCTCACTCACCACCATCTACCTCACTCCTCTATCACCTCTAACGCCAAACTAGTCTTATATCTTCAAGATTTCCTACTCAGATTCATCCTGTCCTCCACCTTCAAATCATTGTCTTACACAGAATCTGCAGCTCCTCTGCCCTCTGCTTCCTTAGCAGCTCATCTGCTTCCTCTCCATGGTCTCCTGACAACCAGACTTGGACCTCCACTTGGTAACTCTGGGCAACCCCACTCTCTCCAATATGATGCAATGCTCTTTGATAGTCTGGTTCCCTGCACTGAACCTTAAAAAAGTGCTTTAGAAATTTCAGGAATACAATTACAATTACAAAATGATGTTAGTTATTCTGAAGTGCAGATGTTTTCTAAGTACCTTCAGAGTGTTTGCACAATTTAATAAACGTCTAAAAATTGGATTGTTGTCAGTTACAAATTCTTCTCACATTTCTAAATGGGCTTTTGTGGCTCATCAAAGTAATTAACCCATTCGCTACCGGAGGTAAAAAATTCCTGTGACCAAGGTTATTATACAGACAGCGCGACACCGCCGGATATATCCGGCGGCATAGGGAATACGATTTAATTCCTCCGCCGGATATATCCGGCGTCCTAGGTATCGAATGGGTTAAAGCAATGTTAGTAGTGACTCTGCAGTGAGTTACCTTTTGGGAAGGTGGTTTAGGGTTATGGTGTGCCAAACATGGGTCCGCTTCCTACTACCTTCCCTAAGCTGCACTTAACCTTCCATTCAGCATACTGCACTGGTGAAATGAGCGGTAGGATGTGCCTTGCATGGCTGCCAGACAGTTAATTTTGATTCCTGTAATAGCTTATCATCTGTTCATACTGTGAATTGTAGTCATACTGTCTGTGTCAGTTTGAAAATTAAATGAACATTATTATTACTATTATTATTATTATTGATCATCAGAAAGCTTCTTGCTTACCAGTACCGGTACTTATTATGTGACTCTTATGAGTGTACTTAGCACTGGAAGCTTGACTTTGGCATACTTTCGTTAAAATAGTTTCAGAATATCTAAATTTGTTATACTGATCATTTTTTAGTTTGCTTTACAGGTATTTATTCATTGCATATAAATTTTGCTTCAGTTTTCTTCTTTTGTAGCATTAGAATGGGTAACAACAGTAGAAGCAACAGCGGTAGTTTAGAATTTCTTGACGTGCTTGTAGTAACAAATACTGCATTTCAACATGTGGAGATAAAATGAACAGAACTTTATTCTTGATGATGATTGTAATTTGAATATTTATGGGTCATGACATGGCTAGGTTAGTTACTTTATTTATTATTCAAATGCTGATATGAATTCAGTTTGAATGCTACAACGAGAGTCGCTCTTGTTCAGCCTATAACATCTTCTTTGTGCATAATGCTTTGTCAATGTAAAAATCTTGACTTTGCTAAGCTTTTTCATTTATGACTCAACGTTTTTACTTTTACCAAGGAAAACAAAATAATTTGTTTTCAAATCAAAATGGTATGATGAGGTTAACGTTTTTGCAAAGTCGCAGAGTGCTTTTATGTTTGCCTTTGTCTCTGTGTGGGGTTAAGATCGCAGTGCTTCATGCAATTCATTGTCAAATCGTATGCAGCACAATGATACCTTTATTGTCCAGTTGTTGGATTGCTTCCATTTAAATATCGTTCAAACTAAGACTACATATGAGTATGCTTCTGATGATTAACTTTGATACTGGAGGGATATGACACATTTGGTAACATCTTAGGCTTAGGAAACCATTACTGCTATATAATAATGCAGTGGTTCCCAACCCATTGCCCTCCAGGCCTAAAAAAGCCCTCATCTCTCAAAGAATTAACAAAAATATATGAAAAAATGGACAATTTGAACAGGATAGAACACATTTTATTTTCTATTACAAATTGTTTTATTTTGATGTCTGTAAATAACATCAGACATTCTATTTCAATGTCATTCACCTAAGGAATAGTGGCCCTCGTGTCCTCCAACTAAGAAAAAGTGGCCCTAAAGTCAAAAAACGTTGGGAACCTCTGTAATAATGGTTTCCTTAACAAGGTAACAAAGACCAGCATGTAGCATTGAAGAATTGTGTTGTATACATTGCATTGCTTGCACAGGGCCCTTGGAGTCTAGTGATCACTATTTCAGTTACGGTTTACTTTTATTGTGCTTCATCATTGTTGTTTGAAGTTTTACTATTTGACACACTGATGGCATTTGTATTGTATGCTATGGAAAGCTTAACCATTTACATTTGCTTTAGCCAACTCAGCAAATGATACTTAATACAGTATTCCATGCTTTTGTGCCCAGCCGATGTGTGCCAAGTGTCGACTTATGTGTTTGATGTTATGCTATTTGGTAAACTGCATTTATGTATATGTCATACAGCTGTTATTTAACTCTCCCATACTTCTGTAGATAACAGGCTATTTGTGAAAATGCTTAAATCTTTATAATGGGCTTTGATGTTATGCTAGTTGTTCTGTTAGCACTGTATGCATTCTGCAATGCAGTTGCCAACAACCGAAATCTGTTATAGGCATTTTGGCGCAACATGTAATAAAGAAATTCTATGTACCGGTATTTTATTTTATGTAAACATTTCTAATAGCAGTAATGAAACACTAACTAATTATGCAAATTTCTAAGAGGCAATTCTGAAATAGCACAACTACACCACCATGAGGAAATATTTTTCAACAATTTCTGTTTGATCTGCATTGCTAAGCAGCATGCTCATGCTTTGGATGTGGCGGCTCAGACTCCAGATCTTGAGCTTTGGCACTTTCCAGCAATTCTGTTGCAGATCCTTCGTCCCCTTTAGCGGATAAGCGACTCCGATCAGCCACAGAAAGAGATTCGGCCAGCAAAGAGTGTGGGGGGTGTAGTGGCTCTATGTTCGTCATGTTAAGATCACGACACTTGGATCCGGTAGATGAAATTGCTGGAGTGTACTGATGTTTCATGAGGTACCAGAGCGCCAGAATGAAGAGAATTGCACCCAAAACAAGGGCAACGGTAAAGTTGATCACAAAAGGAACTGGGTACTGCAGTTGAGTAGTTGTGACATAGACCTGCAAAGCATAAATCAAAACTTACATTGGCATGATTACATGTACTATTGTCACTGCTTGTAACAAGTGCTCACTGTCGTGAGAGTGGAATTGTGGTAAATGTTTCATATTCTGTAGAGACAGAGCCAATCTGTCACCTGTTAATAATGTTTGCTAGAGATTAAGTCAAACTGGCTGAGGACTTTAGGCCAAATATAGCAAATATAGTGAATTGGTATTTGCCTTGCATGACCAAAGCTCATAGCTTTGGTGCTTCAGGGAAGGGAGGAGGATTTTATCCCAATGGAAATTGTTAATGTATGATAGAAGACACAGGAGAAAAAAAGTGCTAAACCCTCTCTCGATTGCAGCTATACCACTGTAAGAAAGATTGGTTATATCATACCTGAAACTCAGAGTAGAGTGGACAGTAGGATAACCCATTCATGAGTTCAGCTCTCAGATGATAAAGACCCGAACCCTACAGACACAAATTTCTTTGTCAAAATCGTCATTATTCTTTGCTCAGTCAGAGATTTTGGTGTTGACGTAGGTCACTGTCTCCTTTTACAGTCATTTAAGAGGTTAAGTGGAGAGAAAAGCTCTGAGCCATTAACTAATAGTTCAAGCAGTTGACCACTGCTTCTTGAAAAGGGTCATAAATTAGTAGAATAGCAAATTCATTCACTCAGTCTGTATAAGAAATTGTCGTAGCACCTCTTCAAGAGGACTACTCAGAAGTGCTCCCAGCCCCAGTGTAGCCAAGTAAAGCCATTTTAAAGATGCAATAATACAAAAGCTGATGTACAAGTCAGTTAGTATACAGTTAGTAGGAAGCAGTGAGTTTCATAGAGAGGTTGCAGTTAGGCATTGGTAACATTGTAGATAGATTGAATTATAATTCAGGTGGCGACAGGTCTGTGAATAGCGAATTATGCCAGCCTAGACAAATCGAATGACAAACCTCCATAACAATTTCAATACTGTTTGGCTCAAAATGTTCCTTAGCCATCTTCGCAAATCGCTTATCCTCTCGAAGAGCTGTGGAAAAAGGACTTGCAGACGCTCCTATAATTGAAACACTCACTGTCACAACAAGTTATCTGTTAAAAATGGTGCTATGTTTTGTGTCGGAGGTGTAAAAAGCTGCACTTCATTCTTTATTGTTCATTAATTCATATAGCTTCTCGTCAAGATGCCCACTCGGAGGAGAAACGCCATGAGTAGACTTACTCACACACCAGAGGTTGAAAGAGACTGGGTCCTGATTACTCATATTACTGAAAAATATGTAAATATTCCAGACAATTCACACGCTTTGATGCCCTGAGACAAACTTGTTCGAATAACAAATTAGTATTAATAACAAATTAGTATTAATAATGTCAGATTCAGAATTAAGTTATTATAGTAAGTTTTTTGTAATTCTTCTAAAATGTAATGATTTTAAAAAGTTGAAATTTTAGGTTCCTAAGTGAGAATGTTAGACATTTTGACAAATTGAAGACTTTAGACAAAGTTTTTGTACTCCTGTAACAGTATTTTAATATATAACTAGCCATTCGGTTGAATACCTAACCTCCTGTTTACAGCATGAAGTTACAAACTTATTGAAAAAAACTGGATTAAAGTTCAACTTCACTTCCAATATGATGCTCACCTGTTATTTCGTCAGAATATATCCTCCCTGCTCTAACCATCCCTCCTGGATTTGATATAAGCTGTTTGATTAATTACTGATTATATAAAAGCAGAAGGTGTCCAAGCTTTAGAATTGCATAAGCAAACTGTTTACTAACCGTATATTAGTTAATTTAAAAAATCAGGACTAAACTTTCATAGAACTATGCTTCCTTGGTGCCATATTCCATTTAATTTCCTTCAATCCAATTTAACAGTTGAGTCAATGCAAGTGATGATCCAACTGACCTTTCTTGTATTGCACCTTAATTGACCGGTTGTTCACGTCAAATATTCGAATGAGATAATTGTCAGGAACTGCAGCCGTCTGTCCATAGATTAGCATCGTGAAATTAGTCTCCAGCGCTAATGACTCTTTTTGCTGAAACGCCTACAAAGTACAACATGATTGTAACTTACAAATCTGGTGTACACTGCAAGCATATTATGTTTACATTTCAGATACTTTCCTGCTCACCATATTGCAACATACCTATATTTCATTTTTTAAAGTACCTCACACAAGTGCTACCTATGTGGTACAAAAGTTCATCAGTTAGCAAACAATCTTCCTATAACTAGCACCAAGACGATCCCACACAAATGTAAAGCACAACCTCTAGATTTGCTAGATAGCAAATCTAGAGGTTATGCTTTATTCATTCATTTATTTATTATATGCATTTATATAGCACCTCTTCAAGGGGGCTACTCAGAGGCGCTCCCAACCTCAGTGCGGCCAAATAAAACTTTTAAGATGAGAGAGAAAGCCTGAGAATTTTGTTTATAAAGAGAGCGGAGGGTCAGAGGAAGATCATTCCAGGTAGAAGGTCCTACAACCGAGAAAACACGGTTCTGCATAATGGAAGTACGAGCAAGAGGGACTGAGAGCAGACTTTGTTCAGTCGAACGAAGGGAGTGGAAATGGTGAGAACTAAGAGTAGAGCTACAAAGCTCACAAAGGTAGGCAGGAGCAAGGCCTAGCAGGCAGTGCCAGACTAGAGTAGATATCCTATACTCAATTCGCTGCTTGAGTGGAAGCCAGTGGAGAACCTCACGCATATAGCTGGAGATGTGGCTGAATTTCGGTACGCGGCCAATAAGGCAGGTTGCAGAGCGCAGGATGCGATCAAGGCAACTCAGACGGGTAATTGGTAGGCCAGCATAGAGAGAGCAGCACTAGTCAAGTCTGGTGGTAACAAAAGAATGGACAAGGGTTGCAGCAGCAGTAGGAGTAAGTGAGCGAGCAACAGTGCGCAGTTGATGCAGTTGATAATAACAGGCACGGCTGAGTGAGTGAATGTGTGGAGTAAAAGTGAGCTCTTGGTCCAGAGTAACACCAAGGTCACAGACTCTGGTTGGGAAGACAAAATCAGGAAAGGCATCAGCCATCAGAAATGCTTTGTCAGCTGCTGGCAAGTGCCAAGCCATACTGTTTTACTTAAATCTGAAAGTTATGGATCATCAATTGATTACTCAAGTAATAACAAGTAAAGTTTGGGTCAGTATGCAGATCAGCAGGGCTGGATTTAGGGTGGTGGGGCCCATGGGCAATGGGTGCTCATTACGGTTGGCCTTTCCTGCAATAGATATTTTGCTTTGATGCACATTCTCCGGCAGGGACAAGCCCATGCATACAGTCATAAAATGTCACAGGCAAAGGTGCTAAAAGCAATGTTTTAATTGTTGACTTATCTATATAAATAAAGAGAATATTCTGTAACGTGTGTCTGTCTGTTTGTCCGGGATGCATTTCAACCGTTTCTGAGCTTTTCACTCCAAACCTTCACTACTGTGTCCGTCTTGGCATGAGACACCCAGTGGAGGGGTTCACAAATCTCTGCCACCATGGGGGCCAGGGTGGGGGCGAAACCCCCAAATTTAATGCTTAAATCCGGCCCTGCGGATCAGCATGTGGAGCGCGGTGGTGTAGTGGTGGCCTTGTTGCCTTGAAGCCGGAAGGTTCGAATTCACCTCAAGTCGTCACGTAGGGACCTTGAGCAAGTCCTTCACTCGCAATTGCTCAGCGCTTCGGCGTGAAACTCTGATGCAGTGTCCGCTCTGCAGTCAGGAGCGCCTCTGAGTAGAGAGCTTGAAGGGGTGCTATAACAAGTGCGCATACAAACAAACAAACAAACACATGTAGAAAGAACAAATTGCTTATGTGCAAGAAAACCTCCCACAAAACTTAGTGTATTAATTTGTATTAATCACAGCAATCATTAGTAATTAGTAATTAGTGACATAACTTATACAACATAGACAGCTGTTACATACTCGCATTTTGCAGTCCGAGTACCTGGCCTCGTCAGTCATTCTAAGTCTGTCAGTACAGCCGCACTGTTCTTTTGTTCTCGCTTTGGCACATTGTTTAAATCTTCCTGTTTGCTGTAACACAAAGAAATCATCACGGCCAATACGGTTTTTAAGCTTATTGAATGGTGTGAAAATATGTTAGCTTATCACCAAGTGAACAAATTTGACAGTCTAATTCTATAAACAACAAGATATTTTCTTATGTGATGTATTTATATAATGTAATAAACCACTTATATAACACCTATTATGCACATCAAAATGCCCTGCGTGCATTGCTCTCTAGGTAACTGTTGTCATGTTTATCATCAGTCAGTATAACTTGATGCCAGTTTCATGTCAATGACTTCAGGCATCACAATTGACCACTCAAACGACAAGAACATACAAATCTGAATGATCATTATAATAAATGTATACTTGTTATTAGAATTCAACAGAGTACTGAGCAAGCGTAAATACTAAATAACATAATATAAGAAGAGCTAATGATGAAGCAGAATAAACTCAGCAAGTCTCTATGTTTCAATGAAAGTGTTCTTTTATTAAATCAAACACAAAACGACAATAAGAGCAAAACAAATTTGTCAAGAGATGGCATGAAGTGACTTGGAAACCAATGCCATGCATTGTAAAAGTATTAAGAACCCCAAAAGGGTGTTTAACATACTCAATAAGCACTTGGAACATTAGCTATGCAAGAAATTATAATTTACCAGCTGAAGAACAGTTACAATATCAAGCTGAAGAACTGTCATTCATCACATGCTCGAAATTGCCATTCACAAGAAAACTAGTAAAATTAAGAATAACTGGTTCTTAAAAGTACGAAAAGCATCTAAAATAAATGCAAACTTTGTAAGAAAGCGTTATAAAATTTTAGTTGTATTGTATTGCAGAAAGTACCTTTGAAATTTTAAAGTCCTCGTGTCTTCGAGGCATTTTAGGGTCCGCATTATAAATGTTGTCACTTGTTGGAATGCCATAACCAAGACGAGAAGGTGGTCGATAGTTAGGCTACAATTATGATCAACATGTTACACTGGAAAGAAATGCAACGGTCTCACACACATCTTTTTATATGCTGCATAAACAGAACTTACCTAGGCCCATAGGTGAACTCAGTGGCAGAAATAGTGCAGAAAATTAATACTGTTGCAAAATATTTAATCAGCAACCTAGCTTCAATCAAAATACAAGTCAATTAATGTGCTAAAATTAAGCATATTTTCCATTAATATGATTATATATTAATATTAATATTATTGTGATATTATATATATTATTGATTAAGTACAATCGATAAGAAAACATACTTTTAAATCAATCACTGGCATCTCTTCCGATGTATCTTTTGGGATGGGCAGGAAACTCTCTCTAGAAACGTTGTTTGGGTAATTGAAGACGAGCATTCGTTCCGACGAACAAGCACCATATATTGTAAACAGTATATGTGTCTTTGCGCACAGCATTGAAGCTCCAACTGCAAACACTCTAAGAGTTGTCAAAGCCTAGAAGAGAAGAAAAGCTACATATGAGAAATAATATACAAGAGTTTTCAATTGTTCGAAAAAGGCAAAAACTTCTTTGCACACCTATATCTAATGTGATGCATCAGAGGTATGGTATGTGTCACGCCTACAATTAACAATTTATTAATCTTGGTTGACAGGAATAAATTACATTACACGGAGTAAACTACAATAAAATCAACATCAGACAATTATATATATATATATGTGACAATTATGTTACGGTAACATGTAATCCACAATTATACTACCAAGCCTATCCAACTAAAAGCTGTGTAGATAAACCAGTTTTATTGCATTTTGCTCATCTGGCTTATGTGGTAGACGACTAGACGTCATAATAGTGTATTGCCCGTAGTTAAAGGAAAATCGAAGAATTTATTTAGGATTCTCCTTGAAATAACTTTCTCTTGCAGCCAATAATTTTTATGTCCTTCTTAGGCCAATAGCGGAAACCAGACTGCTGTGGAAGGATCTGCTCATGCACATCTAAATATGCAAGCAACTGATTAGCAACAATGCGCTCTAGAAGGTTAGAAAGGGAAGTCACTTTAAGTCGATAGTTAACATCCAAACCGTCTTGCTTTAATACATGAAAAAGGATCGATCATTTTTTGTGAAGTAGGTAGACTATGCCTCACTGATAGACCGTTGCACAAGACCGTGAGGAAAGGTAGATCATCCTGAACAAGAAATGTAGGTGCAGGATCAAGATCGCATGTCTTATGAGCACGGCGAAAATTAGATGACGCAACTTGACTCTTGAAATCTCCTGTGGAGAAGGAAGCCGGTGTCACGATATAGTCTCCCCACCCCTCCCCCAATATAAAGTCTCCCCTGGCTGAAACTCTATATTAAAAGACAGGGCTGTTTTTAAGGAATTTTTAGAACTGCACAACCCCTTCTTTCTCTCCCATCCTCCATGTTAAATTACTTCCAATCGGAGGACAATGGCCTTTTGTCGCTAGTTTTAACTGTACAGAAGTGCTTCTACAATTGCACAAATCCATTTAGAACTGCACATTTTGTGTGCAACTGCAATTTAAAAAAGCCCTGTTAAAAGAAATTTTTCCGATATGAAAGTGAATAATTTGGGAACGTATGTTCTTGTTAAATAATTTAGCAACATAAACTAACAGTTTAACCTGCTTATCTATCAATTTTATGCAACTGTTTATGTGACTGTAGCCCATTTCATGATGAACAAGGGAGACTTTATTTCAGTGGTGAAGGAAATAATCTCTTCACCAGAGGTCTCCGGAGACTTTAGTCTCTGGTGGGGGAGGGCGAATTTATTCTGAAACAGATCTGCCGGGTGTGAATCTGTTTCGGAATAGAGTCTCCAGGGGAGACTTATGGGGGCTCTGTCACGCAATCCACAGTAGCATCACGAGCTGATGAATCTTGGCTGAGAATCACTCCAGATATGCAACTGCAGAGAACAGTAGTGGAGACTCAGACTAGTCATGATGTTTGGGATAAGTGCAAAGTAAGAAAATTAAAAATAGGACTGACGCTTACAGAAGCATGCAATAAAATAAATAATTATAGCTCCAAGTTATAATGTATAACAAATACGCAAATGACTGACCTTCCTGTTAAGAATAGGCATGATTTCCACAGACAGTTTCTCCAGCAGAGGTGATATGGAGGAAGATGGATAGAACCTTGTTTGAAAGACGGATGGATTACTTAGGTAACCATACAGGAATGCATCACTTCCTACATCATATGGGGCTGCAACAGCAATAATAGGCCTCACTGTTAAAAATCTAGCAAATTTTCCAAGAGTTCCAGACCAAAGTTACTATCACATATATGGCAGCATTATGGCTAGAGGCATATCTTGAAAATGATTGCATGCAATGAGCTGCATTGTTTTACATCATCAGTGGTGAAAGCTCTTGCTCCCTCTGTATCTGCTTTTCCACCTCTGATGTCCACCAATAATCAGCTCTCTGAATCTGATCGTATGATCAAGTCAAATTCTTAGTCCCTCGCTCGCCACGTGTTCTTGTTGGTTGCAGTTCTGCCAGCACCGTTATGTCTGTTGAGTTCCTCTCATCAAACAGTTGTTCATAAAATTCTTTCCATCTGTCTTTAATGTCCACCTTCTTTTCCACCAGTTTCCCATCTTTGAGCTTGACTGCTGTCACCTTCGTTCTAGCTGTTCTGCTGATTTCTTTTAGTATTTCGAAGAGTTTCCTGGTGTCATGTCTCCTCGCACCATCCTCCGTCTCCTGGCACTTATCTTCCAGCAATTTCTCCTTGCATTGTGCTGATTTCTTCTTCAATTATTTTGTAAGTTTGTTATACTTCTACCTATTCTCTTTGCTGTGTGCTCTTGTTCCCTAATATATCTTCTTTGGTCGCTCATCCTTAGTGCCTCAGTGGATAGCCACAGTGCTTTCTTCCGGTTTTCCCGGAACCCCAGTACCTCTTTGTGCTGCCTCACTGTATAGGCTCCATGTCTACTCCACTGTGGTCTTCCTTTCCATGTTTCCATTTGTCATGTAACACGATATTATACTGTTGTCTAATCCTTCCTCCTCCAGTTTTTCCACATCGAATCTTTTTACGACTTTACCCCCACTGCAGTGTTTTTAGCTTGATTCCAACTCCCACCATAATCAGTCTGAGGCGTCTGGTCTTGCGAATATTCTGCACATTGTGATGCTGCTTCTCCATCTTTTGTTTACTAATATAAAGTCTATCTAGTTTTTGGTTCTTCCGTCTGGTGCCTCCCATTTCCATTTCCTATTCGCTTTTCTATTATGGAATGCCGTGTTCATGACCATCAGGTTGTTGTTCAAGCAGAAGTTAAGTAGTCTCTCTCTCTCCTCTCTCACTTTCCTCACCGTATCCGAACTTTCCGAGTGCTCCCCTCAATGTTTCCAAGTCCCTTCCTGCTTTTGCATTGAAATTCCCCATTATTACGATCATGTCATGGCTGGGCGTGTTCTGCACTGTTTCTGTAGAGACATATAAAATTCCTCCACCTCCTCCTCTGCTGAGCCTGATGTTGATGCCTATACCTGCACCACCGATGCCTTTCCTCGTGCTAATCTGAATATGGCCTTTATTATGTGCGGTCCCACAGTGTCAGCGACATATCCTGTCATAGCTCCTGCTGCCTTAAGTGCTGTAATATGCCGAGCAAATTTCTGTCCAGGGTAACGGCCTCTGTTGTCATAGACCCTGGTCAAATCAGATCCATCCATCCACCCTTCATAATGATCACAGCCACTATCTGGCATCTATTCCTTCCTGAGAACATTATCTTGTATTGATTCCTGTCAATGTCCCCCCCCCCCCCCCGATTCCGTCCATCTAACCTCTAATAGCCCCACTATGCTCCATCTTACCTCTCTCAGTTGGTGGAGCAGAATGTCCAGTTGTCCTGTCGTGTACAATGTTCTCAACATTCCATGGGTCTATATCTGTCACCTCTTTGCAATTGAACAGCTGCTTCCCTCGATCTCTTGTGCTGTGAAGATTCCTCTGACCTGACTGCAAGGGTTTATCTGGATGACGACCTGGATGGCCTTGCCCCTCCATGGATGCGGTGCTCCCCTTCCTTTGAGAAGGAGCCCCCGTTAATGTCTATCATCTTATTTGCTTCTGTCATGTTAAAGGTTCTTGGTTCACAAACCAGGTGGAAAAAAAGCTCTTTCCAGTTGATAAAATTAGTCCTGATAGCTGATGGAATTGGGTACTTTTTTCATTAAAGTCCCATGCAGCTAGTTGAAGTGACGATTCAAATCTTGTAGCAAGGCAACTCCAATGAACTTCATTCAGTGGCGTAGGCAAGGGGGGTTTCGGGGGTTAAAACCCCCCCATTGGCTCCGGAAAAAAGGTTTTTTAAGGTTATTTTTCCGTTTAAGTAAGAAAAAATAGCAAAAAACAGGGTGTCCGGCCATAAAACCCCCCCATGAAAAATTCCTGGCTACGCCACTGACTTCATTCAATGTGTTGTAATGTATTGTTGCTTTTATACAGTAATTCTCAATTTACTGAACAATACAACTTAGCACTAACATAATAAAACACTTCATTCTAAAACACTATTAAGTGCAATTGAATGCATGAGTACACTTGCCAGCCACAATGATTAGGTATGTACCTGACAGGCCAAGAGAAATCTCAATGTCTGCGGTTGTTCTCAGGTCGACATCAACCACTGTATAATTTTTGGAGTCTCCACATTTCGCATGCAATGAATGACGGCATTTGTCTTCTCTCAGACTCCAAGAGTTGCCTCGAAAATCATATATCTTCCACTTTCCACCAGGTACTGTTGTCATGCTTCGAACATTGGTCACTGACGTTGCCTTTGCACGTGCTCCAGTTACCTCTTTAATGAGGAAACTTGCTGTATATGGAACAACAACTGTCTTCCATACATCATCTGCAGCCCAACCTGTCAACATATTCAAATTCAAGCCACTGTGTTGTTTCATACACGACGTTTTAAAACTGGAAGAGCTAACAACCTATCGATCAATCGATCAAAATGTTTATTTTGTAACCAAATTAAAGAAGTCAGGTTTACAAATCGTTGCAACTCTGTTACAAAACAAGGAAGCCCAAGAAAAATAAAAGAAATCCCCAATGAAAATATTAAGAGACCTTATCATCAGTTTGATCAAAGCTCAAAGCTACACCGTCAGACTCCTAGTGCATTTGCAAGGGCAGCATTGCGTGCAACTTCCATGACGATTTGCAGTTGAACACTTCCAAACACGAGAGTTGCCAAACAATGTATTAACAATGCATCAATCAACAATGCCATTGATTGATATATATGACAGCTGCTTTAACGCTCTAAAGTTGCTCTTCAAGTTTTGCTCCCTTTGTTTTACTTCAGGCTTTTTTACCTTCATTTCAACTTAACACAAGAATTAAATTGATTTCAGTTCTGAAAATGATCCTTAATTTTGTTCACAATCTCATATCACAAATTAATTCATAATTTAATTCCTCACTTTGCTTTTAAATAAAAAATAATTCCTACTCCAAGTTCTAGTTTCATAAATGAAATCACTTATTTCCACTTCTAATTTAGTTTCTGTTAGCAAATATATTACTGTATACAAATTTATTATTGCAATTACGATTATGCAATAAGAAAAACGTTGAAGGCAGATAAGAGTTCCACCTACTTCCAGACCCTAGCAGTAGTTCACCTTCATAAGTCAATTCACTCCATCCTTGTAAACCTGAAACATAAAATGCAAACAAGGACAATGCCTGCAACCTGGGCCATGACTTTAAGAATTTATTATAACTATAGCAGAGTTGAATAGCATTTCATGCTATCAGACCAAATAGGCCTACACATAACTATTAAAATACTATTTGGCCGAATATGAATAATTAATTTAAAGTAGATAACATAATGGTTTACATGCTTACATGTATATAATTATATAATTATGTTTAAAATGAGTAAGAAGTTAGTCACAAATTTTTACAAAGTTTAAAATAACTCACTTGTTCTATAGTCGTTGAGCTTTAAAAAGCTCAAAAAAGGATCTGTCCTTGGTCCTGTATTATTTACAGTCTTTACCTCCACAATTAGTCACACAGCTAATCACTTTGGTGTCCAATTACAGCAGTATGCGGAAGACACTCAGCTCCATATTGCTCTTGTCACCCACTGATCAGTCCGGTAAACTTAAACTTGAGGAGTGCCTGTCATCTTTATATGCCTGGTTCTGTTTTAATGGTTTGGCCATAAACCCAAACAAGTCTGAGGCAATTTTGTTTGGGTCATGCCAACGCCTGCGTTCTTTTCCTTCACTTTCCAGCATCGACCTCGCAGGCTCTGCGGTACCAATATCAGGTTCTGGCAAAACACTTGGGGTTACCCTGGACAGTATGCTTATTTTTCATATGCATGTAACTAGCCTTTGTAGATCTTGCTTTTATCACATCAGGGCAATATGCCACATTATGTCAGCTCTGACTAAGGATGGTAAGGATATGTCGAAGACATTAGCCTGTTCCCTTGCCTCCTCTCACCTTGATTATGCTAATGCGAGTTTTGTTGGCGTTACAGACTGAGCTACATAGGCTGCAACGCATAAAAAATTTCTTAGCTCTGGTTGTGCTGCTCGTCCCACTACGATCAAGCTATAATCATTTATTTTATTGCATGCTTCTGCAAGCGTCAGTCTTTATTTTTTATTTTCTTTCTTCAGTCCTACTTCATCAACTGCATTGGCTTCCTGTTGAGTTCAGGATAGAATTTAAATTGGTCTGTTTAACCTACAAATCCCTCTCCACCGGAACAACTATTCTCTTCAAGCAAGGATTCTATATGCATTTAAGGATACAATATGCAACATATTTCTGGCAATTTCCAAAATGGCTTAAAATAATCTTGTGTTTAACCCAAATAAGTGGAGTCTTTTTAGCTTAGTTCGCACATAAGAGTTGTTTCCGAAAATTGAATAAAGTTTATTATTGTCCACAGCTGTGCTGATGCAGTCATTAACCTAATTAATTATACATACCGGTAATAAACTGGGCCTCGGTGCCTGATGTAAGGCATGTGACATGGGAATTGCCATTTACTATACAAGCATCTTCATTTGAAAAAGCCTTAACCACAATGACTTTGACTCAAAGATATATTATAATAAGTGAGTTATTACTGGCTTTTCCTGAAACTGTCTGCAGCTATGAGGATCAAAAATTCCTAACTGGAATTTGGCACATTCTAAATTCCAAGAGTAAAGAACGATCAAACAGTTTCCCTATGTCAACAGTTTGTTCACTGAATTAGATTCTGTACAACTAGCAAACGCAATCAACTGTCTCCTTTAAGATTACCAGGTAGGCTACTCTAATGTTTCTCTTTGTCAAATTTAAAAGCTAAATGCAATAATAAAGAAAACAGTGCTAATAATTAGCTTAATACAAATAATATATTAATTTTAAAAAACAATAAAAGCAGAAGTCAAAGAAGTCAAATCATAGTAAAAGCAAATTTAGAAAAAAAGCAAGTCAAACCACACACAAAGTTACGCACTTAATGTAGCTGAAAGTGCACTGGAAGAATCCGGAACTAACTTTTCAACCATCAAAGCTTGTAACATCACCGTAAACCCACGTGAGGCCGTTGGACCAACAAATTGCTCAACGTGTTTTAATACAACAGAACCACCTTTGCTACACAGAAATCAAGTAAAAAACAAATAAATGCATGAACAAAGTAAAATTAATGAAAGAAGGAATGAGCCATGAAGACAGAAATAAAGAAAAGAATGAAAGCCTAAAACTTGATATCTCTCACATGCTCCACAATTGTAAGGGTTATGAATGAATGAGCATTTTCTATGGTGCCCCTATAATATTTATCCATAAGAGGTGCTTCCGACTACAGCACAGACACTGAATCAGAATTTTGTGCCAAAGCGGTTGCGAGTGAAGGACTTGCTCAGGGTCCCTATGAGGTTGCATGAAGCGGGTTTGAACTCAATACCTTCCGGCTCCAAGACACTGAACATACCCCTACACCACAGTGCCCTCATGCGCGTGTCTGAAAGAGAGTATATGCAGATTTCGGTTCAATACCCAAAGACTTATTTCAGATATCTAAAACTCGGCGCTGATAATTATGCCTCAAGTAACTATGAGAAATTAGGTAATTATGAGAAATTAAGTGAGATGTGAATCAATAATGAATCAGTTGAACCCTTAAATCAGTCGATCAATCAATCAATCATTAATCATAGAATGAAATTAGGATGTCAATAATCTTAATGCACCCATTTATGTATGTCTCTAGCTGCTTCCTATTGCATCTTTCACATACCTCACAGGAGGTGAAAGTCATTTAGAAAAAAAATTAAATAAAAAAGCATACAGTGCCCAGATAATTAGACAATTCACTACTGGGGAGAGACTCTGCAGACACAGACCAGAGCTGATAGTAGACACCATACTTGTTTGAAGCTACTGGATTAGGCAACATGAAAAAAGAGGAGTGGCTACAGTCTACAAGGATTCACAAGTTCATAACACAGGAAGTCCAGCACCAAGCAATCCTTCACAAGTGGTAAAAGACAGCCTCCAAGCACACCTCTGACAACAGGCATGTGACTGGAGACATTCTTCACAGCTAGCAAATGTTCATATATAGCAGTGGTTCCCAACCTTTTTCGACTGTCGGGCCACTTTTTCTAAGTTGGAGGACACGAGGGCCGCTTTTTCTTAGTTGAAGGACATTAAGGGGCCACAAGGCTAAAATCTAATTAACTAAAGGCGTATAAAATTGTGATAATTGAATCAAATTAGAATGTTTGATGCGATTTATTAACGTTCAAATAAAATAATTTGTAATAGAAACGAATTATATATCTATCATGTCCAAATTGTCAATTTTTACATATATTTTTCTTAATTCATTGAGATGCTGCGGGCCATTTTTTAGGCCAGGCAGGCCACTTTTGGGAACCGCTGATATATAGCATCATCACAGTAAAATGGTCAGTACTGGTCCAAGGAATCTCTAAGTCTTACTGTCTAGTTAGTAACTAAACACTCTTTTGCTGTAAGAGTGCACAATGGCAAGACCTCCCCCAAAAAGTTTCAAAATAAAAACCTTCAGAAACATCAGTAACAAAAAGAAATACACCAAGGAAGCATAGGCCTACATCGTGGGGCACGGTGGTGTGGTGGTGCGTTCGATGCCTTGGAGCCACAGGGTTACAGTTTTGAATCCACCTCAAGCCGTTGCGCAGGGGCCTAGAGCAAGTCCTTCACTCACAATTGCTCATGTAGTTCAACATGAAACTCCGATGCAGTGTCCACGCTGTAGCCAAGAGCGCTTCTGAGTAGAAAGCTTGAAGGGGCGCTATATAGCAAATGTGACGAATAAGTAAAATACTGGGCCATATTAGAAGCCAGGACAATATCGTCAAGCAAAATAATGCACGATGAAAGTCATTGTGCTCCATTACCAGTAATCACATTAAATTTTATGCAACATGCTCAGCATTGTACCACTAAACTCTAACAGTCTTCAGCTTTAAACAAATGAAAATGCAAATTCAAACCTGCTGTTTAAAAGCAGTCCCCTTGAGAATTCCGAGAAATTAGTATTTCCATCAGCACTTAAACGATACTCAAAAAAATGAATTTCTCTGTCAGATAAAATCTCAATCATCAGAGGATTTGAATAACTAAGGCTGCCTCTCTAAAATCAGACATATTCAGCAAATGCAGGAAGAGCAACAAGTGTAGCTACAATATGTTTAAAATCATTAACTGCTATTGTTACAAATGTCTATAGAGCAGCTGCACATGAAAAGAGCGCATCTGTTATATGATATGATCATTTTAAATGCTACAGAACATTTATAAATAAAGGCCATAATTTTTTTAAAATAATCCAATGCCAGATAACATGATAAACCAAGCAACAACATTCTAAAATATCGACATTATGCCTTCAGTAATTTCAGTGCAGCTCTCTTCCGATTTTCAGCAATTCCCTACTTGAAGAGCATCATTATCATAACCTTGGGTTCAGACATTCAGTGCCTATAAGTGTTTCAATGCCGTTCTCACCATGCTTCTTTACCACAGCCTCTCCATTGCGTTCTTGTAGCAATGTTCCAGTTCCACAACAAAAACACCAGTCCAGTGTATAGTTGGTACTCACTGGTCAGCTACACACTGGACCGGTGTTTTGAATCGCCTTCTGCATTACGTTCTCCTTCTAGCGCATTACCTTTTTGTGTATGACTATTAGAATGGATGTATTCCATTGATCTCCCCTCCTTCCACACTGCATTACATATCTTAAGAACTTCCCTCATTACAACTTATCCTCCATATTATATCATCCCACCTGTTATATCATCACCCTTTTGTTGTCTCTCTACCGCTCTTACAACTTCTGTTTCTTGAAGATAAGAAGTAGTTAGTTATTTCACAGATCTCATTAGACAATTTGTTTAGCTGATTCGGTCATCCACATTCTGCATCATTCCCCTCGAAAACATGCAAAAAGGCATGTGAATTGAAATATTAGCTATTAAATAAATGCCAAATAAAATTCTAACCATAATTCCTTCAATAGCATCAACTTTGACAGTCTTCAACTGGCCAGTCTCCACGTAACAAGCATACAGATTCTCCATATAGTCAAAATATACTGACAGTTGAGAACTGGTAAGCGCAGTCTGTGGTTCCACATTCCAAACTCTGCCTAGATGTCCAAAAATCACATAATCAGGATATAATGGATGAACACATTGGATACAACCAGATAGTAATATTAATTATAAATATAGCTAGAGGTTAGAACTTGATTTCATATAAGTTATCTCTGTCTTCATACATCATTCCCAAATGATTTGAATAGTTATTCCCACATTCTAATGACATGCTTTGGCTGGTACTAACCAGCTATACTCAGTCCAGCTATACACTGGACTGGCGTCCACTGTCTAATAAATGGATGCACTGCTGAGAGTAATTTTCAATGGGATATACGTGGTAATGTAAATTTCAAATGTCCATATCCGCTTACGGAGCGGGAGGTTGCGGGTTCGACTCCGGGTAACGACCTTGGGCAAGTTGTTCACGCACACGTGCCTCTGTCACCAAGCAGTATAATTTGGTACCGGCGTAAGCTGGGAAGTAAACAGCAAGTCCTGCGATACACTGGCCTCGTGTCCAGGACCTTGGGATTCGTCCATTGCTGGCTCAGGGCCATGGAAAAGGAGATGAGCGCCTCCCTATGTTCCTCATGGAACGGGATAGGACTTTACTTTACTTTACTTTACTTACATATCTCTTAATTTAAAACTGATGCAGGGGCTCAAAACCCATTGCTTGTTGCTTTCTAGTTATTGCGCTAGAAGCAGAAATAGGCAAGACGGGTCAATATCATAGAATATTCTTCAATTCAGCAGTTGACTTTGAATTTGCTATATAACTTGTAAAGTAGTAACCCGATTCTCATTGTGTTTGTTCAATCAATCAATCACATAAATTTACATAGCACTCCTTCAAGACCTCAACTCAGAGGTGCTCAATGGTGAAGTGGTTTGGGTAAGCAGTAAGCACTGGGAACGCCGATTGGGTGAGTAGTGAGAATCATATTCAATTTTCTCACTCTATACTAATGAAAGAATCAGACGAGTAAACTTTAGTTAGAAAAAAATATGTTTTCATTCTGTCATTCTGTTCATTTCTTTTAAATCAGAAAAACTGTAGAATACAATTGAACAAAAAAGGTCAAAAAGCGACATGTGATTGGTTTTGTTTGAGCCCCTGTCAAAATTTCATATCACTGCAGTTTTGCATTCTTGTGGTTTAAGCGAGACAACTAAACAGACTTTCAGACTTACAGCACAGGTTACGAAAATATTCACGTACAAAACAAGGCCATAAAGAAAAGTGAATCTTCTGCATCTTTTCCTCAGACGCTGCGTGAAATGCAGTTCAATATCAAGAAATATCGACCTGGTTGAGGTGTTTCTTAACACTCTAATGACGAGCATGTATTAAAGGGCGAGTCCTGGGAAAGCAGTGCACACTTTGTGGTTAGTTTTAAAAGAAAGAAAGAGTTCATGCATTGGAGAAACATAGGTAGTCAGTGCCACTCCTTGGATAGACGGCATAGGTGATGATTTAGGCTAATAAATCAATCAATAAATCAATCTGAACTTGATATAATGCCCCTTCATGAATCATGATACCTACTCAGAGGTGCTCCCGGCCCAAACACACCTGATGAAGAAGTTTTAAAGAGGAATTTGTCCAAAGCAAGAGACGCAGCTCCAGTGGAACACAGAGATCAGCAGGCACTGCAAGCTTGGGCAGAGCGGAAGTGTTAAAATAAATAAACATATAGATTCAAACATGATGCCCTAAATTGTAAATATCGTACACTGCCAGCCAAGGCAAAAAATGATGATGAGTCTTTGGCCAGAAGGCAGGTCTATTGGCATTCATGCCACCCAGGAATGAGATGAGTGAGACATTTTCCTGTTGCTTCCTCACAAACCTCGAAGGTGAGCAACTTCTCTAGAGTAGCTACACAGTAGTTCAAACCTCCAAATACCAGAATTTAAAATAAATAAGTAAATAAACGTATATACACTGTGTCCCAATAAATCGAGACCCCTTTTTATAATGTGAATAAAACAGGCAAATCTGAATCGATTTTCAAAATTTCAAAACTGTTTTTATCCTGAGATAATTATCTTACACTGATTCAAATGTTAAGTTTCTGACATGAATATTGACGTCACAATTACGTCATTTGCATCAGATAATTCAAATGTTAAGTAGGCCTACAGAACACAAGTTTTTCTTTAAAAAAAACTACGTTATATACCTTAAATATTATTTCACAATTCTAAATTTCAGTTAAATTTTATTTAAAATTTGACTAACATTATACTACAAGGTATGTTCAAAGTGTCCGCCTTCGGCTTCAACACAAGCTTCAAGGCGCGTTCGCCATTTGCCAATTGCAGCATCAATAACCAATTGATCAAATTCTTCCCGTGCACGCATTAATGATTCGTTCACGAAGTTCTTCAATGTCTCTGATCTTTGTCTTATAAACTTTCTCTTGCATTACTCCCCAAATCTTGTAATCGACCGAGTTTAAGTCCAGGCTGTTTGGTGGCCAAAGATTAGGGGGTATGAAATCAGGGGTCTCTCTTGTCAACATTTTAACAGTTTCACGCGCTCGGTGGGCCGGAGCGCCATCTTGCTGAAACGTGTAATATTCCGAACATTCCCGGATATATGGCAACAACTTTTCCGACATCAAACAATCCCGGTAGTAAGCTCCATTTATTTTTACTCCAGGTTCTATGAAGTGGATTTGTGTTTTACCAAGAGCCGAGACACCAACCGAAACCATGACTGACCGGCTAAATGTCGAGCGAGTGCGAAGCAAACGAACATCTGAGATGTTTTTCTTAAGAGTTCCGGCGGCCGCATACACACGGCCATTTTGACTGTTCTTTCGTGTAACGATGGTAAACAACTTTTCGTCCGTGAACCATATAAAATTTACCATGTGAGCAGAATACCGATCTAACAGTTGCCTTGACCGCTCAACCCGTGCGTGCTTGTTGGCTTCTGTTAATGACGTAATTGTGACGTCAATGTTCATTCCAGAAACGTAATATTTGAATCAGTGTAAGATGATTATCTCAGGATAAAAACAGTTTAAAAATTTTGAAAATCGATTAAGATTTGCCTGTTTTATTCACATTATAAAAAGGGGTCTCGATTTATTGGGACACAGTGTATTTATGCCTAGTACTCTAAAAAATGTATATAGCAAGAATTAGTGAAGGTTTAAGTGATCTAACCTGGGTTTCCTTTACTGTAAAGAATCTTTTTATTGGCTGTAACACAAGCAATGGAGCCATCAGAGTATGCTGATCTGCATAGATTTATTGTGTCAGATCTTACCGGACTTGGCATAGCGTCAAAAGAGAGCCCGGTATCCGTTGAGAGCCAGACCTTTGAAAGTAATTAAATCAGTCAGAAGTCATAAAAATTTGACAAAAAACTATACAAATAACAAGGCATGCGCACTCGCCTCAAAAACTAATTAACAATTACTACGCATAAATTGTTACACCAAAGTGGACTCTCTTTGCAGAGCTTAATGCTATCTATCATAGCATCAGTCATTTTGAAACAATCTGCTGCACAGCCCCCTAGAGAAGCATACAAGTCAGGTTTGATCGTTGTAATTATACACTTGTAAGTCACCAAAGTTTAGAATGTGTCTACAGCAGTCTATCCACAACCGTGCACCCATATATCGGCCAATCTGCCAAAGTTTTCTCATATATAACCCATCTGACCAAAACCAGTCTTAACTTGATTTTTGTAGCATCATATACCGTCTTGAAGAGTAAAGATGTTCCTTTAAAATTACATAAACGTTGTAGTTCTATCATGTTCCTGTCCAAAGTTATGAGTAAAAAGTCATTTCCAGGCTGACATTCAAATCTTCTTCCCCTTCACATATTAAACCCACAGCAGATTTAAACTGCCTCAAACTTTATGTAAGTATCCCCAGACTGCAATTCCCGCTTGATAATGGTGGTCCACGAGCAACAACAAAAGGTTTTAAAAACCACAGTTCCAGAGCAAGTACCGGGTAATATTGCTAACGAACAAAAAAGATCGTGGGCGCGGTGATGTAGTGGGCATGTTCGCTGCCTTGCAGCCGGAGGGTTGCAGGTTCGAATCTATCTCAAGCCGCCGTGTAGGGACCTTGTGCAAGTCCTTCACACGCAATTGAAGAGGTGAGTTCCAAAACCTGTCATTTGACTATGATTATCATGATAACTTCACAGGTTTTGGAACTCAGCTCTTCAATTGCTCAGGCACTTCGGCTTGAAACTTTGATGCAGTGTCCGTGCTGTAGTCAGGAGCGCCTCTGAGTAAAGCCTGAAGGGCCGCTAGAGAAATGCAGAAATAAAAAATAAAATAAAAAAAGATCAACCAGCAAGAACAATAAAAAATTAAGACATTATCAAACTCTTTGATGAGCACTATTAGGTTCCATGTACAAGGACTTGGCCATAATCAAAATCAAATTACAAAACATGATCATACCTGCTCTCCATAGGCATAGAGATAGTTTGAGATAGGATGAATAAAAAGTCCCATCATACGACTGTTAGCTGGAAAATTAAATGAAGCAACGGCAGAATCCTGGACATTCAGACCATTCAAAACCGGATAAACTTCTGCAGTAGACACTGAATTCTACAATGAAAAGGCAGCCTTTCAAGGTAAATATAAGTCCTTAACTGTACACGAACAAATACCCCCAAACATTAAAAGGGATCAAACTCTGTAATCCATAAAAACCTTAAATTTGCTGAAAGTTGGTCAATTCCACAAAATACGATTTGCTGAAACGTCCCTTTTTCGTCTACCGGCAGGCCTACTTTATATGCAATCATTCTGATTGTTACTGGGTGCTGCATGCTACAGTAAACAATTTCTCGTCAGGAGGCTAAACCAAATGAAATTGACTAAGTTTTGCATGACACAACCTCAGTGGTTGATGGGAACATTGGAATCTTGCTTGATTGTCGAGAACTCGAGATAGTCGTGACGGTTTTATCAGTAGAAGAAATTAGGCATGCATAGAAAACATACATATAGATAAGGATACATGGCTTGAGTATAGAGGGAGATAGAATAGTCACTTTTCCAAATGACTGTAAAGAGAATATTTTGGATATGTTTGGCTGTAGCAATCGGAAGTCATTAATCTCCAGGACAGATGAATTGATTTAGTAGTGTGTAACAGTAGGACTGTTCACAAAAGGACAGTACTTATCGTTTTCAATAGACAGACCCCTGCCAGTACCAGATCCTTCCAATCACGCAGAAGCGAGAGGATTCGGGAACGTCAGTGTTTCCGTTCCCTTCATGAGGAAGACACCACATCTAGAGGTCCACTAGTCGCAGCAGGTGCCTCGTTCCCGCCTTCCCTGGTAGCATGGGGAGGAGAGGCACTGCTTCCTCTGGACGAAGGATGGGCAGATGGTCCAATGAAACCACAGTAGCTCAATAACTTCTGCTTGAATGCTGATAGTCATTAGTCTCTGTTTGGTGGCAATAACCATTATTTTAGATTTCTCTGCCTTAATCAATAGACTAAATCTTTCTAATGGTTTCTTGCACCTGTTATAACAGTAGTTCCGTTTTCATTCATTCATTAATTCATTTGAAAAGTTTGTACATTTGTATTTGTTTTGCTCCTAGTGAGAAAGCCAATGTCATAAGAAAATTGAAGATCATTCAACATCGCTCAGTTTAATTTGATTCTTGTCTTAATGTTGCTTAAGCCACCAATTCCTCTGCACTAGGTAAATTCCTTCATACGTATGCTGCACAATGCACTGCCAGTCATGGACCACTAAATATGTAAAAACAACTCTTGCAGATGTTCAAAAACTTATCTTCTCCTCACCTAAAACACAACTTTCACACTCTTCCTACATCTCTCTCAAAAGAGTGCTTTGATGTCCTTGGTTCAACCACCACATCAATTATCAATTTCTCTTTGCACATGGGAAAGACTGCCTTTGCCTATGCCAAAGTTCATCATCCATTGTTTCAGAAACGTTCTCTTCAATCCAATGGCAGTTAGAATTTTACTATAGGAGCGTGTACTGCTTAGTTTGTAGAGCACAGATGGATTTATGGGGGCCATCTTTGGAGGCATCAAATTTAGGCAATCATGACACCAACTTTCTTGATACTCCTTTCTCATTTTACAGATTCAGAGTGAATTTACACTTAAGGCTAAAGTAAAATGCTAAAACGCATTTCAACATATAAAAAATCCTTTAATCGATTCCTCAAAACTTATTATTTCTCAATGGCTCTCAAATATGTGGATATCTACGTATTGACTAACGAGACCTCAGATTCACATTTCTGTGTGATAGTATAATAATAATAATAGTGATAGAAACTATAGGCCCATGCAACTTTATCACTCTTAATTATCATAGCTCTTGCTAGTGAACTTTGCTTAAATTGATGATTCTAGTGAACAAAGCACATTTTTTACAGTCATAAACATGCGCAGAAAAGAAATTGGATGCTTCATATATATAAATTGGTCATCAATTCCTATTTGAATATAAGAAATGCTTAAGCCATCAAATCCTCTGCATTAGATAAATTCATTCACAAGCATCTTCCAAACAAATAAATATTATAAAAGATTTACTTACCAAATCATAGAGCACGATTAAATTGTCTGTCTGTGGATCAAAAGCCAAGGCTAACAATGGATGAGACAACGACGATAAGTCAACTGCCGTCCACTTGCTAAAATTTGTTGCAGATGAACTCAAATGAACAGTGGTGACCTACAGAAACACGAAAAATTAATAAAAGAAGAACATTCTTTGAATTTATAAACCTATGGAAAAAATTTAAATTTATGAACAGGTAAGTTTACTAATAAAGTTCACCATTCAAGAAAAGTCTCAAAGCCACATCTCTGAAGCAACATACTCAGCTGTTCAAGCCCATTAAGAAAAAATAAGCAATATGTGATAATATGTAAGGCACCTTTTGGACATTGTTAAAACAGTAAACTGTATTAAAAGAACTCAAAAAATAAGAATTACAATATCATAAAAACTTCTCTCAGACACTAGAAAAAATTTAAACAACTTCTGCGTGAATTTTAGCAGCTGGTGACTTTTCAACATAGCCATGTTCATTGTCAGCATTGGCTTGAAGAATTATAATTGAACTTCATAGAACTATTGAAATTATTTCGACCATAAGATATGAGAATGTTGTTTAATGCAAGCATGTTTATATTCTGCCATTGGCAGAAATCAAACCTCGACACAACACAAGGAGTAACATACAAAACTGTCTCGTAGTTTGTTGACTACCACTGCAGATAAGCATTCAAAGCCTAAATAAATTCTTAAAAGGCAAGCATACTAGGGTCACTAAAAAGCAATCAAAGATTTACTATAAATTATGGAGACTAAACCACTATGTAGACTTCATTGTTCCATAACCAAACTGAATAGCCATAGAAGATAATATCTTATAGATGCATTTTTACATGTATACACAAATGCATATAGAAATTTTACACAGAAAATTTGAAAGCAAGGAAAGGCAATTTAACTATAGCCTAAATACAGTTGATGAGATGATTTCAAAGCTCTACATGAACAAGGGGCTGGTACCAGTCCATTATGTGCCACAAGGTCCCGTATGCACTTTGGTGTTGGGGGGAGTTTCTCACTTCCAATCAGTCAGTGGGTCCCTGGACATGAAAAATCATCGAGGTGCTTGTCCGCCATGATGTCATGAATGGCGCAATTGCCAAATCCAATATGGCCGCCACCGGCCATATTGGAAAATTCATCTATTTAATTTCTTATAGCATATGCATTATGCACGTGTAATGCCTCTAATCTTACTGATTCAGGTATGCAGAATTCATTTCTAGCAAGGAATTTTCAAATCAGCACTAAGTATTCAAAAGCACACATGAAATATTAACTTACAGTATCAGATGATGCTGTCAGACACTGATATAAGAGAACTATGGTATCATCTACAACAGCATCACACTTTCAGTAATTATATTGCAAAGTTTGCATGGTAAAAATCACTGTAGTATCCAAAAGAACAGGATTATAGTCTAGATGACCTTCTGTTCAACTGATGTCATCAAGCTGATTGCCAAAATACTCCTATACACTCACAAAACTCAAATAAAGCTTCTAATTCACTGAGAAACTAAAAATTGTTTGTGTCAAAGCGCCCTTTTAACCGCATGTTACAGTGCTGCAGAAATTATCATATTCCTCCTCCTCCTCCTCATCATCATCATACTATATAATCATCTCTGTTAACCATAATTGGTGCAAACAGCTTAGAATTGCAAATCTTAAATCAATTGGTACACACAACTTTTAACAAAATTTAAAATCACCTGATTATGGCTGCATTTTTGCTTTTATTTAGGTTTAGCAACTAGTTTATGCAAAGCAACTTTAAAATTCATATAACAAACCACCAAAAATGAATCGTGACAATTTTAGCCTAAAACAAAAATCATTGAAAAAATTAAATCGTGATCGCGAGCTTTGAACCCCGGCAGGCCCTAGCCCAAATGTCACCCCAGGCAAAGCACACATTATGCGCCCTCTGATCCAATATTATTCTTCATACCACGTCACAACCTAATGATTGCATTGTATCTATAGATTCATATAGTGCCTGTCACATAACAACTATTCAGAGGAACTTTCAACATGGAAACTCCGGGGAGGGAGAAATGCCTTTGAAGAATGAGAGACTGATGAAGAAAAACGAACTTTGAGGAACATCACAATTAAAGATGTTCATGTGTTAAGTTCCAAACTTGCCCATACTAATCTAATCTAATCTAACATGAACACTTGTAAAGCACTTCTTGCAGCAGAGCTATTCAGAAGCACTCTCTGCATGACAGGCTCGGGAAAAGAGAAATGAATCTGAAAGAAATGCCTGAATCCGCTTAATCGCTTATATTTCAAAATATCACAAATTGAACAGGCCTATGTATCGCATGGTCAACAAAAACCTATATAGTCTAAACCTACCTTGAAAGTCATCGTCAATATGATAACGACACTGAGGAGTGTAAATCAGCTGCCCCTTCTAAAAACAATAATATCCTATTTTTATATTAACATAAATTACATTTTGGTATGCAAGTGGCTAATTCCATATTGTATTTTCACATAAATATTCTGTGGCTTATTAGAAAATTTTACAAAACTCCGACCTCCTCTGCAGGTTATCTTCATGTGAATTATTTTGCAAGTCAAACATATATGTGGCTGCCATGAGCTTGATAGATCTTCCAGATTACAGCATAACTTACTGAACAATGTTAAGTAAATTAGTGAGAGTTGGAAGAATACAAAAAGATTTAAAGATATTCAAATTTGCTAATTTTATTTTGTGTTGCATTGGTGTCAGATATGCTACCCTATGATTAGGTTGTACTATTTATAAGTTTGTAAATAAAATAGAACAGAAATTAACAGGTTAAAGGAATCTAATTATAACAATCATACGGTAGATCTATACTAAATAGAGTGCACACTAAAACTATTACGAAAATAAGTCTTATAAGTGCAAGAATGTACAGAATTCATTTTTATTTTAAATAAATAAACAAATCAATATATAATTAGCAAAACAAAAAAGGATGTAATGCCCAGATGCTCTGGAAGTCTTTGTCTAGTACAGTAAAGATGAGACAAGATCTATAAAAGAAATTTGTCTCAGGATTTTATCCGATATATTTCCACTTCCAGAGACATCTTTCCACAACATTTACTTCATAACAATCTATTCACATTTCTACAAAAAAAGTACTGTTATAAAAAATTAAAGTTAACTACATTTCATCAGAACCAACCTTGACTGACACACAGTTAGGAATGTTGAAGACCGGAGTAAATAACAACTCCCTGTTAATTGTTTTTCCCTCCTCAAGCAAAAAATTGCTCAGAAAGACTGTATTTTCCATTAAAATCAGAAGATAATGGTTGACAAGCACAAGATCCAGGAACTGGCAACCTAGAGCCAAATCACCAAACAACAGTATCCTGCATACTGAACAGAGCAAAGGAAAGTAAATTAGGTTGAAAGCAGCACAAGACAGATTCTCAAGTCATTTAATTTGTATATTGGTCTAATCCACAGGTACAACTGACTCACATCAAGCAAAATTTTCACCACACTCTTTCCCTGTCAACGGTTTGTGGGAAAGACGAAGGCAGTTTGTACATAATTTTATGGTAAGGCCATTAAAACAAGACAACTAGTACAGGTTTTAACATGCTCTGTGCACAAAAGAAATACTTAAAACAAATGCGAACTTTAAACAAATGGCATCTAGTCATAGGACTCAGAAACAATCGCCTTTCCCTTCAACAGAGAGGTTCGCCCATGAAGACTCTGAAGGAAACAATGGAGCCTTGTAAAGAAATGTCAAAGGAGGAAAAGAATTCAAATGTTTGTTGATATGTTGATAGATTTTTATTACCTCTAGCCTTAAACGTCCAGTGAGGTTTAAAGATTGCTCTGATTGGATGATTATGGTCTCCAATGACTTCTGCTCCTAGCTTAAGTGAATTCCTCAAGTTTTTTAAATGTAAGGGATGTTCACAACATTCATTCTAAAGTGCTACTACAGCAGCAGTTCCTTTAGCAGCATCATAGCAAAGTCTCAATGCTTTAGTCCGAAAAGCTACTAATACTACTATAGATTAATCATTAATGTATTCAAGCGAGTTTTAGAGGCAAGTGGCTTTCAATGTATGGTCACAATCGACTGTATCAATGGTCAGTCGCCAAGTGGCCAAGATGGTCACCCAAGGATTTCACGTGTTCATAAACATCAATAAATTTGTGAATTTATTGCCACTCTATTTTGTTCCTATATCTCAATTATGTGGATTTTACTACATATACTTTGCACATGTATTGGACTTAACAAGTATATTGGGCATGGTAACAGGATTTTTATCAAACCTTCTTATAGGCTGAGAACTTTATGCAAATTACTTGGTCGTTAACAAAGACATCATTGGCACAATAATCATTCGTTCGGTTATTGGCTGGCCATTAATCTCAAACTTTCCAGCAGCATTTGTTATATTACATTTTGGAAACATATCATTGACATTTAGGATGCCAGACGATTGCTGTCTGCACAGGCTAGCATTTCTGGACATGTTATTTCTGCACTGTGTAACATCACAGGAAGCCCTGCTATGGCCTTTACGACCTCAGAGTTAGCGTTCCTTAGAACCGTCAACGCTCTTAGAACTGCTACCCTTCTCAATAGATGACAAAAGCAATTCAGGCCCAGCACAAAGTCTATGCTAATAAACCGTCACTAAGACTAGGGTCAATCAACTTCTCATTGGCCTTCAAACATCAGAATATCTCACAGCTCTTCCACTGGCGACTGACTAACTGTGCCTCCAATTCAAATTTCTATGCAACTTTTCACACTTTAAAATTGTTTAATAATATAATTTAATGATCATTAAATAAAAATATTGCCTAATCAAACTTCATGAAAAAGCGTCTGACCCTGACATAAATTTTTCATAAGGAACCACTCGATATCCCCATCGGCAAATGCCCTTCTTGTTACTCCTATATTAATCTGGCTTTCTGAAACATCAAAAAAACAAAAGCATCATACATGTATTCTAATTTCTCAGAATATCTGCAGCATTTTAAATATTTCACAAAAGTGCCTTTACACGTCATTCAAGTAAATTCCAGTTTCCTAAGAATTTCTGCCATGCTTTAAAGATCGCACAAAAGTGCTTTCACACTGGCAACCTGATGCGAAGAGATTGACTGGCAACTGAACTTTCAAATTGTTTGCAACATACTCTAACATACGGTAAAAATTTAACTGTAAAAAGACATCAAATGCAAGAACATCTATGTATCCGTTTGACGACATTGCAAAAGAATTATGAAATAGATATTACTAAGGCAATGAAGTAAATTCGGAAAGTCTACCTCAATGTAAATATGGTTCACTATCTACAAACTGGAAGTAGAAAGGACTGCTTGACCAAAACATGACTATCAGCGGTTAACAAAACTGTGGACTTTAACCTAAAGAATTAAAAATGATAATAAAATCATCATAGCTTAAGGGCTTGCCTGTACTTATTCGTGGCACTATTATCACAACATCCAAAGCACAAGTACTCTGAGTAAGAAACATAGAACTGTTGTCCGTTAACTGTATGTTAGTCACCGGAGTGCCAAAAGACCACTGAAGGATAGGCTCTAAAATGACAAAAAAGGAACGAATTACAGAAGAATTGCCACAACACAAGAACAAAACATCCGATTATTGTAGGAAATAATCATAATATGATACAAAAAAGGGTGCCATAAAACAACCCTGCCTTTCAGTGAAGTGTACGGCATTTGCTCACTAACATTGACTGATATCTCTGTCCATTATATAAGCATGCATGCATTCATGTACTTACATGCGTGGTAGTCTACTGGTTAGCATGATGGAATGTCAAGCGACAGGTCGGGGTTCAAATTCCCGTGCGGGCAGAAATTGTGTTCAGATTTCTGCTCCAAGTGAGCCCCTAGCCTACTCAACTGGCGATGATGATGATGAGACGGTGAGGGAGAGGACTGACCACCCGCACTCATATACCGAGGCTAAGAAAATGAAGTCGCTGTCACTTCATACCCATGGCTGCCTCAGCTACAGAGACTGCTCTTCTTCTTCTTCTTCCTGGTCTATAGTAAATATAGTTTGCTTGGCTCACACCGACACCTGCACCCTGTATCCTCTCACGTCGCTTTCTAGCACTGACTTTGCAGGCAGTGCTGCATCACAAAGTGATACTGCCAAAGCACTTGACAGTGCTGTCCAGGTTGAAGCTCACATTTTGAATTCCCACATGCAAGTATGCTTATCATGCTTGAACTCATATCAGCATTATCAATCGAACAATCATTAATTTAATTACAAAATCAACAGCTTAAACACAGGTTATTGGTGTTGAATCAATAACAGATGTACTATCTGGGAAGAATTTCAGTAATAGTAACTTCAAATTCCTTCCTCAATGATAACGCTAATAAACAATAACACTGACATATGACATGTGCTTTAGCGACATTTCCATTTTGTGCACAGCCATGAAAACGCAGAAAAGAAACTGGCAAACTGTCAGGTTCATCAAGCAACAAGATAATCAAGTAATTGGAAGTCAACATCAAAGAAGTTAACATTAACCTGTTAAACCATCCAATAAGGTGCCTTGAAATTCAAGGAATTTGCCAGTGCTGTGCAGGACATTGGAAAAAACTTTCCACGGCTCTTTTGGAAACCATGCTAAAAATACAACTTCAAATATATATATATATGCTGCACGACAAACATACAGTTTGAACTTTCCCAGTGACTTAACGTGAGGAGAAAATTTTTGTTGAAGAAACCAAGTGAAAAGTCAAAAGTATGGCGTGCAAGTAACCAGCTTATTCACAGGCGCTCAATCAAAACAAAACCGATAGGCTAGGGTCATGATCCAGAAAGTCAGGCATGCAGTCATTCAGATGGTTAGGGTAGATGATGGTTAGAGTTGAAACAGCAAGGGAGATAGGGTTTAGGGTTTTCCAAATCATTTGCAGAATATTTTTATGAAAGTACAATTCACTTGCATAGTAATTTTTTATCTGCTAGCAGGAGAGATGTGTTCATTTCTAAATGCTTTGAATTTTTGACCTTTGTATTGTTTGGATTGGCCATAGGCCCTATATTTCTTAATGTTTTATTAATACATTTTTTAAGACTCCTGGTACATAATGTTTCTGATTGAGATCATTTCTGGTTATAATTGGGGGCAATGCTGTTCATAAAGATGATTAATCTGTTGCCTAAATAAGCTGATGGAACTTTACATCATTACCTGCACAAACCTTGTTCCAGTTTGTCCAGCAACGTCCTTTTTGAATTTATCTAACGATTCAGAGGAGAAGTTTCTTGTATATCAAACAGTACAGCTTCAATTAGGTACCACACATCCAATCAGGAGATGGTCTGATAGACCAGTGAACCAAATAGCGCATATGTAGGTCTCACTATGAGAGTCGACGAAGAATGGGTGACGCGAGTAGGTTTATTATTTAGGGTAGAATTATTCAGAAAAATACTAGTAGTGTGATGATTGCCACAATCACCCATCACGTAACAATTTTTCGCCTTCTTGTTCAATAAATTTAGCAATTAGCAGGTTATCAAAAGCATTGTTAAATAGTGTTAGGTGGCCTATTAATTACTCCAACAATGAAATCCATTGGAAATCCTGATTAATTATTTTAAAAATCCATTAATTAATCACTTTATGATTTCAGAAAACCAAGAACAATTCTTAAATCCACCTGCACTGTTAAATGTCCAACTATTAGTAAGACTTCTGTAGAGTAAATGACAACATAATTTACAGTGATATAACTCAGATCTAACCATAACAATAACTGACCTGTGTACTCCGAAGTCAAATTTTCTCTTGGTATCTGAAAATTGTATTCATCTTGACCAACCTTTAAAAATGTACAAATAATTATTTAAAAATATTAACACATAATTGTAACTTTTTTAAAACTATTCTACAATACAATGCAATACATATGCAAAGGTATTAGGCAATACATAGACTCATCAAACCGAGTAAACACAACGCAAGCTTCCAACAGCGTGCCTCCTAGTGGCTGCATGTTAACTATATAGGGCTGGTTTCACTGTACAAAAAACTGTAAACCCCTTATTAAATTGTTTTTGATTTTTGTGTGGCATTAATACCTGCACATTTTTATGCTCATACTAAACATGCTGTCAATAACGTATTTTCATGTAGGGGTTTGAACATAGGAAAGTACAAAGTTAGGAGGGGAACACTTTGGAATAACTATGGCACCAAAAATAAAAATTTTAACTGTGGACGAATAGATAGGTAGAACAGAAAATGCCCCCAAAAACAATGGGAAAAATTATGTCTGCAGGTCAAGGACTAAATGCAATATCACAACTTTAAAATGTTCACTTTATACGTCATATTACCATAGAATTTCCAGTCATCAGGCCCAAGTTGATCAAATTCTTCTCATCATAAGGGTTAAACATCCAGGCACAAGCATTCAGTGCATGCATGCATGCCTTAATCTGCATCCAGTTCAATAATGGTTTTAAAAAGCAAATGTACACTTATATCATGAATGTACTTGAAGCACAATTTAAGTGAGTAAACATCAAAAGCATTGTAAAGTTACTGATAAATCTTACTGTGTATGATAAATTGGTTGAATAATCCCATGATCTGTTGTTGAAAAGAAGATATATCTCGGATATTTCGTAACGTTTCAAGTTTGCTGTAACATTGCACCTGATATTCTGAAATAAACATTTCCTGTCAACACTCAATTCAATTCAATTCCTGAACAAATTTGAATTTGAGCAAAATCTGAATTTGAATACAATTGTTGCAGAGATCATAATATTTCGCATTATTTGTATTTATCAAAAGAGACCCAGAAGGGATGGAAGGACAATCCCACTAATAGGGTCACCCAGTCAACACAATAGCACATGACCATCAGTTCATACAATTAAAAACGCATACTAATGGTCAAACTATTGGCAAATAACCTTAGAGGTTACTATTTTTGCCCACCATATAGAATAAGAAAAATCTGATCTACCAGCTTATCCTTCGGAAGGAAAAACTTCTCTTCAGATGTACTGTCAGGTGAAATGCATCTGAGATATTTCTGACCTGAAATCAATAAGATTAAGTCAGCAACAAACATCCAGCTTTCTAATCAGCAGCCATCATAGTATACCCTGTAGCTTAATATTATTATTTCATCATATCAATGTGACAACCAAGAAAGGCAAAAAGCTTTAATTCAACAGTGAAACATTCAATAACCTTATTCACTAACAAACAAGGAAAGCTGATAAATAAAAATATAAAAATCAAGACAATCAGAAATAAGACACTAGTTATAAGGTTACAATTACTTCATTATCTAGCCAGGACAAAAACTGGGAGATTATGTGCTGCAACCTATTCCTGCAAGAACTATCATCCAACTATCAACCAGGAATTATTTCCATCAACCCCCCTTTCGATTTCAACAAAGAATTACTTTCATCAGTTCAACTTCCATTAAAGCAATCATATAATAACAAACACTAACCCTTGGTGTGCAGTCTGTTAGGTTAACCAATGACAGCGTTGTACACATCTGCCCACAATACTCCATAACCCCCCCCCCCATACTACATGTATGCCAGTGTCACAATATAAAGCCCCTCTGATATAAACAGAAAAGGGTCCCGTAGCTCAGTGGAGAGAGCGCTGGCCGTTAAACTGAGAGTCATCCGCGCGACCCGGGTTCAAGCCTCGCTCAGGGCATTAATTTATTTAAGTTTCTGTTAGCTGCCATTGGCGCTTTGCTGTTGTGTTGCTTGACTCGGGTTCTGCTAAAAATAAAGATAGCCCCTCCCACTTCTGGCTTGGCCGACAGGAGTGATCCAGTACTTAGGCCATTAGTTAAGTTACTGCTGTAAAGCCGACACGCTGTGCTATAGTGGGCCGTATTTCGTATTTCGTATAACCTGTACCTGTAATCATTCTGCGGTGTGTCAGATTGAATCATTATTTAAAAAGGAATATTATTATTATTATTAATAAAGTCTCCCCGCCCTGAAACAGTCTCCTCTGGTTGAAACTCTGTATTGGAAAATATTTTCTGCTATAAAAGTACGATATATGTGTTTGTCAGCGCTTAAAGTGCAGAAAAAGAAGTGCCTGGACGCCCCTTACTTCTCCATGCTCTGCTGTCCAAATAAGTGGCAGGGCGGCATTGAGATTTGAATACAAGTGCCTGGACGCCGTCCATGACCGTTTAGCCACACTTTAAGCCCTGGTGTTTATTAAATAATTAATATACATAATCCAGCAGTTTAACCTGCTCATCTAGGCTATGCGACTAGCCTTCATCTAGGCTATGCGATTACAGCCCATTTCACGCTGAACGGAAAACTATTTAGGTGGCACAGGAAATATTCTCTCTCCTGCAGACATCATTTCAAAACATAGCCTCCGGCCCACGAGGAGTTCCTCTGGAACAGATCCGGGGGAATCTGTTTAGAAACAGTCTAACATAGTCTCCAAGGGTAGACTATCATGCAACGCCAGCTTTTCTGTTAAAAATTTATACCTTGACGTGGTCTTTCTGTAGTGAAAATTCGTCATGTAACGCATGAAGAAATTACTTCTGCAGTGAAAGATTTATAGCATGTTCTCTAGTGACGTCATTAACCCTAACATTAACCTTAAGTTGACCCTAAAAGACCAAAAAAACGCCGAAACTGACCTCCACCGACCACAGAACCCAGCTTTTAATAGCCACTGAAAAAGCTGCTGACTTTTTTAGTCATTCGCTCATAATCTCAGAAAATATACCATTTTAGCCACTACACATGACCTGTTGATTTTTTCTAGGTGGAAACTGTTACACGTTTGGTTATTGTGGGGGAAAATGGTAGGCCTACGTATTTACATCAAAGATATTAGAGTTTTACTAAACTCTTATATCTTTGTCTACATTGTATACAACACCGATTTTTCCGGGGGAAATTTATTCCTGGAGGAGAGGACTTTCCTACTCCCCTCCCCAGAAACGTCTGGATGAAACACTGCTCACGACCTTAGACCTACTGATAGGAAGTAACGAAGTGCCAAATGCTCATTCGACAAGGTTTCCGTCGCGGAAATGTTGAAATTTATGCGCTGGAATTTTCATTGCAGAAGATATGGGCCTAAGCTGACCCGTCTTTAAAATTCTTTTTTATTATTTCTAAGTAAAGATATTGACTCAAATTTTCATAACAAAATTCCATACCACCTGCGGCGTACACAAAGCATGCAATTAATAGTGCTGTAGCGAAAAACATTTGTGAATAATTTGTTTCAAGAATAAAATAGTCATTTGCAAACGCGAACACATTAGGTCTACAGCTACAGCAGACGACAAATTACAGCAGAGTAGTAGAGGACACGAAACTAAAGAGGTCAACGTGTGCTGTTCCATTGCTGCCAACGGCCTCTATTGTCGTAAGCTGTCGTTAAACTAGAAAAGCAGTCCTTCGAAAGGGCAGAGGCCTACGATATTTGTTATTTATACTGTGGATAGAGTCACAGCTAGTATAGTTATCTATACTGTGATAGTGTGATAGAGTTCTCCCGGAGGCTGACGATCGAATGCAAAGAATGTTTCGTATCCGTATGCCATATTCTGATTATTCTTGTCTTTTAATGTAGCCTACATGTTTATATATAATGTCGTCTGTAACTCAGAATGCTGTCTGCAACTGAGAATTAAAGTTGATACTTAGGCCTACTTAAGCGCAATAAACCAATGCCCTCTACGACGATGTGACTACGTCCCAAGGAATGGTCAGAAACAGTGATTCCGTTAAGGTCTGAATTCTTGGAGTCATGGACGCGCATCACATCAACAAAATTGGAGTCCACACCAAATGGATAAGAGTCATGGACTCCACACCCATCAATTTTTGGAGTCCCATCGGGCCATATAGTAGGCCAAATGTAAAAAATTCCGAACTTCTTATATTACAGGCGACAAAGGGTCCAACCATTAGGCCTATTATTACGTAACCTACGCAAAAATTCGTATTTTTGACCCTCTCATTCTGTTGCAACTCGTACATTTTGCGAACAGCCACATGCGTACGTAAAAATTAGCTCTAGCCCTCCTCCGTTTACAAAAGTTCATTTAGGCTATATAGCTAAAGTCAGCTATAAAATTCATTTTACCGTTGGCTATTTTTTGTGTGTTAAAATCTGAAGTTGTCGATACCAATACAGAAAATACCAAGTCATAAACTCATAAATTACAGCCAGCTTCTCCAGAGGTAGGCTGAATTGGAATGAACTATAGGCCTGTATCGTGGGATCGTGAAAGGTCAAGTAGGCCATAGGCCTATAGGCTATAGCCTAAGCCAACGATAAGTTTTATAAGCTTTTAGTTTTTAAAATTTGAGAGCAAATTAGCAGCCATTTAGAAGCAAAAGCTGGTGTTAGAGCACAATCAGATTGCATCATATTGCATTAATAGGCTATTGACTGGAGAGCGCCTCTGAGAGGGCTTCTTGTAGAGGCGTTATGTAACTTAATGAATGAATGAATGAATGAAGGCAGAGCCTGAGAGAGCTAAAATGCGATTGTCGTTAGCAATGACATCATTTTAAAAATAAACAGGGAAATTTTAGGACACTATAGCATATATAGACCTGATCTACTAGTACCAATCTTCCCGACGATAGTAAATTTTATACTTTCCAAGAAAAAATATTTTAGCATTGCTGTACTCTTTTAATTTTCTGGATTTTAGGATCTATCCGACGACGATCATTAGGCCTACTTTTTAAGCCAGCTCTTGGGAATGGTTGAATGATATAATATTGCTGACATGTCCAGTGGCGGAGACCTAGGGGGGGACAGGGGGGGACGGTCCCCCCCAATGAAAGTGTTGGGGGGGACGGCCCATGCATTTGTCCCCCCCCAATGTTTGAGCGTCAAGCCTTTTTTTGGCGGCGAAAATAGAAAATTTCTTTGAGATTTTGGCCGGATGACTAAAAAAAAAAAAAAAAGGTCATCAACTTTTTTGGCGGCGAAAATAGAAAAATTTCGTCGAGATTTGGGCGGATGACTAAAAAAAAAAAAAAAAAAAAAAAAGGTCATCAACTTTTTTGGCGGCGAAAATAGAAATTTTTTCCGAGATTTCGCCGGTCGTCAGAAATTTTTCGGAAAATCTCGCGTCTTTCCGTCCCCCCCAATTCTCGGCCCAGGTCTCCGCCTATGGACATGTCGATGGTTTAGGTCTAGGGCTCTAGGCCTGCATGTAGGCTAAATACGTCTGTTCTGTTCTGTTCTGTTATCAGCCATCCTCAATCCGAGGTAGACCTGGGAGTGACTTTGGTCAGCTAATCTGACCCCACTTGACCCTAAAGTGACTTGAGGTCGACTTGAAGTCGACTTCTCGGCGTCAAAACGACTTGACCCGACTTGGCAGAAAAACAACCGACTTCCGACTTGAAGTCGACTTCTGACATGGTACTAGCCATTAGCCTAGGTCTATTGTACGGCTACTAATGCAAGAATTAAGTCAAGCCAGTTTTTCTGCAAGCATTAATTTCATTTAGGCCTACAAATGAATAATGAGACCTGAAAGTTAAAATGTTATTAAGCCCATTTCAAGCTGTCTGTGTTTCAGTTTGAATAGTTTTGTGATGCTTTGGGCCATCTATAGTAACCTAGAGTAAACAATGCGATGGCAAATTATTAGGCCTATGAATGTTAGCTTGTCCATTGTCTGTGATTATTCAGATTACACTCATTATTATTATTTTTTAATATTAATATTAAATAAATTTGTAAAAAGCGCAAGGTCTAAGATAAAATAGCGGACCGTGGACTGCATGGTTGCACTGAATGGCGTGTTTTGATAAACTTAATTTGTAATTCTGTTTTCATAATTATTTGGCCACTAACATCATTTCGCAACTTAGCATATAGTATTGCAAGCGCATCATCCTACAGTAGGCTACTACAGCTACTAGGCCTACTCATTGACAGTAAAGTCTTTCATTGTCCAGTTGGCCCTACAATTTTTCCGTCTGCAGACAACTCCAGACTGATGCAGCGCTCCAAAGTAGGCCTATATCGCCAAACTATCGATTTATTATAGGCCTCGTAGATCCAGCTTTCTTTGCGCCGAATTCACTGACCACTAGAAGTTCACTGATTGCTTGATAAGCACACGTAGCCTACGTGCTAATATTTTAGTAGCATTTTGCTTCACCATTTTAATTAAGCGCATGCCTAAGCGTGATGTTTAAGCATAAAAGTACAAATTATATGAATAGACCGGCAGACGGCAGTCTGCACGATAGCCTACCGGCAAAAATAATCAGTAGCCTAGCCTATAATAAGTCTCTGTTTAGCGAAGGTCTCACTCATTCTTGTAAAGCACTAGGCAACAAAAGCTGCTCAAATGTTGTCACAATCATTGGTTTGAAGTGACAAATTTAACTATGTCTGTGTCTCAAGTCGGTTTAAGTCGACTTGAGGTAAAAACAACTTCAAGTGACTTCTATCTACAAAATTCGACTTGGGGTCAGTTGCGGTGAGCAGAAACGACCCGACCCGACTTGGGATGACCAAGTCGACTGGGGTCGACTTATTGGGGTCGACTCCCAGGTCTAATCCGAGGGTCGGCCGTATCATGTACAATGTTCCTCCAACGTTTCCTGTCCTCCGTTAGTCTTATCATTTCTCCCAATGTCAATCCAGTCCATTCCTTTATGTTACCCAGCCAGTTTGTTCTTGGTCTTCCTCTTTCCCGGTCTCCTGGCATTGTGCCCGGCATGATGTCTTTCTCAATGCATGTTCCCTCTCTTCTCATAATATGACCAAAATAAATCATTTTTCTTTCTTTTACTGTCTTCAGCAGATTTCTCTATATACGTCACTCACTTACAAAGAAATGAAATATTCATAAATAGGTCATTGCATAAAGTATTCACCAATCACCACTAACCAGTCAGTTAGCCTAATACGCAATGCATAAACTGAGACAGTTACACATAATAATTATATGGACCCCACGGTATTTCTTATTGGTGTCCCATGGACGCATCGTTAATTTATTTGTGCGTCCATCCACAACTTCAGTGCGTCCATGGACGCACCTTTATTTTTGTGCGTCCGGCGTCAAAATTTGTGCGTCCGGGACGCACGGACGCACGTTAACGGAATCACTGGTCAGAAAGTAGCCTATGTCAACTTACTTAGCTACATAAAATCATGATATAGGCCTAAATATTTCTAATCGTGATTGTAATCAATTAAGCAATCAGACCGAGGTACTATCAAGAAAAGGTTCTTTAGCAGCAGAATAGTAATGGCTTGGAACGAGCTGTGATTTTTAAGCACTGGAGACAGTCAGCAACTTCAAGGAGCAGCTAGAGCAGATAGGATTTTAAGACATTGTTTTAGTAGTGGCTTCACACATATCTTGAGACTTCCGAAGACCTGAACCACTGTAGGCCTAATTCTGCCTAAACTCGAGCTGTTATATTATTTTTTTATTCAACAGTTTTTTTAACGTCATCATTTGACATCACAGGCCGTTGACGACAAATTCCTCGACAATACAAAATAAAATACAGTGCAGTCAAAAAGCACAGAATAATTATGGACATAATATTATGCAGAAATGCAACAGTTAAATGCATAGGCGGAGTTTATCAGGGGCTAAGCCCCCACGTAGGGACAGATTCAGCTTTTTTTACGTGAAAATTGTATTTTTCACGGGTTTAGCTTCCAAGAAGGTCCAGTAAATTCAGATCCATATAGAAAAATTGGTTTATCACATCGTTTTATAACATTGCTTTGGTTCTTTGTAATGTCTCCATAGTCCTGTAGAGCTGTATACTACAAATCATTTTCCAAAGACTTGCGAGTTGCAAAATGCATCAGATTCTCCTTGCATATCTTTTTCACTGAATCACTGTTACCATCTAATGTGATCCACGGCCAGTATTTGCTCGGTATAACCTAATAGGTTCTCATCTTTTATTATTTTTCATTTGTTCAATAGCTGAACCCTCCTAGGGTGCTGAACTGCTGATACTTAGGCCCACTGGCACAACTTTGATTTTTTAGAATAAACAGTTTTATTCTTCTGTGTAAATCAGTAGGCCATACGTGATATGCTCTATCTACAATAATGGAAATAGTTATTTACAATTTTTAATAAAAACAATTCTCGTGTGATGCCCAATGTAAATAAGCTTGACTGCTTGAGTTTTAATTGTTCAGCCCATGTACTGCCGGATTTCGACAACTTTTAACTACTGATTTGGATTCTAACACTGCCTGTGAAAGGGCGATTCATCAAGGGATGGTTATGTATGAATTTATGCTGACAGGATCGAGGTTAATGAAACATTGTACAATCAAGCACAGCATTTTACGTATTTTAAACAAAGTTCATCTTTTGATGCAGATATAAACAAAAAGTTAAAATAATTAACTGTGAATCAGCATTTATCTTGTGCACATTCGAGAGCAACTGGAAGTCATAGTCAGGATTCATTCTTGGTGACAGTGGCCATGTATATATATATATATATTATATATATATATGTATATATATGTGTGTATATATATATATATATATATATATATATATATACACACACACACACATAATATGTATACTACACAACTGGCTCGCCTGCTGTCAATGTTCTTTTGCCCAGGGATGAGGCACACAACACAACTCACTGTGGTACGGCATCATGTTTTACCAATGAGCGATGCATTGAAATTCTCAAGCTTCAGTGGTATTGCCTCACACATAGAGCTTGCAGAACTTAGCAATAACAAATGGCCTATGACATTATTATCTTTGCACAACCATGCCGGTGAATAAGCTGGTATCTCTTACATGTAGGCACTGAGAAATTCTCAAAGATTTCACAACTGGTACAGAACTTAATCACAGATCATGCCTCAGGCAATGGCACTGCAGCAGTACCTATTTGCACCATGACTGTGCAGACACAAGTAACTGCAGGAAGGAAGCAAGAGGTGTGGTGCTGTGTATAAACACCAAGTGTGACTAACTGCATGCGAATTATCTGTCTCATAGCTACGTTAACTGCCTTAGTGGGGTTATTGTAAGGCGCTATATAAGAGTCCATATACAAGAGACAGACCAATATGTCACCCATCTATCCAAAACCAGGCTTATTTTGCAATGCACGCTTCTGAGATAATGGCTAAAATGTTATATTAGAAACTTAATTTTCAATGTTGAGTTTTGATAGAAAATTCTAAATAAATGTTTTAAACACATTAAAACAAGTCGTGAAAAAAATTAAATTTTGTCTGATATTTTAGATGATTTTACTATAACTTTTCCTGAAATTTCCCACTTTCCCACCATTAATAGCCTTATTCGGCATAAGGCTAGCATAATGAGGCACGAATAAATAGCCCAGACTTACTGCCCATTATGCAGCCCGGCATATATTTGTTGCAAATTACATTCAATTCTACACATACTTGCTTAAGAAGATGCATTCCAAAGTTATACAAAACTTCAAATGCATTTTTCACAGAATTGTAATTCTTACAGCATATTATATTTACTCATGACTTTGGCAGAAACATGAAACTTCGAAAGTTAAAAACAGAGATCTTACTCTTTAAAACGATGTATTCATGACTCAAATTGTAAAAAAATTGACTTAAGCCTAGTTTTGGTCAGATTGGTCAAATATGCCATATTTTATTAGTGGCAATACAGTCACGTCTGATATCAAAACTTTGTGTATGGTAACTGAAAACATATCGTTACACTGTTTCTCTCATTAATCTGCTATATAAATGGGAACCAGTCAGTAATTAATTCCGTTTTGAACAGTCAATCATCACTTCATGTCTGATGATTGTCCAAAGTGAAACAAAATAAAAATATGATTACGAAATGAAAGTGAGAAAACAAAATAAATTTCTGTATTAAACATTAGCATTAAACAACCAACAGTCATCAAGCACAACTGTATCAATTCCGACTTCATTTAATATAGGTCTGTAGGTCCTTAATCCTGAGTAAGGACTCCTGCATCAGTACCTCATTCAGTTCAGTCTGTGATCTATTCAGCTCGATTTGTGATTTCATGAGTTCTTTTTTGCCTGTATTGGTTTCTATCTCAGACAAAAGCCAAGTATTCAGTAGTTCATCTCCTTTTTTCGGCATTGGATGTCTCCGCTTCCTACGCTTCAAATTGCTGCCGGTACCGTATTCAGATACACCAGAAGGAACGGGACACAGTTCATCCTGTCGAATGTCAACACCACTGGTTTCCGAGGAAGCTGCCAAAGAGATGCACGATGATAGCTTACACAGACTGCGCTTTGCCCTTCTAAATGGAAGGCTGGAAGCAAGGTCAGGCATGTTGCTCGTTGATGCCATCTGAAGGAACGAACTGGTACTGTCACCTTCCTCTGTGGATCACAAAATGCACAGACAATATCAGTGTCAATATTATCACAGTCACTATTTTTCCTGCAAATCTGTAAAAAAAGAATCAATTTTAAGCTAATATACCTGGTTTGTACAGTGAGCAGCAATAGCTCTTAGAGTTACCTTTGGGTAAAGCAACAACCAAAACATCAAAATATGAACATATAACCTCAGAACCTACAACCTCTTTGTATTGGCATCCTGTTCAGCAAAGATTGACTTCATATTGGTGCAAATAAATTAGTAATTACAATTCATTTATGTGGCCAGTTGTTTATGAAAAGTACCACACAAAACTTCTTAATATTCAAATACATATGCATATGCTAGGTATTTGTAAAGTCTGAACAGAAAATATACAAATAAATGAGTTGATAAAAATGTTTTTAAAGCATATTTGTGACCCATCTGCGCAAAACCAGTCGTAAGTCGAAAATTTCCGTTTCAAGAAAACAAGCAAAAACTAGAGCAAGGTCAATATTTTCCAATTGTTAGATTATAGCAGAAAATTATTTTTGAAATAATTTTTTTTGCAAAAAACCAAAAAGTTTGAGTTAAGATAACATTGAAGAGTATTACTTGAATGATTTCTTGCAAGTTATGATTTACAATTTATATTATTAGGCCAACTTAGATGCATTTTTGTCGAGAAATAGTATCCATAATGCAAGTAGTTTTTCATCCATAAATTCAGTTTGGATCTAGATAAAGCGATAAAATTGGTATCATTTTAAAGAGAATTTGTTCCTCTTTAAAACAGTACATTAAACTTAAAAAGTAAAAAATTCGATTTACGACTGGTTTTGCGCAGATGGGTCACATTTGTTCATACATTGCAAAAACTATTACTGACCCTCATCTTCCAGCAGAGTCTTCACAACAGTAGTTGTAGTCAATGAGCTGGTGGCAACTGTAACAAAAAGACATTGTCTGAATAAGCATTGTCAGTTGTTAAATTGTTTATGACCATCACATGTATGTACAATACTCAACTATCAGACAGGCATAATTGCATATGTTCCAACTCATAAATGGCTTATCAAAGTCAACACATATACAACATTTGATTGACGTTGAGAAAAATGCCATTGAAGATTTTTGATAACTGGTACCTCTTTGGTAAAAGCAGAATCTATTCTGCAACATTCCTGCATTTTTTTTATTGCTTTCCACATTCAATCACACACCAAACATATATTCATGTTAATAACTAAAACTGGCATACCACAGGATGAGTGATTACCAACTCATCATAGTGTGAATGTGTAACTGTGTATGTACGGCCAAAAAAAGAATCATGTGTTTCTGGTAACCCGACCGACCCATTTCTATTGCAGCGACTCTGATAATTTTGTGGGAATTTTTTTTAAATTTACAGTGAAATTGCCTTCCGTACATGAGGTGTACAATCTGGTATACCAACAACCGTTTTTCAGGGTATATAGGGCCGTTAATTAGAGTAATCAACCGTTTCTCATGGAAAAGGCAGGGGCTTGTGGGTGGATGGGGAGAGAGTAATAGAGCTGAAAGGAGTGGTTTTCTCATAGTAACTTTTGCAGGTAATCCCTATAGCCTGTAGCAAATGATGGCTATACAAAGCCTGCTTCAAGTTTATAGTTTAACTAGCTACATTTGTCCATCCTAAGGCAGTCCATTTTTGCTCACTGTGCCTTCCTAAGCTCACTAGGCTCCCTTGTGATCACTGTGCCCTCTTTGCTCTCTGCTCTCTTTTGCTCACTGGGTTCTTGTGTTCACAGTGCCTTCTTGTGCTCACAGTGCTCTCTCCTACTAACTCTGCTCTCTTCTGCTCACTGAGCAGTTCTCTTTTAAATCGAGCACCGATTTAACATTTATTCATTCAAGTATTTATACATCACACTACTCAGAGCGGCTCCCGACTCCAACATGGCCAAAAAGAACAGCTTTCAAGTGCTTATAGAATGTTTCATTTTATTTTATTTATTTCTCCATATCTATAGCGTCCCTTCAAGCAATCTACTATCAACATAGGCGCTCCTGACTACAGCGCGGACACGGCATCAGAGTTTCACATCGAAGCATCCAAGCAAGGACTTGCTCAAGGTCCCTACGTGGTGGCTTGAGGTGGATTCAAACTTGCAACTCTCCGGCTGCAAGGCGACAAACATGCCCACTACACAACTGCACCGCATGAACAATGTGTGTCAGAGAGTGATCTAGGGAACAGGGGCAGTTCAAGAGGGAGACCATTCCATTCTGCCGGGCCAAACGCCCAAAAAGCTTTGCATGATGAAGATACGAGCAAATGGGACAGAGAGCACTTCCCTACCAGCCAAGTGTAGGGATCAACTAGTCCGAGTACCCGACACAGGTTGACAAAGATCACGTAGGCCTAAATACCTAGACCTAGCGGGCATCACCATATCAAGGAGGAGACTATATTCAATACACTGACAGACAGGAAGTCAGTGCAGAACTTCTAGCATGTAATTTGAAACGTGACTAAATTTGGGCATTTGACAATAAGGCGCGCTGCAGTGCATAGAAAATGGTCAAGGGTATATAGCCGATCAGATGGTAAACCAAAAAAAGGGATAGGCAGTAGTAAGACGAGCTGTGACAAAGGAATGAACATGTAGTTGCAGCGCCAGTTGAGACAGAGCGAGCGACAGTGAGAAGCTGGCGCAGTTGATAGAAGCAGAAGCAACTGAGATGGGGTACAAAAGTAAGTTCCTGGTCTAGTAGGATGCCAAAGTCTCGGACCAAGATGAAGAAATCATATATATACTGAGTAACAAGAGAAATCTTGTGACGGCGATGGGTGACTGACTACATCCTGGCTGCCAGTCTCGAGTAGGGTTGCCAGGCGTCCGGTAATGAACCGGACAGTCCGGTATTTACACGAACTGTCCGGTCAGAAATTTCAGACATTACCGGACATGGCTGTGTCCGGTAAATAATTATTGCTAGCAACAAGTGTATTTGGAGTGTATAGTTTCTTCGGGCCATGAAAATATCTGCTTACGATTTTCCCGCGTATGGATCGCCTAGTGAAACAAAGCAAAATTTATAGCCTACATACCGATCATCGTCGAAATGACGGCGTCGTTAAATAAACTATCATAACAGAGCCAAATAAATACATGATGCACGGATCATACTAGCCTGTATACCTTTGTGCGTATAAAGTTGGAGGCTGGATTCATAGTTCAAATGATGGCTGAACCGAATCTCCGTATTTAGGCCATGTCGCTGTCTGTCTGTTTGTTCGTCTGTCTGGCTCTCTCTGCACGATATCTCCCTCTCTGTCTGTCTATCTCTCTCTTTTCCCTTAAGGCTTAAACACGGACGCTTGTAGGCCTAATCTGTCCGTGCTTATCTGCCTCTCTATCTCTGTCTGTCTGTCTGACTGTGTCAATCTGCCACTCTAGCTCGCTCTGGTCTTTCTAGCCTGTCTCTTAACCACCCCTCCCCATTGATTAATTATGTCTGTCTGAATACAAAGATATTCGCGCCTTAATGATGCGATCGCATTTAGCTTTGAAGGTCTAGAGGTCAACTGAGGTTATCTACAGAATGGAACTGAGTGCTAAAATCGTTAAATGTATTTTTAATATTGTTTAATATCCCAATTCAGTCATTACTCATTCGTACCGGCGCCAAATTTTCAAATTAGCCACTATAATAATTATATACATATAGGTTTATGCATAATTTTATCCGCCCTTCAGATCTATCATATAGGCCTTGCTGTACTTGGCTGAGTTTCTAAACGGACGTCTGGATTTAAAAAGCCAGTTTATCTAGGCGTCCGTGGTTTGGCTCTCACATTGCAACTTCAAAACAGTCCCCGGCACCGATACTGCCTTTTATATATATATATATATGTGTGTGTGTATATATATATATTATAATATTAATTATCCAACGTTGCCCGGGAAATTTCGGTTTTTCGCCCCCCCCCCGCCATGCCTCACCCCACCACACACACACACACACACACACACCTGTAACGTGATAGCCATTGTCCGGTAATTTTCTGAAGGCCACCTGGCAACCCTAGTCTCGAGAAACCTCTAGCGGTATCAATTTCACTTGAGCCACCTGAAGGGCTTTCGGAAGTTCCGCAGCTTAAACGATGGCAGCGCCGTAAGAATCTGCCCCAGAAACTCTACACACACGTCCCCAATAATACATGCATGTCTCTGGCATTTCTGTATTTTCAGCGTTTTCGGGAAGCTAGGCTGGCTAAGAAAAGACTTAAGCGAACCTGATTCAGAAGAGCCACTTTGACCTTGGCGAGCATGTTTCCTTGGAGATAACAGCGCAGCTTCCTTTTCTTTAAGTTCGCTATGTGTCTCTTTGTGAAAGGCTTGCAGGTGAGCTTTCAGATTTGTAGAGTTGCGTCCGGAAATTCTTTTCCCGCATACATCTGTCGCACCAACAACGAGGCACTCGCAACAATTTGTTTCTATATGATGCTTAAAATACTTCCAAACTCCGCTAGTTTTAGGTCTACCAATTGACTTTCGTTTCGACATTTTATAAAATCCCAAAGATCGAAACGAATAGAATCAAATATTTTGAAAATATTTACGAACTGCCGTGCGCATCCTATCACGTGATCATACCGGATGCCGCCATTCCATAGACATTTATAGATGCAAGATGTCTGTGCGCCAATATATTTTATTATTAATAGACCGATGATGGAGAGGATATATTTACCAACGTGCTTACTTAATTTCCTTTTTATTTGTTTGCATTGCTTAAGCTTCAGTTAGGCCAACCGCTTTTGGCCAGTTTCTTGAATTTCGATGTTTGTTACAAATTTCGCTTTTTTTCTTCAAGTTTTCGGTTTTACTTTCAATCTATCTAGCCTGGAAAAGGTAGATGGCTATGCCATTTGCCTAGTTTATTATTATACGGTGGCGCTAAATTATTATTGAAGTAGAAATAACTTAAATAATTAAACATCCAGAATACTTCCTACCCACGATGTCACCACCCCGCTGCATTTCTTATAAAAAAATTACTTTTAAAATATGTGCCACTTATTCATCGATTTGTCTTCACAAGCATAATAAATTCACAGAATGGATAGAGCGTTTTATCTATTATGTTGAAAAATATACGAAATCTGAAGACTGTGCTCCCATTCTAAGCTGTGCTCCATCTGGAAATATCAATCTTTGGGGCGTGGCTTTAAGGGGTCTAATAATTAATATTCGAGAGGTCTGCACGTCGACCGTTGTCGTGTAATAATATTATTAGATACATTAAGCTAAATAAGCTAAAAGGTGCGTAAATTTATGTTGTAATTCTTGTTAAGTAGAATTGTAAAGTTGCTTTGTTAATAATTTGTTGTCTTAAGTGTATTGGTGGGGCAGTATGAGATATTCTCTCCCATCGCTTTTCCACCTCCATTGCCAAATTTCTCAATAATGGTTAGCTAATCTCTTGATCCTCCTATGCACAACCCTTCCTAAACACTAGTAAACAGTGTCTATCATCCTAGAAGTTCCGCTTCAAATCGAGAAAATTCCATATTTTCCATATGCGTAGTGCTTCTGAAGATTTCCCCACGCAAAGCATGCCGAAATTACTAGTACGGCGGTTGGTTTTTTAACACGTTTCTGATGACGATACCCACAACCTTACCCTATCCGAACTTCACGACGCCTAACCTGACTCCAGTCGACACTTACGACTCAACACTTATTAGGGAAAGAACAAATTGTTGACTGTCTTAAGAAATGATACTGCCATTGCAAGCATGTTTTGAACAATGCACATACGGTTTTCAAATGAAGGTTTGCACCAAACTTTTGTTTCCATATTCGTTCATTCGTAACCGTATATAACGCCCCTTCAATATGCACAACAGTTTTCTGCCATATATCTACCCAGATAAAGCATCTTCAACTTGTCAAAAATCCACTAGCTAGAGCTGTCACCAGAACGCCTAAACATTGCCATTTCATTTCCTCCAATCACCACTAGTTGAAAATCGCATGGCAAAGTCACTTGAAAGTTCATCACTAACCTACAGCTCTTTACAATGCTCCTGGCACAAACATCTACATTGGCTCGTCACGATTCAACCATTATGCTCTACTCGATCATCTTCCTACCACAGTCTTCCCAACACCACTTGCTACTTATCTCCTCAACTCTTCAAATTTTAAGTTCCTCCACTAGTATCGCCACTCACCCTTTACCATCTACTTCAAGCTCTTCAATCTGCATTTCACTCTTTCTCAACTTAATGAAATCCATCTTTTGCAGCTTCTTTGCCTCTTCTCTATGGTCTTTTTGCAATCGGTCTAGGGTCTTATTGGAAACCCTTCTTGATTTGAGGCAGCACTTGCAAAAAAGACGGTTCCATGTCCTAAAAAAGCTGGTTCCATGTGCTAAAAAAGCTGCTTCCATGTGCTAAAAAAGCTGGTTCCATGTGCTAGAAAAGCTGGTTCCATGTGCTAAAAAAGCTGGTTCCGTGTGCTTGGCTTTCGGTGGCACTCTAGAAATTTGGTGATTAGAAAGTATTGTTTTGTGCTATTTTATTTCTGAAATCTTAGAAGTGAGTATAGATGTCTTCTGTCCAAATTGATTGTCGCCGCTTTTGTTTTAGAGAAGGAATGTTTTTCTTCAAGAAGTGGTGATTCATGTCTGATAGGTTGAATTTCACTGCAGACCTCAAATAAACACTGTATCAATGTATGTTATATTTGTTTTTATTTTAGGTGTACAGAAAGATAATGTCGAACTGTGATGTTGCAGTGAAGGATGCTACCGCTGGTCAACAACGTAAGATGTCATGTATGGGTCAAGTAACTGCTGTTACTCTGCCTTGTGATGGTTGTTGTTTGGTCTGTAAAGTTGAATGCTTGAGCTTTTTCTGATACTGTCCGATACTGTGTAACATGTTATGTTTTAGCTAAAACCAGGTTTTTTGTGATGATTCGATTTTCTTCGCCTGCTTTTTCAATCTATTCTTATCATTTCTAGACGTTAATCAATATTTTTAACTTCACAAGTAATACGTGCCCAGGGCCGGTAGAATAGATGTCAGTATGGCAGTGTGATCAGTCTGTTGCTGTCATGACCTTATCTAATTTTCGATTCCAGTTCTAGTTATTATGTTCTAGAGTCAAATGATGCAGTTTGTTAACAAAATTAAATATATTGTTTGAGCTTGATTAAAGTACTTAAGAATTGTAATTTATTTTATTATTTAAAACTAATAAGCATTCCAACGATTTTAAGATAAGTAATTTTTTTAAAATTTAAACTTATAAGCATTCTAACGTTTTTAAGACGTGTAATTTATTTTATTATTTAAAACTTATAAGAATTCCTACGATTTTAAGACATGTAATTTATTTTATTATTTAAAACTTATAAGAATTCCTACGATTTTAAGACATGTAATTTATTTTATTATTTAAACTGATAAGCATTCCAACGATTTTAAGATATGTAATTTATTTTATTATTTAAGACTGAAAAGTGTGTTAACGGGTTTTTTTTCATAATGTATTGATTGCATTAGAACACATAATTTATATTGAATAATGTTGCTCAAGATTAGTTGCCTGTAGAAAATTTAGTGCAGCTGTTTCAGCATCAACTGTAAAGATTGATTTAAGTTCCTTAAGTAATATCCTTAATAACATGAATTATGATTTAATTGGTAAACTAGTGATTATTCCAATTAAGTTAGGGTGGGCAATGGCATAAAAGTCAGTTCTTGTAAAGTGAATGTTTTGGGTTTATTTTGGGGTTCTTTTCAGTTTTCATACTTTTTTCATGGTAATCTGTGCTATTATATAGTTTACAACTTTAATGCTCTGCATTTTTTTATTCTTAACTTTGCAGTTGAAATGACTTTTGGTTGTTTTGAGTACTTGTAATTTTATTTTCTACTGTCTTGTACAACGGTAGAACGAACCAATTTATTATGTGTTTAATTAGCAATACATGTGTTGAACACTGCCTTAGTTTTCTTTATTTGTTTTTATTAGATTCTTGTTTAGCTGTGACACGATTTTCAGCTTTTTGTCATTTGAAGCATGAATTACATAAGAAACATAGAAAGGTAAGCTCTTCTAACTGACATAATTTACGGTTTTCTTTTTAAGGTAGCTAATAAATTTTTGAGATGCTAGTTTTTCTGTTAGTTTATCTGTCTTTCTGACCTGCATCTGTCTTCCTTTTTATCTTCCACTGTTTCTGTTCTTACTTATTCTTTGATTTGAGTTGTAACACAGTGCATGTGCTTGATGGGGATGAGTGATTGTGACGCCGATACATGATGAACGGTGTACTTTAAGTGCACTAGGGCATATCTTAGAAATGGTTTGTTGTATAGTTTCTGTCAACATTGAAAAGTACTTATAAAGAAGCCTTGGCTGATGTCCATATCTTTTAAAGCATTGTACTGAATGGCAGTTTTTGAATTGCATCCATCTACAGTAGAGTGGCTTGAAGAATAGGTTTTATCTCCATAGTCAAAGACTTCTACAGAACCAGTTTCTTCAAGCAATGGCAGCTAAAACGAGATTTGCCTCAATGTGAAGTTGTCAGTCTCTTACGATCCAAAGAGAGAATGGCATTTGACTGCAGCCAATGATCGCATCATCTGCAGGTGACCACAGTTGACTGTATGATGAGGAGATGACTGTGGTCGTCTTTTTCGATTCAAACATCTGCGTTTACAATTGTGGTCAAGTTAAATCATCAGAAGTGTCAGAAGTAGTGATCTATTCAGTGACTAAACATAAATGTATATGGTCACTGGATCTCTGTGAAGCATATTTTTTGGGTGTTTGGATTTGTTTCTATAATACAGCATCCCGATGCAAGAATGACAGAGTGCACCTGGCACAGGTGGTCAATTGTCATGATCATTCAGCTTCAGCAGCTGCACATGGTTATGCTGCGCCTACAATTGCATCTCAGCTGAGGATGAAATTGAGTGGCTTGGCTGCTACGTCACCATGCCAACGATACAGTAAGACCTCAATGGAATTTTTACAGCTCTGTGAAAATAATTAAAAGTCTACGTTATATACCTGATGACCTTCTTTTTCACTGTTGTCTCATATTATGTACTGAAGACACTTGAATTTTTTTTGTCTGTATCCAATTGATATATTGCAATATTAACAGTTCTCAGTTTAATGTGCAAAGGCATAGTTGCTACTTCATCGCTTTGGTGCTCACTGTTCTCTTACTCGGATATGTGTTCTCTTGCTTCATTAGTCAGTTCTGAGTTCGACACATTTAGACTGGACCTCTGCAGTTGCTGTCTGTCTGACATAGATCTAGTTCTGCCACTGAATGTGATGTGCAGTTTTATTTCTTCACTAAACATTTAACTGATGATGTTTGTTAATATAACTTACACATTAAGTCTTTAAAGACTATGTCATTATTTTTAATGTCGTTAAATGTGTCCAGTGGCCTAATTTCATCATTAAATGTAGCGAAAACCTCATGCCGTTGCTATCAAGCCAATGTGGGAGACATGGACAGTGCATTGATTGGATCCAGTTACATTGCTGCTTAAGCTATTGTTGCATTTATCCAGAGTCTGCAGAACCTTTCCTTCCAGTGTGTCATAGAAGAGACACCAGCAAGACGACAACTGCTAAACCATCGCATGGTAAATGCTCGACCAAGAAGGTGACCATTGAAAATAATGTTCCGAAGTTGAGTGAGAGGGCAGTGAGAGTACATCCACCTAGCAAAGCACCTTCCAGTGGTAATGAAAGACTTTCCGAGACCCATCATCATCTGCAAAACAACAGATTGAAGAATGCGAACGAGAATCAACCGTTTTCTTCAGCTGCATCAAATTCCCAGGTTAGGAAACTATCCATAGTTTTCTTTAAAGTTTATCGTCAGTTTCGTCATCTGTATGCACTATGCAAGGCTTAAAGTGCGACTGGATGGTCATGGATGGCGTCCATGCGCTTATTTTCAAATCTCAACACCGACCTGCCACTTATTAGGCCAGCACAGTTGGGAAAGGTAACAGGTGTCCAGACACTTCTTTTTCTACACTTCAAGCACTGTCTTGTCTGTATCTATTTATGTCGTGTCATAAATCAAGTAAAGTGTAATAAATTAGTTTAATTTCTTCATGGTAGTTCATATCGTCATATTGTTTTCATCAATCATAAGTGATTATAATTAATAGTATCGAATCACAGTATCGAATTACATGTCAAGTAATCATGTATGTGAGACCATATTGTGAGTGCGAAACCAGAACAGTACACTGAGTACAGCCATAGAAGTCAGCAGCCTGTGGATGGTCTCCTTTATTTCTTTCATCTATCTTTTCAGTTCCCTGCCTTTTATTACCTTCATCCTTGTTCTTCCACACCTCAGCTGCTTCACCTCCATTCACTAATGGCAGTACTACTAATGATCAGTAGATTGTCAAACAAGAAACACCTGGGATATGTCTTTTGGCATGCATTTGTTGTTTCATAATATTCTTTAATTATTAAATATTAAACATTGGTTATGAATTTTTATTACATTGAATACTAGACCTTTGAGAGCGTGTGAAAGCTGAACAGAAAAGTTTAGATGAAGTTGCCCAAAACAGGTGTTAACGGACACACGCGTATGTTGGAGTATGATGGTTAAATGCAGGCCCGGCCTTAGGCATAGGCAAAGTAGGCAGTTGCCTAGGGCGCCGCAGTCTTTGGGGGGCGCCGCGGCACCGGCGATTTCTATTTTTTGCACTATATTCTTTTAAACTGAGGACTCTGGAAAGAATTTAAGATAATTATTGATTTCATTGCACCAATTCAGGCAGACCTAATTCAATTTCAAAGACTGCATAAATTTTATATCGACTAATAAAATTCGATTTTTAACGGCATTCCGTACTCTTTGTTCTGTAGTCTAGGCCTATATGTCTATAATAGACACGATATCTATGGGTTAATACTGACATAAAGTGACATCTTTCGACTGAATACGCCAACAACTGAAGAATTGTGTTATTTATAGTCGTTGTGTCTGGTGTGAATCTTTTTATCTTAAAAATTAAATGATATCAAACCCTATGATTCCATGAAGCATCAAAAGTTATCGGGTGCCCAAAGCCGTAAGAAAAAAAACTGAGACAAGTTTATCTGTCAATGTTAGCGCCCAATCGTCAGCTATAGACCTAGTAATTCGGACTACGCGACGCTCAATTTCGATAGTGAAGATCAGGGCTGGCCTCAGGCACAAGCAAAGCAGGCAGTTGCCTGGGGCGCCAAATTCTAGTGGGGGAGTCATTTGCAAAAATGTATGTTAATAGCCGTTTTCACTTTTAGCCATAGTGCACGAAATTGAATTTGTAACAACCTTCTGTGTACTAATAACAAAAATATAAATTGCTTGGCTGAGTGTAAAGGCTGGTTCATCTTTGGATTCTGAAGTGGGCTGAACAATTAAGTTTGAGTGGGGATCAGAGGGCGCGAAATGTATGCTTTACCTAAGGTGCCCAATGCATGCTTTGCTTATGGCGCCAAATTTATGCTGGGGCGCCAAATGCATGCTTTGCCTAGGGCGCCATTTTAGCTAAGGCCGGCCCTGGTTAAATTGAAATGTTTTGTTAACATTTGACTCCATCCATGTTTGTTGCAGTTAAAAGACTTGAACCGTGACAAAGGAACGAGCAAGCAAAAAGTTCAGCAACTTGCAAAGGTAAGCAGCGCAAGAAAGGTCTCGGCTGCAAGAAGACCGGATGAAAAGAGTAAAGAAGTATTGAGAGGAACACCTCCAAAGCTCAATCAAACAAAGAGGTGATTATATCAATGTTGCCTGTTGGTTTATTACTCTGTCTTTGTGTAAATGTTTCTGCATATTTATGTAGACTGAAGCTTATTGAGGTTCTGCATGTGTACTCTGATAGATCAAAGTAGCTAAGAATCATGTTTTTTAGCAGCAGACCAGTGAATCTAAGACTTGTTCAAGGGAACTCTGAAGAGATTTGTACACAATGATGGTTAATCTAGAATTCTAGATGGTGGTTAAAATAGATGTTTTACTTTAACTATGGACTGGAGGGTTAGCTGGTGCAAATATAGCTTGAATATTAAAAGGCTCTCTTGGATGGAATTTCTGTAGTTTAGGGTCCTCTTGGTGACATAATGAGTTCTTGGCGACAATAATTGCCTAATAGGCCTACATGTTAGTGATGCTTCTACCCATGCCTAACGATATGTCAATGTCACTCAAGCTATGTTGGGATTGTTTCAGGCATTTCAAATGAGAATTATTAAAAGCCATGGTATGTATGATTAACAAGTAGGGTGTAGTGGTATTGTGATGCACAGGTGTGTTTAACAGTAAACTAAGGGTGGATATAGGATTTTATTGTTATGGATGCAATGTGATGGTTGGGAATGGGGATTCATTCATTCATTCAGAGCATTTATATGGTGTCCCTTCAAGAAACTACTCAGAGACGCTCCCAGCCCAACCACGACCAAAGAAAAAAGACTTGAGAGACTTGTAGAACCCAGCCGGATTGACCACAAGTAGAAAGCAAAGTGTAACCGGGAGGTCATTCCAGACAGTAGGTCCCACGACCGAGAAAGCATGGCGCTGCTTAATAGCCAAGCGAGCCCGCAGGACCAGAAGCTCTGCCCTAGCCGAAGAGCGAAGCACACGACGTGCTGCAATGTCAGAGACTGGACAGCAAAGATCATGCAAGTATGACAGAGCACAGCCAAGAACACAGCAAGAGACCACTGCGATATGAGGTCCCCTAGGACACAGGCAGCCAGTGCAGTACATCACACACATATAAGCAGAGACGGGAGCAAATTTATGAAGCCGCCCAACAAGGCGAGCAGCCGAGCGTAAGACGCGATCAAGTCACCCCAGAACCCCAAGGGGAAGACCAGCAAGTTGGGAGTAACAGTTGTCAATCCGACTTCTAACAAAGGCGTGGACAAGCACAACAACCGCGCCATGAGAGAGAGCGAGAGACCACCCAGAGCTGACGAAGCTGCTTATAGGGGGGAAAATATGGTAAAACAATCTGAACACCTACCGATCCACCAAAAATGAACTGCTTAGGACTACTGACTGGATTTATAAACGTATTGTATTTGTTTTGGCTGTGCTGTTGGTTAGGACTACTGTGGGAAAGATGACGCAAAGTCGTGCTGCTCCTGAATTGTCCAGGACTAGTAATATGAAGAAGGATCCTTTGTTTGAGCAGATGGTTGAGGAAGAGCAATACAGGTGGTTGACTGAAGTGAAAGAAATAGAAGACAAAAGAAAAGAGGTGGGTAATTTTCAGTCTTCCCTGGTATGTTAATTCATTGATTGTGCTGGTCTTCTTAAAAAAAGTCGGGGTCTGCAGATTGTATCAGTCACTTTATATTACTTCTTAATCTGTCCATATCTACCTTATTGCAATTTATCATGTGTGCTTCAATTGTCACTCTCACTTAAGTCAACCTAATTTCACAGAAGCAAGACTGTTTTGTACCTTCTGTGAACTCCCGGAACTTCATAGGTGCCTTAATTCGAGTTTTTCTGTCAACCTGTGGCCGTCAAGGAGGTGTAACTATTGTTTGCAGTACTTATACAACTGTCTTCAAAGTATACATGTGCTGCCATATTTAAAAGGTCCAGATTTTTTAACTTGACAAGGTTGTTGAGATAAGTTTTTACAGTAATGGTTGTACAGTATTAGGATATTCACAGCCCTCAGATCACCTGATTCCGTGCCAAACTTGAATTTGCTGTGAGACTTTTTGTTGGATGGATGGATCCAGATTTGACGAGGGCCTGTGACAACAGAGGCCGTTGCCCTCGACAGAAATTTTTTGACATATTGCAGCACTTTATAGATTATTAATAGTAGCAGAAACTTTTTGTTCTTTAATGGATTTCACTTTCAAAGCTTTGATACAACATACTTGAATGCTTTCAACTGACGTTACTATTTTGTCTTTTGATTGCTGTAGTGCTACTGCATTAACGAGAACTTGCGCATCAACTTTAAAGTTGAGTGGATCAGTTGCAGCAAAGGTGCAGCTCCAACTCCAACGGACGCTTTGGATAGTACAAGTCAACACATGGAAAGCAGAAATAAGGACTTCACTGAGAATTTGGATGTTGAGGTTAACACTGGGAAATCACAAGATAGGAAGATCAATGAAGAAGTGATAGATGGTTCTGGAGTCATATGGGAAACTTCAATTGTTGAAGGGGTGCTGGTTGATGCTTATAGATTGTTGTGTAAGGAAACATCAGTAGGTGATGCAGAGCAGTTGTCCCATAAGGAAACGTTTGTTGAGAAAACTGAGAATAGTGGTGATAAAATAGTTAGAGAAGCATCAGTTGAAGAAGCAGGAACAGCTGACTTCAAGCTAAATTCACAGCCGGAAGGAGGTCATGGTGATACAGAAGAAACAGAATCAGAGAACAATTATTTTGTTGCCAACTCAGTTGCTGAAATGGAACCAAGTTGGCTTGATGGAAACTATGATGAGAAATCCACAGGAGGTCAGAAAAGTTCTTTAACTGCTGACAGTTGTCGATTACGTGATGGAAAATCAGCAGAATTGGAAGCAAGCAGTACACAGTTGGTAATTGGAATGTCACAAGTTGGATCAGGGACAGATGGCTTTGAGGTTAAGTGTGAAATTGAAAAATTACCTGAAGAAACCACTAAAGCAGTTTGTACTGATAACAAAGGGATGCTCGAAGGATCAGTAGTTGCAGCAGAAAGTGAGAATGCTGCCGATTGTATGGCTAGAGATGTATCACTACAGAAAGCGGAAGCAAATAATTTTGCATCAGATGCAGAGACACTTGTTCCCAACGTAGAGTCAGGGTACAAAGTGTTTTGTGATGCAACAGAGAAAGATGACACTAAGGACATAGTTTTACAGCTGTCAGACGTTGAATTAGAAAGAGGTGCATTTGAAGGAAAATCAGATACAGTTGTGATACGGGGTGACGCTGGGATGGGTGATGTTGAAGAAATATTAGAAAAACAACAGGTTACTGTTGATGCAAATGGACAGACAGGGTTTGAGAGGAAAGATGATGAAATGAATAATTATGTGTTTGAGGATTTGCATCCATTAGTAAATGGAAAAGGTAATTTATATTCTGGAATACTGCAGACTCAGAGTGAGGAAGGATTTTATGAAACTGAGAACAGTAAAATGCCAATACATGTGATCAAAGGGCCTGAGCAGAATGCTTCTGCATCACAGATTGAGATAGAGACAGGCAGTGGTTCTCTATCAGCTGAATGCACTTCTTATGGTGATCAAAACCTGAGGCATATGTGTCATTCATCAGGAAGAGATGTCAACTTCCAAGAATCTTTAGAAATGTCAAAGGGAAAAGTCAAGTCGTGTCAAGAAGATGTAGTCATGCAGAGTAAGTCAGCACCGAGAGAGTTAGATAATATCAGGAATGAAACAGACGTGCAGATGTCATTTCAGAGGAAGTCTAATACCACTGGAAGCAGAGACAGCAAAGGCTTTCAAGGATTAGAAAGTAATGTGTCTTGTGATGCAAGCGGTTTGACACGAGGTTTTGGCAAGAACCCAAAGCAGAATTTAACGATTAAAGAAAATCAGAAGAAGTGAGTGACTCAGTTTCTAGTAAATTTTTTAACTCCTAATTTTTTGACTGTTTTTCTCTATTTTGCTGGAAAGCTTAAATAGTTTGACGAAGTTTGACTAAGTTAAGATGTTATATTAAACATCTCGTGTAGAAAAAAACTGCTGTGAACATCAGGTTTGGTTTTGATGGCTACGAGAAGGGTTATGGTAGTTTAGGTTGCTGGTTAATTTCTGATATGTCACCTATCATGCTAAAAAGCTTGACCGATTAAACCTTTGTGAAGTGAACCATTCGTCCTTGTTGAACGTATTCTTTATAAGCAAAAGTTTCCTTCTGATACTAAAAGATGATCTACTGATAACACTGCTAATTCTTTTTAGATCGGTTTCGGTTATTTGAGGAGAATAAGGATAGTTTTGAATACTAGTTGTTGTTAACATTGTACATGCATACCAGCATTTAAATGCTGAAATAGCCTATCACTTGACTTGCCCAAATGCCAGTGCTCAGTCAAGCAGCTCAGAATGGGACATGACAACAAGATGTTTCTTAAAGCATATCCAAACTACTGCGCAAATCTGCGACAACATGCGCTGTGAGAGCCATCAAACTAAAATGTCTTCATGACAGTAATAGTAATAATATCAATAATGAAAATTATAATGTATTTAATTCTTTGTGGATTCAGTGTGAAGAAGGAAAGAGCCGCAAGCAGCAACATTCCATACGATTGTGATATGGACGACGATGATCTGTCAATGGAAGATGACGATGAGTGTGGTTTCAACGCGACGGTTGCTGTTCGTGATGGCACTTCTGCTCGCCATTCGACCACAGTCGATGTGGTTTGCTTGGAAGTTGGTTCAGGCCGTACTTCCGTCAACCCATTGATGACATTCATTGGCGACAGCATTAGTGCCTAGCAGTCATTTTTAATGTCTTGAAAGGCCCGTAAATTAACATTTACTTAAGTTATATACATCGCAGCACACTTGGATTGATCAATATGCTGTCAAGATATCAAAATTTTTCTTCTCCTTTTTGGCAGTTCATGAAAGCTTTTAAATTTTACTTATTCTTGACATGCTTTCTTTTTTTAAAGTTCCTCGTTGATCGCTATAGTATACCAACCAGAATGCTTTAATTAGACTTACGATGATTGCAGCATAAGTCATGATTTCATCGTCAACAATCACTGATACGCTACATTTCAATCGCTTAATCTCGATCCCATAACTTATGGGCGTATATATTTATTTTATGTCCAATTTGAAGATGATTCTTGATTGTAGGTCAGAATGTTGAAATTTAATCAAAGTTTCATATTCTAGATAGCTTGACAATTTTATGTTGTTGCAGGTGAATACATCTGTGTACTCGATACTTCTAAATGTCAGCAGCCAGTTTGTTGGCAACTGTTTGTGCTATTTTTATGGATTACTTCAATGTCTAAATGCAGAATTTGTTTTATAATTCTGGCAAGTTTGGACTTTCACCATTGCTGAGTATACATGTAAGAATTATATAATTATTTAAAGGTTTGCCATGTTTACTGCATTTCTGCTGGTTTTGAAATGAAATTGTCTGCCTATAACTTGAAGGGCTGGTTCCAGTTAATGATCAAGCATTAGCCCTAGAGACCTGGTTATGCATTGTACATTGGGATGCTTGGACCTGATAAACAACAGGCAAAGAGAGTCCGCTCTTTGGAGTGGTGCCAATTTTCAATCATACAAGGTCTTCGGTATCTACCATTCAGCGGGAAATTAATTCCTGTTGTGCACGTTTCTGGTGATTAAAGAGATATCAATTCCAGCTGGCTGCTGTCTTTGGGTGTCTGCATATGTACGTGAACTCTTCCAGTTATATAATGAAGATTTGCTAACTCTTGCTTTCTGTTCTTATTGACAACAGCAGCATTAGGATAGCATAGAGAACGCTGTAGAATGGTTTCTTTAAGTGGTGCTATATAAAGGTTGCTTAATAAATTTATTTATTAATTAATGTGCATGTTTGGGTATTTTTATGGATACAGTGCATTTTAATATTTTGGTTAATGATTTCTGGCTTTGAATGCAGAGGAATTTTGTTTAAATTTTTTATCCAAGTGCAAGAACTGCTTTTAACAGATTTTAGTGACTTTTGTCATTACATAAATGTTGAGGTGTTTCTGCTTTTAGATAATAACGACTTTGAATCTTTGTTGGGTGTACTTGTTAGAACTGTGGTTCAATATTGCACATTCTGTTACACTATCTGCTTGCAATTGGAGCCATTGCCAGGTCATGTATCATAATAGCCATCATGATTGTTGTCATGCTGCATGTGGTGGCTAAAACTAAACTGCTTGAGCCGTAAATGTATCTAATGTGTTGGTTTATGATTGACCTGATAAATCTGAAAAATCTGATGACCTTTTTATTCATTTGTCGAATTCTCAAGAAAAAGATACCATGTTATTCGCCAAAATAGTTGATGACCTTTTTTATGGTCGTACACTGACGTACAGTGTTCTTAAGCCTCTGCACGGACCTCGTGTATAGACCTCGTGGGGTGCGGGGAGACCTACAAAACTGCTCATGGGGCCACATCAACTTTCCGAGCCTGAATAGCTGGTAAAAAATAAAGAAATTTATAAATGGGGGGACCATGGCCGCATTGCCCCGCCACTGGATCCGCCCCTGGACTAGGCCTAGCTATCATTGAATCATTTGAGAATTTTGAGTGGAGTGCTGACTTGACAAATGACCGACGAAACTGGAATGATTTATTCGCACCCATAGCGGAGTCCGGAACAGAGGAGACGGGGAGGAGGAGGAGGAGGAATGGAGATTGACCCCTGTAGGCATTTGATAACTACGTGCAAACTTGGTAACTGCATGTCCGTGCTTCAATGAGACCAGTTTTACGACCGATCGTCCGCTGCTTTTAATGAACAAGCCCACAAGCAATTAATGGAAAAAGACACTAAAACTGTGTACAGTAGGCCCTGCGGTTCGTTAAATATGTCATTGATTTTGGTCGCTGGGCCATAATACACCATGGCTATTATTATAGAGTGCAAAGAGATCGGGTATGCTATACGGCCTATTGCATCAGCGAATGAAAGTCTGCGAAGTAAGAAATTTAAGTTGAGCGACTGATGACATGCAGATAGGCTATTTATCAAATTTAAATAAATTCGACTGGCCATAATATTGGCTAGATCTATATAGGCCTGTTGACAGGCTGTTGTGCATTGTAGGCTACTTTCAAGATTCGACAATTTTAAAAAAATCAAAAAAGAAAATAATTAGGCCTATATATTCACGTCTATTAAGGCCAATATATGTGTCGATTATTATTATCTGTTCACGATGCCCTTCGATTAGCCACATCGACTAAAGCAGAAGCTGATAAAATTATAAGCCCACATATACAGGGTGCGCCAAAAATAAGTAATCCCCTACGGCTTTTTGTCAATATCTTGGTCAAAAATAGGACTTTTTCAAATCCAGTTTTACGGGCTTGAAGGTAATTCATATCTACGTACAATAGCCAAATTTCATCGCCATATGTGAAACAGAACAAAAGTTATATCACTTTTAGTGAGGCCACCCACCGTTTTTTGACGATTCAAAAACGCGACGCAACAAAAAGTAACAAAAAACCAATCTAATTATTCTGGCCAATATCTTGGCCGGTAGTAAGAATTGCGAAATGAAATTTTACAGGCTTAAAGACAATTCATATTTGCACATGATGGCCAGATTTCAGCAAAATATTTCAAACAGAATAAAAGTTATGGCACTTTTAAAGAGGCCACTTACCGTTTTTGACGATTCAAAGACGTAACGCAGCAAAAAGGTAGCAAAAACACGATTTTATTTAGTCTCATCTCAAATAATTGTTATCAGATAGCCTTGATATTGCCAGATGATTATTATTATAACTATTTAAAAAAAGGAACAGGGCGCCAGCGCAGCTGCACGTCACTGAGAAGTCACTTAGCAAGACGACAATAAAATCGGTAAATAAGGAATCTATCAGCTTAATCAACAGCTCCATCAAGAACTTTGCAAAGAGACTCAAAAGAAGTTTTGGCACTGGTGGTGGGCACATTGAGCACAAGTTGTGAAGCACTACCAAGTTCATTTGACAACAGTTATTTGAGATGAGACTTAATAAAAGCGTGTTTTTGTTACTTTTTGTTGCGTTTCGTTTTTGAATTGTCAAAGACGGTGGGTGGCCTCACTAAAAGTGGTATAACTTTTGTCCTGTTTGAAATATTTTGATAAAATCTGGCCATCATGTGCAGGTATGAATTGTCTTTAAGCGTGTAAAATTTCATTTCGATCGTCTTACTTTTGGCCAAGATATTGGCCAAAAACCTAATTTTTGTTGCGCTTCGTTTTTGAATCGTCCAAAAACGCTGGGTGGCCTCACTAAAAGTGATATAACTTTTGTTCTGTTTGAAATATTTTTTTAAAATTTGACCACTGTACGTAAATATGAATTGCCTTTAAGTCGGTAAAGTTTCATTTAAAAATTCATATGTTCGGCCAAGATATGGGCAAAAAATCGTAGGGGATTACTTTTTTTGGCGCACCCTGTATATAGGGCCTATATGCTGCTATGCACCTATAGGCCTAGCCTAGATCTGCCCGAGGAAACCGGTTGGCAGACCGACGGTGGCTAATCGGTCTAATTAGTCTTAAGAGATTCTTATCTTGGGCTAATTAGGACTAGCTCTCTCTCTCCATATGAATCCATTGCAGAACTTTTTAAAGATTTTTCAACTGCGCAACCTGCAGGAAGTTTCTAGCGCGGATTTGTTTGGAAAATTTTCCCCAAAAATGTCGCAAGTCGGCGACGAAAAAATCTGCTGACTTTTTTAGTAGTCGCGTCCACTTGAAAATTGTTTTTTCGCCTTTCTGCTTATTTATCACTGCACAGGTCCTTTAATTGATTGTTCTTCCGTGGTCAACCGGCTGCAATTAGCCTATACCTTTTTCTAATGATTTTCACTGCACAGAACTGCTTTTACAACTGCACAAATCCATTTATAACTGCACATTTTGTGTAGAACCGCACTTTAAAAAGCCCTGATCCATTGACACGTTCTTCGTAATATTAATTGCAGGTAAGTCTTATGGACCAAGGAAGAGATGGTTGGGGGCCGTCCATAAAGTACGTCACGCTCCAGGGGGGGAGGGGTTGTAAGAAAGTGTGACAGTTTGTGACAGGGGGGGAGGGGGGTCAGGCCATGTGTGACGTCACACATTTATTTTTTAAATTCTTGTATATTTGTTTGTTCTTAGTAGCTAAAATCCGACCCGGCCCGGCCCGGCCAGGCGTGTCTAAAACCCGGCCTGGTGGGATAAAAGTTGATTTCCCGTCACTATCAAAGCGTTTAGGGACACACGTCACTATCAGAGGGATTAGGGATAGTATCCTAGGGTTTAGAGGGTTAGGTAAATGGTTATGTTTAAAAAAATTGTTCGAAAGTGTGACGTACTTTAGGGGGGGGGGGTCCGAGATTTGTGACAGTTTGTGACAGAGGGGAGGGGGGGTCAAAAATGGTCAAAAATAGCGTGACGTACTTTATGGACGGCCCCTTGGATGAGGACCATGAGGTACAGGAAAAGTCTGGCATGAGCCTGGACGAGCTAAGAGAGGCGACAAGAGAGAGGAGACACTGGAGAGGATACATCAAGACTGTCGCCATGGAGAGTTCCAAGAGCTGACGGCACCAGGTGACCAGATGAAGTCTTATGGCCCAGGGTTTTTTAACGTGCAGATGTATACAAAGTGTGCAGTTAAAGCTAGCAAAAAAGGTCATTGTCCTCCGATTGGAAGTAATTTACCATGGAAGATGGAAAAAGGAAAGAATTAAGGAGTTGTGCAGTTCTAAAAATTTCTTTAAAACAGCCCTGTGGTGGCCTATAATAGGCTCACCCTATAAGCGCATCTTAATTCCGCTGTCTCAAAAGTCAGACTACTTTCTTTTCTCTAGGTTTTTCGAACTCAGAGCGTCTCTGATTAGCTGATTCGTGTGCACAGTGAGAGACGCGTTATATAAATTCAATGAATTCATATATAATAGGCTTGGGCTTACAATTAATACAATACGTGACCTTTAGGCTAATTAGACCTACGAGCCGCAGACGTTCACACGGGCAGCGGTGCTGAAAGGACTGAAAGATGAGCACGGTGAAAATTGCTGGGATATAGGTCTATTTATAGGAGGTTCGAACCCAGTCTTTATATATATATATATATATATATATATATATATATATCAGAGGATGGTGACGCTGGGCTGATCAAACCACTGCAACTTGATCTCACCACGTCGGAGTCGCGACCCGGCTGGGACATATTAGCCTAATAAAATTATGATGAGTCGAAACAAATTATCCATGCCGCATCGCACGTCGATCGGATTAGCTACAGAGTCAAACCATTCGAAGGTCAGGATCTGCAGAGATTTGGTCCTGACGCGCAGGAAAGGCCTGCGAATTGCCACATTTAATGTGAGGACGCTGAATGATGTAGGTGCTGCTTCGTTGCTTGTGAAGGAGTTGGGAAGGTACGACATTCAAATAGCTGGCCTCCAGGAAGTGAGGTGGCCGGGAAGTGGCGAGATTTCAGTGGAGAATGCCAGGATTCTGTGGTCTGGAAGACAGGATGGCAAGCGTGCTGAAGGTGTCGGTCTGGTCATCGCGCAGTCTCTCAGGGCTACCATGGTTGATTGGCGGCCTATCTCAGAGCGTTTGCTTTATGCGAGATTCCAGCATATGCATGGCTTTCTATCGGTACTGGTCTGCTATGCCCCTACAGAGGATGCAGTGGACGAGATCAAGAATAGCTTCTACCAGGCAACTGATGATCTTCTGTCAGATTTGTCAAAGAAGGATCTCGTGGTCTGCCTGGGAGACTTCAATGCTGTTTCTGGATCTGCAAGGATTCCAAATGACTTTGTGCTGGGACCACATGGCAGTGGGACCCCAAATGAAAACTCAGACAGACTTATCTCCTTCTGCAGGAAACATTGCTTGCGCATTGGCGGCTCTTGGTACCGTCGGAAAGATATCCATCGTTTCTCCTGGTACTCTAACGACGGCCATACGAGGAAGGAGATTGATCACATATTAGTAGGAACTAGATGGAGGTCCATGATGAGCTGCAGAGTTTTCAGAGGATTGGAGTTCCACACGGATCATCGCCCGGTGGTCGCGGAGCTCAGATTGCGTCTGAAACGTAACAAATCGGCGCATCTTCCACAGCAAAAAAGATACAATTCTGCTGCACTCAGGGATCCAGCTGTGGCTGAAGGGTATGTTGGCGCTCTCCAGGCGGGATTTTACTCGAACTCTGACGTACAGGAAAATAGAACTGTGGAGTCGAGGTGGAATCGATTCTGTAATGTGGCATGCTCAGCTGCCGAGAGCACAATTCCACATGTGCGTGCAGCAAGGCGTGGTTGGATCTCCGCAGCAACATTGGACATTGTGGACAAACGCAGGGAGGCTAGACTGATGGGCGATCTTCAACGCTACAGGATGCTGAACCACGAGAGGAGGAGGTCCCTTCGACATGATCGTCAGGAATGGGCGGACAGGATGGCTTTGGAGGGGGAGGAGCTGATAGCAAAGAACCAGCTTCATGGTGCCTTTAAGAACTTTCGGCGTCTGAAATCTTCCGGGCCCAGAGTGTCTGCTCCGATCAGAGATTCTAGCGGTGAGCTGATCTCCAACATTCCTCGTAAATTGGAACGATGGAAGCAACACTTTGATGATCTTCTGAACCGCCCGCCTGCGACTCCTTCGACATGCATTGCAGAAGAGGCAGATGCGTCAACACCCTCATGTCTTGTGTCATGTGACATACCGGTCTTATCTGAGGTGTCTTCGGCAATCCAGAAACTGAAGATGGGGAAGGCACCCGGGGTGTGTGGTATCACACCAGAAATGTTGAAGTACGGGGAGCCGTGCACGTCAGTCGAGCTGCTCTCGCTGTTCGAGGAGATATGGACATCTGGTGAAATTCCTTCTGACTGGCGCAAAGGTATCATCCTCCCGCTGTTTAAGGGCAAAGGTGATAGAACGGAGTGTAAGAACTTCAGAGGCATCACACTCCTCTCGGTTCCTGGGAAAGTCTTCGCCCGAGTCCTACTTGAGCGGATGAAGCAGGTTATCCACGCCAGCAGAAGAAGAGAACAGAGTGGATTCACGCCAGGGCGTTCGACTGTCGACCGGGTCCTCACTCTCAACCTTCTTGCCCAGAAGAGGAGAGAGTTCAGACAGCCTCTTTACGCTGCTTACGTTGACCTGAAAGCAGCATTCGACTCAATTGACCGTGACGCACTCTACAAGCTTTTGAAGATCGCCGGGATCCCTGATAAGCTGGTCCTTCTCTTCCGTGCTCTCTATACGGATACCCTCAGCTGTGTTCGCTGTGAGGGAGATACCAGTGGCTGGTTTCGGATTAGGTCGGGAGTTCGACAAGGCTGTATCCTAGCTCCAGACATGTTTGACGTGGCCATGGATAGGGTTGTGGGGAGGACTGTTGCCAGGGCTATGCCTGGAGCTGATATCGGCGAAGTTGCATTTACTGACTTTGATTTTGCTGATGATGTATCTCTACTGGCCCAAATTTATGACTTGCTGGCATCAACACTTACAATCTTCGAGGAGGAGGCATCAGAGTTGGGTCTACACATCAACTGGCAGAAAACAAAGGTGCAGAGTCTGAGCGATTTTCTACCACGACCTCCGGACATCATGGTAGAGGGGGAGGCGGTCGAGTGTGTTGAGGGCTTCAACTATTTGGGCGTGCTCACTCACGAGTCCTGTCGCAGCACTGCGGAGATCTCAAGACGCCTGGGAATGGCAAGCGGAGCGTTTGGAGCCCTAAAAAATAACATCTGGTCCACTCGTATCAGCCTCGGTACCAAGATACGACTGTTAAACTCATATATCATGCCAGTTCTCCTCTACGGCTCTGAAACATGGTCATTCGGTCGACGGGATCAGCTGCGCCTAGATGCCTTTGGGACTAAGTGCTTGAGGACCTTATGCGGCATCAAGTGGTCCGACTTCATCACCAATGCGGAGGTCTACAACAGAACAGGACAAACAACAGTATGCGGTACTATTAGACGGAGACGTCTGGGGCTGCTTGGTCACGTTGCTCGAATGCCAGCTAACTCAGACTCTAGACAGGCACTGCTGGCGCAGGCTCCGCCTTCCTGGAAGCGCCCTAGAGGAAGACCCAGAACAACGTGGCTCGGGATGATAAACGAAGACTTAACTGGGCTGGGTATGGATTTGAACATGGCCATTACTGTGGCTGAGGATCGGACACGCTGGAGAAATTTGGTAAACTCATTGTGCAACGCTCCCATTGGTGGAGTAGGCGACGAATGATGATGATGATATATATATATATATATATATATATATATATATATATATAGCAATGTCTGTTTTTCACACCACAATTCCACGCGGATCACAGTTTGACACCCCCACTTATTTTTCTACAATTTTTCGACCGTTCCGCCCTTTCTATAATTTATCAAGGGTATGGAACAACAGTAGGCCTACGGTTCCACTTGGTGGAGGAATCTTGTGGACAACATGTTGATGGTGGAAAGAATCTTAATTGAACCAACCTGTTGATGGAGGAATCGTGGGGACAATTAACCTAGCTGCTCGTGGAGGAATCGGGGCCGATGACAATTAAGCGTCAGTCAGTCGACCATCACGTACACTACTAATCACACACCATCACAGGCCTTTCTCAGGCTCCTCTGCCCAATACCCATAACACCTCGGACTTTTCATTCGAAACTTAAGACACTCCTTTTCACGAACTAACCCTAAACCCAGGGTGAGAATTGCCGGGGAGGGGGGGGGTTTGGGGGGTTTCGACCCCTCAGTCTTTCTTAGTTTTTTTACACCCCAATTCCACGTGGGTAATGGTCCAACCCCCCCCCCCCCCAGTTATTTTTCCACAATTCTCACACTGCCTAAACATATAACCATAACCCTGTCTCATCTGATCCTCCACCCTCCCCCAATTCCCGGCCCAGACGACAACCGCCTTAGTAGCTGTTCCGCCCCTCTGATCGCCCCTCTGATCCTATGTTATAACTCGACCCGGACCACCATATACGGGTATGGACTACTCTTACGGACAACCTTTTGACTCAACGCAGCGCTCGTGAATAAATCGGTGCCCGGCGCTTGGCTTTCGAGTAACGCTTTAGAAATGTGGAGATTACGATTACGATTACGACGCTTACCGCACCGCCTTCGTTGTGCGTCACGATTAATTAGGCTGACAATTAAGCAGTATGAGAATGGTAGAAATTAATTCTAAAGTAGCTAATTGTGGGTCATACGTTGATTTGGGATTTTGGGGTTTACAATAGAGACGTGTACATTACTATGGAGCGCTATAGAGCTATAGAGTGTTATATATTTACTAATTTATTTCGCCTATAATTATTGGATAGACATCACAACACGAGCTAGTAAATAGACTTCATCTGATGACCATGATACCATCGAATCGATGTATGCAAATTCAACTCGATTGCCACGATTCATTGATAGCAGTGGCGGCGCCAGGATTCCAGTTTCGGGGGGACTGAAGCATCGCGGCAAAAATTTTGCATTTTCGCCGCCAAAATTTCTGACGACCTTTTTTTAGTCATCGACCGAAATCTCATAAAAAATTTCCATTTTCGCCGCCAAAATTTCTGACGACCTTTTTTTTAGTCGTCAGCCGAATATCATGGACATTTCAATGTAAAAAATTCGGATGGCCCTTTTTTAGGGGGGTTAGCCTCTTATAGGGGGGCTTAGCCCCCTCCAGCCCCCTTAGCGCTGCTACTGATTGATAGACCTATTGCAACCAAAATACTCAGAAAATTAATGTTAAATGCATAAACTGTAGGCCTAGCCTACTTGAACTAGAAGCAGAGCCGTTTTAAGGCACAGGCCCGCGAGGCCCGGGCCTAGGGCCCCGCGCAACAGGGGGGCCCCGCGGCGACCCAAAATGCTACATTGCATAACAAATTAGCAACATGTTATACGAACTTTAACGTGTGCTAAGCTTAAATTTATTTTACACAGTACACTTGTAATACAAAGATTGCTGTGCTCTAGCTGTGTATAGGCCTAGGTTCTTCTATCAATATTAATAAACGTAACAAAATGACACACATGCCCATAGAAGGCATGAATAGAGTAGCCTACCGGCACTCTATATCTGAGACTGAGAGTTTGAGACGGGAATCGGGTTACGTTCAGTGTTTAATCTAAGCATCTCCCAGTGTGGAAGGAACTTCACCCAGAAATGACTACCCAAAACATTTGACCAAATTATAAGTTTGAATTGCTGCTTACATTATTGTATAATACACGAACTCTAGTAATATACCGTGATATTATTTACTATTGTATGATATTATGACGATAAAATCTATTAATGTAATAATATGATACAATCATCTTACAATGAGTATAATTTACTGTTAATATTTGTACAAGTACTATTTTTGTAAAACCAATTTTCGACTTTTTAGTGCTACCTTTCAAATTTAAAACTGTCGAAATTTAAAAAGGTTTTGTTACTTGAACACTTAGTAAAACAGCATCATTAGGCCTACTACATGACTTCCAGATTTTGGCGGTTCTTCCTTGGTTTGTGTAACATTTGTGGCAATTCCGAGAACTGTAGGCCTATCCTCCATGGTCAACAATACAAGCCTTTTTAGCAACGCGCGGGAATAAGCCAATTCCAATGCAAGAAAGTAGGTCTTATATAATTATAGCCTAGATCTGTCTGCAGTTATTCGTTAGGCTACTAGGCCTATTATGCTGTTGGCCTAATGGTCCAGAAGCAGCAGAACTGAGTTGCTGAATTTGATACGTCAAGAAATTATGATTGTAATAATAATTATATTAATTTTATTGAAACTTTCAACCACTCTTGTAATCAGCACTGAAATAATAATCTGTAATTTTGCTTAGATCCCAGCTTACAATGCTGCATGTGGCCTATCATTACAATGTGGAAACTGAATAAGGAATTATTATAATTGCAAGAACAATCATAGAAGTCTTAGACTAGGCATGTCATCACTGCGAATGTTGAGCAATTTTGTAAAGATGGCAGCTTAAAATGCAATGTGAAAATTCAACAATTTCTGACTTCATGGAGGGACACATTCGGACATTCCTTTCCCATAGCCCTCCCGTCTCGGCGCTACACGTCTCGAGCAATCGACCGACAAAAATGTGTGTGTAAATACTTGTTCTCCGTCCCCAGAAACCTTGATTTGGCTAGAGTAGATTAGACTCGTGGATATGTTTAGGATTAGGGTTTGTGCCTAGGGCCCCAAAACTCCTTAAAACGGCCCTGACTAGAAGTAAAAATTCAGCCTGATTATTCAGGTATTAGAAAATCATGCACAATGTCATGTAAGTTGTTGACTGGAGATAATCATAGGCGGAGACCTGGTCCGAACTTTGGGGGGGGACGGACGAGCGGCCGAATGACGATCGCCGAGGCACGAAGCGCCTCGCAGGGGAGGGTTTGGGCAGGGAGATATGCCCCCAAACTTCGAAAAAGTTTGATTTTCAGCACTACAATGGTAGCATTTCAGGTAGTCATATTAACAAATTTCCTCGTCATTTGGAGTGCTTTTAGTCTTTTTTTAAGACTTCAAAAGTGTCCCGCCAACGTCGAAATGCTTTGGATTGATAATTGTTTAGTAAAGTTAAAAGAGGTGTGTAAGAGACATCTCCAATTGGAATTCTCTGTTAAAATAATAATAGTTAATTTGTTTGATGATAATAGTTCAGAAAAGTTAAAAGAGGTGTGTTAGAAACATCTCCAATTGAAATTCTCTGTTTAAAAATAATGGTTAACTTGTCTGATGATATAAGTTTAGTAAAATTAAAAGATGTGTGTAAGAGACATCATAATTGGAATTCTCAGTTCAAAACAAGAATAATAGTTAACTTGTTTGATGATAATAGTTTAGTAAAGCTAAAAGGGGTGTGTAAGAGGCATCTCCAATTGGAATCTCCAATTTGTTTTTAAAAAATAGTTAACTTGTCTGATGATATAAGTTTAGTAAAATTAAAAGATATGTGTAAGAGACATCTTCAATTGGAATTCTCTGTTTAAAAAAAAATAGTTAATTTGTTTGATGATATAAGTTTAGTAAAGTTAAAAGAGGTGTGTAAGAAACATCTCCAATTATAATTCTCTGTTTAAAAATAATAGTTAACTTGTCTGATGATATAAGTTTAGTAAAATTAAAAGAGGTGTGTAAGAGACATCTCCAATATAAATTCTCTGTTTAAAAAAATAATAGTTAACTTGTTTGATGATAATAGTTTAGTAATTATATTATATTTAACTTGGGATTTTAAATCGTACGTTTTTATTACCTATTGCTAATCCGATGTATAATAACGATGTTCTATATCCCATTGTTCGTTTTCAAGAGGAGTAATAAACAAAATGCTTACATACTAACTTACTTACTTTCCATATTATTCCCAATGTCCAACTGGGGGTTGATTCGAGCCGGAAGGAAACCTGAAGGGAATGTAGCAGAAGTTCGATTATGACGTTGTGGCGTTATTTATTATTATTAATCAGAAGTTTAACGACATCTTATTGCTACAAAGGCTGTTGACGTCTTTAAAGATTTTTAGCTGTGCATTCCACTTTTTTCTCCTCGCATTTTTTAAGTAGTAAGATTGATATATCATTCGTTATACACGCAAGCAGCGTATGCTCAGTCGTTTCAGGCAGTTGGCATTTAGAACACAGGTCTGTTGTGCTTTTACCTGACACTTTCAGCCAAGTGTTAAATATTAAGAACATGCCACAATCCTAAGTCGGGTAATTTGAACTTCTCTTTTCCTGATGGAGTCCATAAATTTTATATCAGTTGTGACGTTGGATGTTGGCAAGGTTTTTATAATAACAGGTAATATGTTAAAAGAGGTATCTTATCCATGCACACAGTATAATGTTCGCAAACTATTCAACGAGGGACTAAATAACTATTGGTTAGAGCCCGGATTGCCCGGGAATTCACATCATTAGAAATATGAACTTCATCTGCTAAAGTTTTCTTTCTCTAGAACTCTACTGACGTGTTTGTGTAAATGCCCTACCGCTTAAACATTGGGGGGGACAAATGCATGGGCCGTCCCCCCAACGCCTCCATTGGGGGGGGGACCGTCCCCTCCTGTCCCCCCCTAGGTCTCCGCCAGTGGAGATAATCTCTCAAAAACTGTATGCACGCACGCCACACTCCAGGCCAGACAATTGGACACTTGACTATGTCAACTGAACACTTTGCATGTAGCCTATAAAAGCTATAATACAAGGGAAACACAATTTTAGACCCCAGACTTTGACCCTGCAGTCTGAAAACTATAGTCATATGACTCATTTCGATTGCGGTTTAACTCTTCCTGAATCCTGATAGATAGCCTATGAATGAGCGTGAAATGTGTCTAACGATTAAAGCAGCAATTTAATTATATTAATGAACGTGTACGCTTACTGCAGTGCTAATATAAATAAACGGACACCTTATTTTCTTACAAGTGAAGACCAATTTGCTCATTTTCTGAATGCTTAATAAGCCGCATATGCTGTATGTCAGCTAGGCCACCTCCATTATCCATAAGCCCTTCTCTAGCCTAGGCCTATAGGTTTATGAACCACATAGGCCTGCAATATCAAACCCACTGAGAGGCTGTGTATAATGCACAGCACACACCTTGTCTATAAACTATAATACTGCAGTCAGGTTTCCCTTTAACCTATTAACAGGTGGCATTGTACGATTGGCAGTGCACAGGGCAACCAGCGCCCCAAGTGAGCAGTGAAGCATGACCACAATAGCCACAAGAGACGGTGAGACATTTCTCCTCAGAAAAACGAACAACAAACTACTTGATAGAGTTGGCGTTACAATACACAATGGCACATAGCGGCAGTCGGCACATCACAGTGAAATTGTGGGCTACACCCGTTACTTGTACACGCAGCCATCATATCTCTCATTATATTTAACTGTTCACGCGTATATATATAGGCACGTAGGCCTATGAGTGCGTATAGCTTTGCCTCGCTGGCGACTTAGGCCCATGGTTGGCGCCTATGTAGGCCTATATGTATGCAATTTTATATATACATATATATAAGTAAAGGGCCCGTCATATACGTAGGCCCTGTCTTGCAAAGGGTGCGACACATCCTGATAATTTCTGCTGGTGCGCAGAGATAGAGAGCAAAGCGTATACATACGTGTTTCGATTGAATCATAAATTGAGTTGAGTTCGAATGACGATTCTGGTCGTGAACTGAAGGAGAGAAGTTGTCTTCTTTCTGTCGTCTCTGCTTTTAGTCCACTGATCAATCGATCTGTAGTTTGACCTTTCCATGGATTGACGAAGGTCATCAGCGATGTCGATGGAGAAGTATCGCAGCGAGACATCCGTCGCATCCTATGAGGAGGAGGAAGAGGAGGAGGAGGGTTCGACCACCCGTCCCAACGACGACGCCCAACGGTTCGGCAAGGTCGAGTCCAGCAGAAGAAATCCAGATGGTTCCAGCGTCCGCAATCGGCTTCAACACAGCGGTTCAACGGATCGTAGCTATGTGACGGCTGCTGCTGATCGACCACGCGTCAGTGTTCAGCGATCCAAGTCCGACGTCCGTCACAACAGTCGACCAGCGATGCTGAAGGAGATGAGGCGCGGCAGCAACTTCGAGCTGGCTTATCTGCTGCAGAAGGGTCGCACGCTGGACGCCAAGCTGTTCGGAGAGGAATACGCCGAAGAAGATGAGGAGGACCAGCCACCGAGGCTACGGAGAGGGTCATCGGGGGAAGATGGGAACTTATCGTCCTCTGGGTCAAGGAGTGGAGCAGGAGGAGGAGTAGGAGGGAGTAGGACCGTTCTTCTTCCGCTTAGACTGAGGCACGCTCTGACCAAGCGAAGGCTGAGCAGCAGTAGCAGCAGCAGAATCTACCCGCCAAGGACTTCGATCTGTGGCAGTCTGCAGGGCTCGACGGTCAGCATCTCTGGTCCACTCGACAGTCTCCCTGAGCTTCAGGCTTCCGAGATGCTGAGCCAACAGAGCCCGACATTGACCTGCAGTCAAGCGCAAAAAGACAAGGACATCGAAGCAGCCATCCTTTGGCTGCAACAAGAAATAGTAAGCGACTATACTCTATTATATATAGACGGACAAATCAGCATCTGTATCATCCAGACATGCAGCCATAATTATCATTGTATTCTGAATTTCTGATCACAATCAGAAACGTATAGGTCTAACTGTCCTACGCTGTAATTGCATGTTGTGGACGGGCATTCTGCGAGAGAGAATATTGGCTACACAATTTCAGCTTCCTTTTATAATTGTCTATAGGACCTACCCTGCAGCTGCTGCATAGGCCTTAATTATATATATATAGTCGTCGCATTGACTACGCAAAAGTAATCATACGTAAAGTTCAAGTCAATCTTGTTTTGATGCTTCGGCAAATTGCCTTGAAGATTCAGCACAGTTTTTGCGTAGGCCTAATCACTCCCAAATCCATTTCTCTTCACTTATAATATAATTAGGCCTACCTTCAATCAATACCTTAGCCTACTTATTTCTTATGAAATTTCTGTTTTCCTTCACCATAGTATAGGCATCCGTGAGCACTCTTTCAAATCATAGACAGTCCCTTATTGCGGTCTTCTCCTCTGTTACTTGGCCCGAATGTCATGATCGAGACCTGCATGCATGTTCAATAGACGTAGGCGGCAAAGAAAGGCCCTATTTGGAATGCTAATAAGAACACGAGTGTCAAACCCACCCGGCATTTCATAGGACAGGGTTTTCTCACAAAGGATAGATTTATATATATATATATATATATATATATATATATATATAATGTAGGCTATTGCAGTCTTAAATATGTCATTGCCCTATTAGGCCTATGTCTTATTATGTGTAGGGTCTATAGCAATGTGAGAATTGTTGAAAAATAAATAGAGGGTTGGACTATGATCCACTTGTAAATTGGGTGTGGAAAACAGACTTTACTATGGGCTCTAAGAAATACTTTTCTAGGGGTTGAAAGACCCCCGACAATTTTCACCCTTGCCTATAGGCTATAATATAAAGGACGTGCGTGCATAGCCTACAAAGAGCCTTAGACCCTATAGGCTACACTGTTTTTGTGCTCGCAGAATTCCTTGAAGACGCAGGATCGTAAACTGTTTCGTCAATTGCTCGGTCTGGGAACGGAGATTCATCGGATGAGTGGCATGAAGACTTGCCAGAGCGTGAACAACAGCTTAGATGATGACGCAGACGTCGTCACGCTTCGATTCATCGAGAATGAAGCCAACGAGAACTACGTCGACCACATCCGCCTGCAGGATGATGATGACGACGACTTCGATGACGATTATCTCACGCAATCGCTGAACCATGATGCATCTTCATGGCAGAAGAAGAAGTCGAACTCAGAAGCTAATAATCTGAAGAACAACAAACTTCTCGATCTGTATAGCAGCACGGACTCGTTTTTCCTATGAACAATGAACAGTCCATTTAATCCACACAAGCAGCGGCGTTTACCAATGGAAGGGTATCCGGTGTTGGGGGAAAACGATCTCCCAGGGTTCCCAGAAGTGGAGATCTAAGGTCTGAAGGGGCCTAACGTATTGGACATAGACAATTAAGGGGTTGTTCATTTTCGATAGCAGGCCCTATAACGCATGGGCGGAGACCTAGGGAGGGACAGGGGGGACGATCCCCCCAACGGAGGTGTTGGGGGGGACGGTCCCCCCCAACGGAGGTGTTGGGGGGACGGCCCATGCATTTGCCCCCCCCCAATCGTTGAGAGCCAAGACTAAAAAAAAGGTCATCAACTTTTTGGCGTCGAAAATAGAAAAATTTCTGGGAGAATTCGTCGGCCTGATGACTAAAAAATATAGAATTTTTTTCCAGATTTCGCTGGTCGTCAGAAATTTTGGCCGGCAAAAGATGGAAAGTTTTCTGCGACACTCAGCCATTCGTCCATCAAAAATCTTTCCGTCCCACCCCCCCCCCCAAGTCTCCGCCCAGGTCTCCGCCTATGCTATAACGCCTGCAACCCGAAAATGAATACAATCGACCACAGAGTGGGAGGTTTGTTTAAATGCCACTGCTCCCACAGTGGCATTTCCTTACTAACTGATTATATGCAATTGACCGGTGAATTGCCTGGATGTTTGCCGTCTGGTTGTTCGCATAGGCCTACTGCAGGCTATGCACGAGATCCTGTACCCGGTAGGTCTATTCTTGTACCGCGCCTCTCTAACTGGCGAACTACACGCCGCAGGGACCGGTAGGCTGCTCCGCGCGTCAAACCATTGAGAGATTTGACGACACCGGAAGTAGGCCTACCTGGCCTGGCGAGTGGGAAGAAATCGTGTCAGAAGGACCGTCGTGGCGGTTTCACATACCGTGATAAGACGTCGGTGACCGGCTGCATACCTTCAAAGCTGCAAATGGATCAGCGATGGTTGGACTATATCAAGAAGCGTCGACTTGAAGGTCACCCGGTCGAAACTTCACAAAAGTCTAGGGTTGCCAGGCGTCCGGTAATGAACCGGACAGTCCGGAATTTACACAAACTGTCCGGTCAGAAAATTCAGACATTACCGGACATGGCTGTGTCCGGTAAATTATTATTGCTAGCAACAAGTATAGGCCTATATTTGGAGTGTATAGTTTCTTCGGGCCATGAAAATATCTGCTTACGATTTTCCCGCGTATAATGGATTGCCATGTGAAACAAAGCCAAATTTATAGCCTACACACCAATCATCGTCGAAATGACGGCGTCGTTAAATAAGCTATCATAACAGAGCCAACTGTATGATGCACGGATCATACTAGCCTGTATAGGCCTACCTTTGTGCGTATAAAGTTGGAGGCTGGATTCATAGTTCAAATAATGGTTGAACCGAATCTCCGTATTTAGGCCATGTCTCTGTCTGTCTGTTTGTTCGTCTGTCTGTCTCTCTATCTGCACAAATGATCTCTCCCTCTCTGTCTATCTCTCCCTTTTCCCTTAAGGCTCAAACACTGACGCCTGTAGGCCTATGCCTAACCTGTCTGTGCTCATCTGCCTCTCTATCTCTGCCTGTCTATTTGTCTGACTGCGTCAATCTGCCACTCTAGCGCGCTCTAATCTTTCTATTTTGTCTCTTAACCACCCCTCCCCACTGATTAATTATATTTGTCTCGAGTAGATTCCCGCCTTAATGATGCGATTGCATTTAGCTTTGAAGGTCTATAGGTCAACTGAGGTTATCTACAGAATGGAACTGAGTGCTGAAATCGTTAAATGTATTTTTAATATTGTTTAATATCCAAAGTCAGTCATTCGTACGGGCGCCAAATTTTCAAATTAGTCACTATAATAATTATATATATATATACTTATATACAGGCCTATGCATAATTTTATCCACCCTTCAGATCTATAGGCATGTAGCCTACTTGGCTGCTTCCAAACACGGACGTCTGGATTTAAAAAGCCAGTTTATCTAGGCGTCCGTGGTTTGGCTCACACATTGCAATAATTTTCAAACAGTACCCGGCACCGATACTGCCTTATATATATATATATATATGTGTGTGTGTGTGTGTGTGTGTGTGTGTGTGTGTACATATATACATATATATTACAATATGAATTACCCAAAAAATTAACGTTTCCCGGGAAATTTCGGTTTTTGCCCCGCCAAGCTTCGCCCCACCACACACACGCACACACACCGATATATATTATATATTAGGGTGCCAATGAAATATACAGGAAAAAATAAAGTTTTGAATTTCTGTGGTCTCACCCTCTGAGAATGTTCCTTTATATATGGAAGTTAATCAAGGAAAAAATGAATAAAATATATGAACATTTAGAGGATGCACCATGCTCCTGAAGTTGCATATAGTTATATGTGCGGTATACTGCTAGTTAATTCTGACATATTGGTCTGTCTCAATATTGAAAAGTTGTTAACTCTGTGGATTACTAACAGTTCTGGTTATATCTGTGCTTTATATCAGTTCTATACTATATCTACATGTATGCTTTATATTAAATCTCTATTCCATAACATCACTAGCACATAGGGGGAAAGGAAAACGTGAAAATCCGGGACCCATCGATTTGAAATTTGCGCGGGTTGAAGACCGTCATTGTAAGAGAAAACAGGTTACCATAAACAGAAGGAAAAAGATAACAAGGGAGTAAGGTAGGCCTATAGCTAGATGACAGTTTTATTGAAAATCCAGATAACAATACAGATTGTGATGGAAGCAATACAGCTGGAGATGAAGGCAGTGATGTGAAAATTCCTGCGGTAAAGGAAAGGAAGACAGCAAACCCAAAAGTACATATAATTAATCATGATGCAGTATCACCACTGCAGGATAGAACATAGGCATTGGAGAGAAAATTTAATGCAGCATCTTTCTTGGCAGCTACGGCCTCATCTCTAGTCCATTTGAATAAATTCTTAACAAGGAATCCGTACGATTGGCATGCAGGCAGCATCGTGCATCTACTGCCTTTAAAAAGGATGCATTTTACTCTGATGGTATTCCTGGTCCTCTGATGATACACTGGGATGGTAAGCAGTGGTGTAGTCCTAAAAAAGGAAGTGGGGGGACGCCTGGAAATTGAAGTGGGGGAACGCCTGGAAATTGAAGTAGCAACTGTAGCAAGTGCAATCTTGCAAGAATTTTGCATAGTGTGAGGCTGTGAGCGCTGCTATTTTTGAAACTGTTGAATGTAAGAATTTTTAAAATAAATTAATAAATGTAATTATGTAAATTTATACATAGGAATTTGTTATTTGTAACATATAATATGTTACAAATAACAAATTCCTATGTATGTTGTATTCAAGTGTTCATTTATTTAAGCAGAAATGCTGCAAAATAGTGAGGGATCGCGTCCCCTCCCTGGAAAAAAGTGGGGGGACGGCGTCCCCCCGCGTCCCCGCCCCACTACACCACTGATGGTAAGAGAATGACTGCTTTAACAGGTAGAGACAGCATTGATCTGCTAATCAATCAAGGTGCTACCATGGAGATGGTGAGATGAAGCTTCTCAGGGTCTCAAAGTTATGCAGTGGTTCTGGTGCACGAGGCACAGTCTTTTAAATGATTGACAAATGGAAACTCAGTGAACAGCTGATGTGTTTTGACACAAGTACTAGTATCCAAGACAAAGCGGGAGCTTGTGTCACATACTGTAGCAGAAACTTCACAAGCAGCTCGTTAACGTGGCATGCAGGCAGGGATCATTTACACGAACCAATTGTCGCAAAAGTATTTGACACGCTTATGGGATGTTCTAATGGCCCAAATGACGGTCTCTTTGTAAGGTTTTCTGCTGCATGGATTCACATTGATTTTACTTTCATCCTATGAACTCAAACCGCTGAAAGACAATTGCATGCTATTTCTTCGTCAGTAGCTGCAACAGTATCATCCAAGAGATGACTACAAGGAGTTGATGCAGTTGTCGCTGATTTCTGTAGGAAATGAACATTTTGCCAGCAATTCAGACATCCTTATCATCACACCTGAAGCCTACCACAGGGCACAATGGACGGGAAATTTTTTAAACAGTCTAAAAATTTACTTGTTTCACCCACAGTTTCGTTTGACAGCTTCTTAATTGCCTGGGCTTAACAGTTTAACATATTATTTTGTGGTTAGACTACAATTATCTCAAAGCATGGCACACATGCACATCAGCAACTTCTGTTCCACGTTACGTCTTACACATAATTATTGTAAGATCTTGTAGTCTACCGGAGTGCAAGCAAACCCGATGCAGGTGTAATGGTGTATCCATAAAAACTTTCATGTGACATGTGCGGCACTTGAGTGAGTTATTTCTTGGTCTTGTCTTTTTTTATTCTGAACTTTTTGTTCTGGAAAGTTTATATGGTTGCAGCCATGAGTAAGTTTGGTGAAGAAGATTCTCCAGTTCGAGTGACAACATCTCTGAAAAACAGCTGTCTCGTTTTGTGTCACGAAACACAAAGCAATTTTTTTACTTCCATGGATATCCCACAAGATTTCCTTTTGCAAGATCCAAGCTTTTGGAACCCCATTAAAACATATAATCTCAGCAGAGTGCAGGGCATAAGAGCTTAAGGTGGTACAAAACGACACAACTGAATGGGGCGTCGCATTGAAACAGATGTTCAAGTCTGCCATCGCAAACCAGGAGGAGCAAAAGCAATATCTGCTTTAGGTGGTTGAAAGCCATCACCAGCACTTTCAAGCACCCAAAAACGTTTGCTCAGTCAAAGACTGGACAACCAATAACACTGAAGCAACGTGGAACACTGCATTTGTATTCTGCACAATGCAGAGCATTCTGCTATACATAGCGGCTTACGAGAGTCCATATTGCAGATTTTCAAAACTTCACAGGTCGGTGCAACCAGTAAATGTTATCTGATTGGTACAAAACTTTATATGTTTCAGTTTTATGGCTAAATGAACAAAACTAAGGGGTGAGACCTAAAAAAACTCAAACTTTGTTTTTCATTGGCACCCTATTATATATGTATATATATATATATATATATATATATATATATATATATATATATATATAGCTCCGTAACGTGATAGCCATTGTCCGGTAATTTCCTGAAGGACACCTGGCAACCCTACAAAAGTCACGGACCTCTCTAATGAAATAGGAAGGCGCATCTCAGATGAACAGGATGGATGTGACGATGAGACCATGGCCGGATATGGCAATGGGGGAGGTGGTGGACACAGGCATCGACCGGCACCGTCGGCACGCAGTCATCACGCGTCAGGGTAACGTCAAGCCAACCCCCTTCCTAATGCATTGGCTCAGCTACCTGTTGAGCCAGCCCAAACTGATCCAGAATAGCCCAGAAGTCCATATAGCACGGAGGTCAGACACCTCAGGCGGACGGGGAATCGGCGGGGATCGTAAAGATAAACGATAACGGTTTAATCGCCAGTGATGACGAGTTGTAAGTTGTAGAGTGTTCGAACCGTTTAAGTAGTAACGCGAGCTTGCTGAACAAGGTCGACGAGGACAGAGCGAAGCGCCAGAGCGGTAGATCGCTATAGGATAGCCAGAGACGGGGAAGAAGCGAGGGGTATCCTTCGCGTTTGAAGACTTGAAGAGCCTCAACGGTGGAGAATGACTATATTCCACCACCACCACAGCTAGTCTCATTGTCAACGTCCGGACGCGGACAGTCCACGACAGAGTAGACCAATAACCCAAAGTGTGTATCGGCATATGGGACGTGAAAACGAGATCTATAGTGTGGCGACTCTGGCGAGTTTGCGACTCTGGGGCAGCTGTAAAATGAGTGGCTACCCAACATGCCGCCAAGATGCGAGTTCAATAAAATAATAAAATTTGTACCATAACGTTTCAATGTAACTGCGATTAGTTGGTGAGTTTGTTGATAAACGCAAACATTATTATTATGAGATGCTCGATAGCGGCGTCCTGGACTTTCAACTGAGGAGTCAGGACTCAAGTTCCGGTCAGGGCAGAGAATTTTGAGGTTTCTGTTCAACTACATTGACCATACACCATTACAGTAGTCAGCGACAAGATACATGTAAGACAACAATGGAGAGGACCACCATGCAGCCTTCAAAAGCCATGGTCAGGAACATGAAATTGAAGTTGACAATACTCCTACCCATTTTTGCATCATGGCTAGGTGAATGGTCTTCTATTGCCTCACTTATTTGCATACTCATGGTGTCTATTGTAACACCTGAATTTCGCAGAACAACAGCATGGGTCAATCAAGGCAGAAATAAAGGAATAATTGCCCTGTTTAGTATCAAAATGCCCCTGTGTGTACTGCCATGCAACTTGAGAAATTCAGCCCAAAATGGTTTGGGCAATATGCCTGTCTGAATGTGCAGCTTTCAATGGCAAGTCAGTAGCAATCAGTGGTAAAGATGTAAACTTGACAGGCAAGATAACTAATCGGGCAACTTTATAAGGAGAAACGAAAAATCAATTCAAATGTCAAACCATTTTGATTATACAAACATTACAAGAACATAGGCCTACACTTGATTATATCTATACACTCCAGGCTTATAACAAAAAAGCAATTCTTCAAATACAAAATCGACAAATATATAGAGCACTTTAAAATTGCAGTGACCCAGTTAATATATATATATATATATATCACCAAAGTGCTTAATGACAAAACATAACTTAGATAATTAAAAACAAACTCACTGGGTTTTTAAATCATGAGTACATTGTTAATAACGCAAGTCAATAAGCATCCAGAAACCAAACGGCAAAGTAAACAAAAAATCGAATTTCTGCAGGTCGTTATTTGCTCTTGTAGTTTTTGCTATTCAACAAGAGATCCAACAAATTGTGGCTCTAAATTGCAATCAGAACATTGACATCAGTACGAATGGTATTAAGTACCAAACCATTGACCAGGATCAAGTCCATCTCTATGCACGAACGATTATGCCACCAAGCAAAATGTAACAATTCTCTCCCACAAAGCTTATTTACAGCTAATTTGAAACAGAAACATTTAATTCGTTCATTCATTACAAGAATTTATATAGAACTCCTTCAAGGTGACTACCCAGGAGTTCTCCCGACCCCAGCACGACTAAAAGGGACAATTTTGCAATGTGCATAAAAGTAAGGGTTCCAAAGCGAGGGTTAACAATCAAGAACGCAAAATTCTGCTTGGTAGCTGTGCTGGCAAAAGATGAGCACGAGTGAAGATAGCCCGTTGCACTAAGGGTATGGCAACAGAGGTCGAAAAGATAGGCTAGATCACAACCCAACATGGACCACCATACCAAAGTGATGATTCGCTATGATAGCTGCTGCTGGAGGGGAGCCAGTGGAGCACATACAGTATAAATTGTATAATTATAGCCAGAGGCATGGACATTCTGCCTGGGGCATTCTGAGGTAGAGCTAGACAGTTTCTATCTGGACTTAATGTCTAATACATAAGTTATTACAGGGGTCATTCACTGCTTTAGATGCTGTTAATGTATAAATATTACAAAAGCTTATATAAAATGCATAAATTATGACTGTCTTCAATTCAGAAGCCTTTCCTAACAACTTTCATTCACCTCTTTATACATTCTAGTAACAAATACTATTCATAATCACAAAATTGTACAGTTAAATTTAGTTAATTAATGCTAATTACAGTTGAAAATGTAGTGAAAAAATGTCGTTAAAATAATTGAAAGAATTCATGAAAATGTAGAAAAAATTAAATTAGCATTGTATTTAAAATCTAAATCTGAATTTCTCTTCAAATTACACAGATCTAGATTTGCAATCTTACACAAATCATATATGAAACTACCCAGAGAAAATTTGAAAATTTGCTGGCACCCGAACAAACTATTCAAATACGTCTCAGGGTTTAATCAGAATTTTCAGACTAATATCATGTATTCATTGTACTGTAACAACAACAATAAGCATCTCCAAATATTATTTCAAAAGAGTCAACACAAGGTGAATGGAGGAACACAATCAAAACTTGAACATTCAGCTTTAAGCAATGCATAAACCAAAACAAACTCCTATAGTAGTATACGTAATTACGGTATATGCATTAAAACATACAGTAATCTGTTCTTCATTGTTGGTAATTCGAACACCAGGCTTTGAAAACACAAAGCATGTACATAAAATGCTCATGCTAGAAAAATTCATGCAACAGTCATTTTGATTCTTAGAACATCAATTATCTGTAGAAATGAATTATCTACATTCAATTTACAAACAGTTATTCATTTATTTCCTTTAAAATGTTGACCGTGTATTTATGAGTAAGCCAACTTTGTACTTACATATAAAGTTCAGTATCATGATTGAAAATATAAGCATTCTACAGGATCATAAATAGCAAAATGTTTAAGTAACGATCCCAATTTTAAGCATCAAAGAATTTCTTTGTTGCAAAACCCAGTTTTTATTATTAAATAAACTTATTAAATGAACGTTCCATCAAAGGACAGTTGGTGTTTACAGAGACTAACCAGATATTTTTAAAATTATATTTTACCAAAGTTCTACACAATTTCTTAACAGGTCTATCTGTACATAATTTCACCGTCAACAGAACTTGATATCAACAATTAACATTTACACGAATGCATTGATTCTCAACAATTAACATTTACATGAATGCATTGATTCTCAACAATTAGCATTTACATGAATGCATTGATTCGGCAACTGTCAATCAGAGATATGAAACAGTCGATTATTTGTAAATAAATAATGAAAAGATGAAAATATAAACAATCGCTGAAATAAAGCTTAGACATTGTAGCAACAGTTCAACTTCTACTCTGAATTGTCCGCATAATATAATAAAATATAAATATAATAAAGCTGTGTTTTTGCTCCTTTTGGAGGAAATATATCGGAGGAAGAATCGGCTTTGAGTTGAAGCCTTTCAATGACGAAACATTCGTTCACTTCTGCAATCATGCCGAAAAGAAATCGACGAACATTTTTGGAGAGACAGATGTCGACTGTGGCTCCATATTCTGAACAGCACATGGATGACCATGCAACTGCAACAACAAAATGACATTCACTATAATCATCTGAACTCTGTAAATGCACAGTATATGCTACTTAATCTATCAGCTGACAGTCATCCAATATTACCAATTATCTCCTATCATTTCCATGAATCCAATTTGATCTGCCAGACAGTTTCACAGGAGAAGGCAGATCTGGAATTCCTAGTCATAGCCAACATACAAGAACTGTCAATATATTATGTATTCACAGAGGGGTAACCAGATTAGCTAATTTGCATAAGGATGCATACTGGGTGAGGGGAGGAGTCTTGACAAAATGAATGTATGCAAAATAAATGTATAATTAAGATGCCCACATTAGCCTATGAACAACGATGTATATAGTCGTCTGATGGCATTTGATTAAATCATAATTAAATTACGTTCAATTCTAAACAGTAAACTATAACATAAGTTATAAATAGGCTAATGTGGATATCAAAATTTGAAATCTGTGTATGTACATTTTGTCAAGACCCCTGCAAGAATCATCCTTTATAAATTTTGAAAATGATTTCTAAAAATGAAACTGATTATCAGTTTGTAGACCGCAAAACTGATAACCTTTTCGAAATTAGTAATCAGATTTCTGATTGTCATTTTAACATCCCTAACTAACACACAATCATAGTGTTTTAATATTCCAAAACTTACCTCCCAAAATAAAGCATTGCAATGTCTGCATATGTGAATCATCTCAGCATAGACATCTTTCAGACCATAGCGCCTATAAATTTGAAATACCTTTCAATTAGAAATTCTCAAACACATGGATGGATGGATGGGTTGGATGACAAATAATGAAAGACTTGAGTGGTATACTCAAATAAATATCAAAAGATGAATGGGAACACAATAAAATATAGAATAAAAAAATGTACCAGGTACTCAGCCAATTTAATCTATATCTAACAATTCCAATCAAACCATTTCATTTCTAATATTCTTCAGTCCAACTGATCAGCAGAGGTATTTGCTCAATGACATGAAGTAGACAGAGAAATGGTAAAACAAACACTGTACAGTTTATACTCTCATGACTGGACCAGTTGTGCTTTTCTTCAGTGCTTGGTGATACTCATATAATAATGACAGGTAAATTGCAGTTAAATACATCAAACATCGTTAGGGCGGTTGGGGGTGAGATCTGTGAATTACCCCGCTTTGTGGCACCCAATCAGCCCTCCACCCTTTGGGTCAGTAAATGGGTAGCAATACAAAATGTGAAGTCAAAAAAGCATCCTGTTATTTGGCTTAAACATGATTTGTCAACCCTCAACCACAAAAGGATTTTAAAAGTGCTATCTTCACTCCTATACCTAAGCTACGTACCATAATTTAAAGCCCTAATCAGATATATTTCTTGCATTTGCTATAGCGCCCCTTCAAGCTCACTACTCAGAGGTGCTCCCAACTACTGCGAGGACACTGCATCAGAGTTTCACTCCAATTTGCATGAGCAATTGCAAGTGAAGGACTTGCTCAAGGTCCCTACGCAGAGCTCTACATGAGGTGGATTCAAACCTGGAACCTCCAGCTCAAGGCACCGAGCCAACCACTACACCATCATGCTTCGTCACATGGTCAACTCAGAGAACCAAAAACAAGAGCAGACGACTTACTTCACGAGTCTTGTGTAAAGTTTCTTCCATTCAATTGCCTCCAAGTCTTCACCCCTCCGCAACACTGAATGCCATTGTTTCTCTGTGAAGTGGAACTGACACAAGTTCCTCCACATTCTCTTCTGCTCCGACAGCTCAAAGGCCCGCAGTTCAGTTCTGCCAGCATTCACAAGGTCTTTGTGATCTGAGAGGCAGGCCAAAATATCCTGAATGACAGTGTCTGGCAGACCCGACAGCGTCATTTTGCCATCATCATCACGCTGAACCACAAACAATAGATCATGAAGGAGGATATGGCAGGACAGCTTAAAAGTTTTTGTAATGATTCAGAGGAGTCGACACTCTTCCGTCTAGTTTTGACCAGCAACTTAAAGGTTAAGCATTGCAAGAATTGCCCAGTAAGGCAGAAGCCTCAACTTACCATCACTTACTGTTCAGACAACAACAGGAATATTGCAAATGGCCTATTAGGAATTCAGAATATGCTCTCAAGAACCTTTAAATGTTGACACAAGGTTTGCATGGAAATGCAGAAAACTTTGTTCTCTATAATCCATAATATAATGACTGGTAGTCCAGATAGTGAATCCGCCATTTCATTATTCCTTCTTCATATAAGACTTACCTGACATTACATCATTGCTTAACTGGTGAATTCAACTACAGCCTAAGGATCATTGAACCTATTGAACCTCTAATCTGACAACATCACTGCAACACCAGTCCAGTAATTTGACAACTTGCAAATAAATGCTTTATATTTTCTCAGCTTGTTTAGAAACACAGCTAAGCAGCCATTGTATGCTAATACAAAGGACATTGTGCACTGTCTCTTAAAAAGTTAAAATGTGCTATATAAATAGTTTCAATTGAATTTCAACAGTTTAACAGCAGATATTGCCACTCCAGTCAACGCATCACAATAAAAAAAGAGCTAAACGACAGTCTGATAACTTTAACTGAACTCGGCAAGAATTGTACATATTTACAATAGAGCAATTTTCTTTGCATGAATTTCACAGTAGCTCACCTCTTCAATGATAACTGCACCAAGTTCTTCCTTGAGTCTCAGAGTGTGAGTCTTGTGCGAATCCCAGAGTGATGCACTGCCAACATGATCATATTGGCCTCTTTCAAGGGCCAACAGCATCTCATCCAACAGCTCGTGAACTGTGCGCAAGTTGTGATGAGTCTTCATTGCTTCAGATCAAAACAAAGATTAAAGTATGCACACCGAATTAATTATAAAAAAAGAATAACTAGAAACAAATCCTTTTTGAGTAAATATGTGACAAAACTTTACAGAAACTTGGTTCATCCTAGCTGAATAGTCAAGTCCAAACTATCTACTCGTGTCCATAAAAATAACCCACATCTGAATATTATCACAAAACTTTAAATATTTCTTGACGCTATATTTTAATAATTTGAATTCTCCAGATTCCTCAGAAAAAACTGACAACACTTTGCAAAACCTTGATTACCAAACAGATTCATGATACTGACTGCTGATCACTCTTGCTCATTGATGAACTTTTTCCTTTTAAAAGGTTGTAACATCACTTAGGCTAGAACCGTAATGGCGACGCACTTAATAACATTACAGCCAAGTTAAGAAAACGAAATATTGAAAGCAATAAACATAATTTTCTAATACTAAATATAGTGATGTGTGAAGTTTCACATAATCTGTTTACAAATTATAAGAACATTTTATACACCATGTGGTCACTATTTTGTCTATGGGAAAAGTGTTCATAAGAATGCAATGTGACCTAAGCATAGCTGAGTGACTTCGTGAATGCATCAAATGGGTCTTGTCCATTGGCTGTGTCAGGATACAAGGTCAAATGCAATGTGTCAAGTACCATGTTATGCAAGGTACTGTGTTCTGTTAGACTGGGCAATAATGTAAGGCCACCATAAACTCACATTCGGAAATAATGAATTTAACCATGTTTTAACCCATGCTTTCTAACCACATTATAGCAAATGCCTTTGTGAGCTACTTAAAATGCGCTTCAATATTAAGTGTTCTCATTAATAAATGCACATACGACAGTAACGAAAAATCTTTTACATTAGATTTGCCATTACACCAAAACACGTCAGATGACTTGAACTTGGACGTGAACAGATGGCCTAACAAGTGCTAAAAATCCAGAATTCTTTCGTACATGTTGGCAGGTTTCTTACCCTGTTGTACAACCTGATCAAGAGTATTAATTATGATCTTTTGCGCCATTCCACTCAGACTAGACATCTTGTACTGTATTAGAAACAGCATCAGCTGCAAAGATCAGAACAACAACATTAAATAACACCAATTAAAACATGCAGTGGTGGTAAAGAATTTCAAATAACAAGTACATTGAAACAAAATTGAGGTCTTACAGTTGCTACAAGAAATATGTACAATTGTACATTAACCTGTTTTAGGTTGTATCTTTAACTATCTGCAAGACAGCCACATTTTAGCACTTTGCAAGGCTCCACAAATGTCTACAGCAGTGGTTTTCAACCTTTTTCTAGTGGCGGAACCTTTCCAAGACACGTATTTGCTCGCGGAACCCTTTGCCTTTCACCCGTACAGTATTTCAAGAAATAGGTCTACATGGTCTACAGTTGCAAATTGTGAAATTATGTAATATTCAGATCTACATTACTTGCACTTCTGGTGCAATCTACAGGGTGCGCCAAAAAAAAGTAATCCCCTACGGTTTTTAGCCCATATCTTGGCCAAACATACGAATTTTTAAATGAAACTCTACAGTCTTAAAGGCAATATATATCTACGTACAATGGTCAAATTACAAAAAAATATTTCAAACGGAACAAAAGTTACACCACTTTTAGGGAGGCCACCCATCGTTTTTTGACGATTCAAAAATGATGCGCAACAAAAATTAGGTTTTTTGCCAATATCTTGGCCAAAATTAAGAATATCGAAATGAAATTTTACAGGCTTATAGACAATTCATATCTGTACATGGTGCTCAGATTTCATCAAAATATTTCAAACAGGACAAAAGTTATACCACTTTTAGTGAGGCCACCCACCGTTTTTTGACGATTCAAAAACGAAACGAAACGCAACAAAAAGTAACAAAAACACGATTTTATTAGTCTCATCTCAAATAACTTTTGTCAAATGAACTTGGTAGTGCTTCACAAATTGTGCTCAATGCACCCACCACCCGTGCCAAAACTTCTTTTGAGTCTCTTTGCAAAGTTCTTGATGGACCTGTTGATTAAGCTGATAGATTCCTTATTTACCAATTTGATCGTCATCTTGCTAAGTGACTTCTCAGTGGCGCGCAGCTACGCTGGTGCCCTGTTTCTTTTTTAAATAGTAACAATAATGATCATCTGGCAATATCAAGGCTATTTGATAACAATTATTTAAGATGGGACTTAATAAAATCGTGTTTTTGCTACTTTTTCCTGCGTTACATCTTTGAATCGTCGAGAAACGGGGGTGGCCTCACTAAAAGTGGTATAACTTATGTTCTGTTTGAAATATTTTTGATGGAATCTTACCACCATGTGCAGATAGGAATTATCTTTAAGCCTGTAAAATTTCATTTCGACATTCTTAGTTTTGGCCAAGATATTGGCCAGAATAATTAGATTGGTTTTTTGTTACTTTTCGTTGCGTCGTGTTTTTGAATCGTCAAAAACCGGTGGGTGGCCTCACTAAAAGTGATATAACTTTTGTTCTGTTTCACATATGACTATGAAATTTGACTATTGTACGTAGATATGAATTACCTTCAAGCCCGTAAAACTGGATTTGAAAAATTCCTATTTTTGGCCAAGATATTGATAAAAAGCCGTAGGGGATTACTTTTTTTGGCGCACCCTGTATAGTATCACATTAAAAATACTTTGCTTTAGAATTCTAGAGGTGCGCAAAGTACTGTCAGAGAACAATTGAATTTCTGCTCTATTTCGCCAACAACTATATCAGTCCATCTGACAAGCGGATAGAATATTGAAATTTAAAAAATGAAAATAGGTTCTACTCTGGATCAGTGATATGGACAACTTGTATTAAAGTATTTTTTCAAGTTTACTGCAAAATATGTGCCTGGCTTAATTAATTCCTGAACGCATCGTATACATGTAAAACACGTAGGCAGTCACATAATGACTCATCTTCAACTCTTGTTGGCCTCGACCGTCATGAGTGTGGTGAGTGATACGAAGCTATATAGTGGGTCCGAGGGGCTTCAGCTATATTTGCGGCGTGTCAGCATCGTTTGCTAGCTATCCGTGCACCTGAAAAGTGCTGATGTGACAATAATCACACATCTGGTTCTTATTTCACACATCTAGGCCAAATGTGATTTTCCCGAGAAACACAGAGCGAGTATTGCCTTGGGCTGTCGGTTAAAGATACTAAAGATAAATGTAGGCTAATGCTTAAGGCTCAGCCTTTACATTTGCAGAAATGTGAAAATCCGCTATACCTCTGGATGGGAAGCTTAACCACTGGCCTCTTCAAAATTAACTGATCGACTAAAAGATGAAATAGCCAAAAAAGCCGTTGGCCGTGTGTTCAGCACATTCTGCTATTAAGTCAGAACGGATCTCGAGCGTTGAAATAAGCTTAGTTTAAAGCAAATGATAAAACTGTTCTGTCCGACTGGACAGTTGGAAACGTAGGCAATCTATTCCATAGGACCTAAACCTGTAGATTCCCTTTTGATGAATGTGCCTTCAGAAAAACAAGTATTGAACGACATAGGCCTAATAATATTAGCCTTTACAAAACAACAATACAATTACGTAATAATGTTTTTAAGACGAATGACTGTAAGTCTAGGAAAGAATCTACTCAGTGCTAATACTTTTAGGATTTCAGTCCATGCACTAAAATTTCTACCAAACTGCCGCAGAACCCCTGGCCAAAGTCCGCGGAACCCAAGGGTTCCGCGGAACCCCGGTTGAAAATCACTGGTCTACAGAGATAGCACGATGTATATACACTTACTAATAATTATCACTATGCTCATGCTTTTTCAGTAACGTTAGTCAGATTATAATTTTATTTCAAACACTTTACTTTAGAACATTGCAGATCTATAGTTTAATCTCCTACCCTATGGAATATCAAAAAGAAAATGCAAAGCAGTAATAATATCCATAAATACCATTAAAAAGAAAAATTTCCTTAAGAGGAAAACGGCATGGGAGCATTTTGTTACATTTTATAATTTCCATTTTGTGTTCAACATAAATAAGTAGTTACTTACTTTTGAAACGTAATTGAATCTCTTAGCATCTCGAATAGCACCGCTCATATCAAGACGACTCAACGCATCAGCAATTGAAGTGCACGCTTTTTGCTAAAACAGATTTCCATACATTGTAGAAATTCTCATTGCCAAGGGCAAAGCTCAGATTAAAAAAAAGGGTAGAATTCAATACATATATATATATAATTATATATAATTATAGATCTAATGCAATGTACATTGTACATGACATAACGATGGTTTTAAGTAGCTCCGAAGAAGTATAATATGTGTTAGGATCACTGCATATATGACTGGTTCTGAGAAATCAGTTGTAATTGTGATTTTTAATATTTTAGGTGTAGCTTAGTAAATTAGTGCATGCATTGCAGGTAAATGTTAAAATCACTTTTTTTTAAATCTGAAATATCTTAACTTCAACATGAAGATCTGATTTGAAAGACATGAGCAGATCTCTAAAATCAGTGTGTCAATCTGCACCATTACTTCTCAAGCCACCACATCCTTGATGTACAGTTGTACACATTGATATTTAGCCAGGTTGAACATGGTAGCATAATCTTGCATCAACAAAGTGCAAATAATTTATATGCAAGATTATGCCACTGGTGGGACCAGTTGTCTGGAATGAGCTCCAACAGGAGCTACAACTGCCAACTGGGCTCTTAGTGAAGTATTTTTATTCAGCTCAAAACTGTGCTAGACAATTACGCATATTAACCACGATCTTAAAATTTACATCTATTACATAGCTGACCAGCACAGTTCCTCCCACATGAAGCCGGATATGTCACAAGTAGTAGTAATGCTTTGCACATGCTACCAAACAGACAAGCTGCAGCAATTAAAATTGACGGGAGCTGACCAATAAATATTCATTTAATGAAAAATCATGTTGACAGACCGCAACATGTTACACATCAAGCAGAAACAGGAAAGAGCTAGGCCGGTGAACAGACATTGCCATGGTCAATGCCAGCGCACATGAATGTGTGCATCAGTGTTGTAACGTTTTGAGCTGTAAGCAAACAGAATACATTGTGCAAGTCTGGCACAGCTGGTAGAAGCATATTTGACATAGCTGTGCAGTTTAAACCTAATTTTCACACTAGATGAGACAATGCACTAAACTAAGTTCTCTGCAACAGATTGCCAATTAATGAAAGATAACAGATGACAAACAGATACACGGACAAAGTGAACAAGTTGCCTCGTATAGATGGTCCAAACAAATTAACTATAGATGGTACTTACAGATCTAAAATTCAAACTGCAAAATCAACTGTAAAACTTCATAACCATAATTCTTTAAATAGACAATAAATATAATTTTAACGAGTGCTACCTCTTTTGTAACCTCTTTAACCAGTACATGTGGCTGCAATGGCTTGAGTTCAGTATGCAACAAGTAGTAGCCATGCTCTCCTCTGGCAAGTTTCAACTGAAGCCTACAATGCAAAACTTCAACTATATGTCAAATAATTAACGAGGGTCAGTTGGCTTATTTGGAAGTGGTTGATGTGCTTTACACTTAAATCAAGTAACACCCATTTAATTTAACTGAATTTGAAAATGGACTCAATTTCAAATTGTTACTTAATGCACAGTACACAATTTGAAATGAGCTTAGTCTAGATTTAACTGATAATAGAACCTTTGGAGTTACTTTGTCCATCATCATAATTTTCATCGCCATTCGATAGGCATTTTTATTTGTTAATAATCGAGCATCTCTTATTGGCATGCACGGCAAAAGGAGTTATATAAATCTATAGATACAATACAATTTAAGTAAAACAACTTCCAAATTGCAACACTGTCAGGCTTTCAAAGAATTAGGTACTGACAAAAGGTTCAAACATCAACAATTTATTTAGAGCTAGTCCTTCATGAACCCAGAGATGCTATAGTTTGTACCTATAAAATTCGAATACGGTTTTAAGTATTTGTACTTGAGAACTATGTTACATTGTTACATGTGTTACAAATGTTCTTTAAAATGAAAGCATACAGCATTTTAACAACTCATACGCTTTCACATGCACTTTGATAGGTTACCAGTCAGCACAGGCGCATGCAGATGATTTTCCAGGAGGGGCGAACCACAATAGTTGCAGTTAAATTCTTTAGCATTCACGAGTTTTACAAATGTAAAGCAGGAAATTAAGAACAAGGGTGTCGCTTAAAAGGTTTCTATTTGCAAATTTCTCAGTTTCACTTTGTTTCATTAATATCATTTAGTGCTTCAGTGCAAAGAAATTCGTGAGAACAAAAAATTAGCAGAACTTTCAAAGCGTCTATTTTCCAGAGGGAGGGGGAAGTAACCCCCTCCTCCCTTTATGTGCGAGCACCTGTGCCAGCAAGTTTTTAGTAATGAACTCTTATGGTTTGAACATTTTGGCAGTTCTTTGGTGGAAACTATAGCGCTTTACATAAACTTCATAACTGATCAGAAAGTTCTTCCATGATTTTTGTGCCAATTTTTTTTATTCCTTGTAATAATTTCTCTCTTTTGCCCATGGATGACTGTTACACTCCCTTCAAATACACCAGCAGTCTCCAGCAGACATTAGAAAAGTGCATCCAATGCATGAACTACAAAAATGTCCACATTTATTGTGTGGTATATTAAACAAGTTATAAATTCTGCTGGAAGGATCAACTGCTAGTATTCCCAGTGGTTATTCCAAAATTTGTGGATTTTTCCCCAATAGGTCCAGCCAGTAATTGTTGGCTTTATTCTCAATCAGCTGACCATTGTTTGGCTTGTTCTGAATTAACACATTGTCACATTGATGTCATTATCAACGAAGTTAGGCATTCAAATTTGCATTCTGTGTATACACCAACACCATTGTGCCATTGAAAATGCTTGAAATAATTTGGCAGAAATCAATGAAATATAACATCTGCCGTACAGACACACACATTGTTCAGTGTATTGTTGGATGCCAGAGGTTTGCATATGTAGCAGTTGCCTTTGTTTCTCGTAGGTACATCTGGCCAATGCGCTTCATTTTACGTATGTTTCCCGGAACCATCTAGCTGTTGTTGCCAAATTACTCATTGCACTTATGCTAGGGCGCGAACAAGTCATTGGTCCCTTCCACGTTTCTACGCATCCGTCATTTCCAAGCGTCTGTTTACTTCTGCGCAATGCTTATAATGTTTATACCTTCTGCGCATCAATTGGTCCACAATATTATATTATATACACAGCGAGCGACTGGCGCAACAACGGGGCCACAGAAGCCGCGGTCCACTCTCCTTTTACGCATTTCCTAACAAAAACCATTCTGCGCCCTCAATTAACTTACGTAGCCTTTAAAACTAATAACCTTAAACAAAGAGTCTATGCAATATTGTTTAATATTCACAGCTTGGATTAATCACAGATTTATTGTTTCTGAATAATAAGTAGACACATGTTCGTTGTTTTGTTTACGTAATTTGCATAATTTATGTAAAATACGGTTTACCGGATTTAAAGCAGAAACGCAATACGGGAATAATAACCATTGTTGGTTCAGGCCAACTGTAAGCGCTATTTCGTATAATTAAGAACTAAAACCTTTGCTGCAACTGTCAAATACATTCAAGTGTGTACCAGAAAGATACGTAAGAAATTACTCAGTTAGCTGACAATAGAACCAATTTGTCATAGGCCTAGTTAAATTTGCTTACCGCCCAAGAAAATTTTCAAAAAGACTTTCCAAAAGCTTCAGCCTCCACAGATCTAGTCTTTGCCAACCCTCGTCAGTTCTAACCCATTGTTCGCCTGGAGAACGCCAGTCTTGTCCGAGGAACGGCATTGTGTTCGATTCGATCTACGCTTCGTAATAGTTTGAACCGTCGCTTCTCAAACGCACTTGTGCAATGAACGCAGAAACCTGGTTGCTATCGGTCGTATCATTCGTATGTATCTAGGCTATGTTTTGTATTCAATGCGCATGTCGAATAACCTACTTTCTGTATTTGCATATTAAAAGACACAAGCCTACTTATCGTGCAAGCGATTGGACAATAAATATATTACCATCCGCGAGGCAAACTTATTATGTATTATTTTTGCATAATTATAACGCAGATAACCATCGATCAATAACGCACGGGTCAAACAGCGTTATAGCACAGAATCGGTACTGCCACATAATGATCAATAATGTTAGGCCTAATGAAATGCGGCATGGACCATGGACACGTGATTATGACTAACGCATTTTGTGTTAGGCCTACCTGTGCAATCTGGGTTGTAGGCCTAAAGAGGCTAAAGTTCCTAAACCACACCATATAAGGAGGGAATAATTTTATCGATCTTTTATTCACCAAATATGGTAGCACACAAGCAGTTTTAAAAAAACAGGAATAGCCTACAGGCTCAACATTATTCTCAGGACAATACTAGCGCCGGTGAATAATGTTTCGTGCGTTAAGTTGAGAAATTTCGAAGATTTAGGCCTACATAGGCCTACATTTAGGCTCAGTACAATCAAAGATATTAAAGTATTTATACTAAAGACTCTGTCTTTGGTACAATCATCATCATCCTTCATATGCATGCATGGTTATCCAACGCTCAGCCGATGATCCCCGGCGCAATCGTAAACACCAAACTTTTAAAGCGCAACTCGAAAGCCAAAAGCAGGGCACCATCAGCTTATCCGTGAACACTATCACAAGAGTCAGAGATGTTGTCAAAAGCGTAGCCTAGTGAGAGGCAAGGTCGTTGGTGAGAGGAGGTCCGTAATTTTTATTCAACAAATTAGCCTAAAATTATCATACTTTGTCATAGGCCTATGTATGTCGCGCCCATTTTATAAAGTAATATATTTAGCTTCCGTTTAAAAACGGATTATTTTGTGCCCGTTATGTTTATACAAACCGTACGATTATAATTAGGCCTATGTACTTCTACCACATAAAATTATGTGCTTCTACTGTGCCCGTTTAAAAGGTCGGGAGACCGGAACAGCCTCTATCCTCTCCATCTGGCTATGATAAATATGCGATCTTTGTGGAGTTAAGTTTACAGTTTCCTCATGCGAGGTTATGCGTTACACTTTGACGCAGATTCATCCGCAGCATTTATGTGTTTTTCGATCGAAAAGTATTTTTAAGAAAATTTACTATGAATGATAGAGTGTGCCGAGTTGAAGGGAGACGACCGCGGAGATCAGAGCGTCATAACCCATATTATCGTCCACGCAATCGTCCCATGCAGAATGAATATTATGGACGTCAACCTGTAGATGACACCCGGTCGCAACAAGCAAATGAATGGAGTGGACGCACATTAAACGAATCTGCTTTATGTTCTAATTCAAGTCAAGAAAGAGACAGAAGTCGTTACCATAGGTATTTGCTATACATTGAAACACGTGACATGTCAGCTTATGAAACAAACAGTATAGCCGCCCATGCTAGCATTGCACAATTTTGTGGATTCAGGATTTAAAAGACATTTTTGTACAATTTGTTTCACGTTTGGCAGTTTTGTTTTGATGCTTGAAGGAGTTTGGTTGATGCCACAGATCGGTGTTCTGAAACATGTTGTCACAGCACTAATTGCCACATGACTTAAATGTCTTAGAACTAGTAATTATAATGGAACAAATAACGGCACAGAAACAAAGCTATTTCATAACCTTCTGGAATACTCTTCCCTCCACTCTGCTCAGGGCTCTCCTCTTTGGATGATTAACTGTGTCTCTCTTTTAAGACATCGTTCTTCTCTCGGAAGTGCTATGTGAGCGGTGATATAGAAATTGCTAATTACATAACATTACAATGTTGATAACTGTTTAATGTGTGAGATTATTTGAGGGGTGAGAGCTGTACAGATGTGTTGATGATTTAAATACTAACCCATACCATAGTTTACAGAAAAGGAGCAGCGCTGTGACATTCGTTTTAGGTAATGTGTGAGTGTTGCTGACATCATTTCCAATCATTTGGCTACTAAAAAGATGATGACATTGCATTGTAACTCAAATGTTTATTTTATCTGTAATCAAAATCGGACATTCACTTATAGTTAGCTGCATCAAGTACATTTATTATTATGAAAATTAATTTGAAGTGTTTGCAATTTTTGGCTTAAATTCATTGTGTTTTTCTTCAATTTGTCACCAGATATGTCACTGCATTAAGGCCGTTAGTTTGAACTTTGGTTGCTTTGACTCTCATCTGAGTGGTTATCTTGATGGACACTGCAACTGCATAAAGTTTATACTGGTTGATTGATTTCAATATTGTTTCATGATGTTCAGTGATTGTTTTGTTTTGTATAGGCACTCAGACAGATATTGGGATGCTCAAAGGACTGTTTTGAAAGGATCTTCACAGTCTACCCTGAGAAACAGTTACTTACCTAATACTCACAAAGATATTCAGGCATGTAGAGCAGACAGTTTCCAAGACTTCAGCAGAGAAAGGTAATATTCATTTTATGGTATTTGGAACTTTTTATTTTGTGTATGCATGTGAGCATTTAGGTAGCAATCTTAAGGACCTAAAATGCACTAAATAAGCGTAGCTGACCAAAAATCTAATTTAGGTGCATCTTAGCTCTATAAATAGCACCAATGCAAAATTATGACATTAGAAAGAAAACTGTGACATAATATTTTGCTATTATTTACTTCTATCTCACCAGTGTCTAATGCTCTAGGCATCAAGGATGTAAATCAAACTGTAATCAGGTCAGTATCCTGAAGATAAAAAAAATCACCTAACATGTGGTGGATGACAATCGGAAAAGGTGTGTTGTGTTCAGAAGAAAACGACATTAGCATCTGAGCAGAGCGGACATATGTACTGGAATAGACCACCAAAAACTATATCCAGAGGCCAGAGATACTCATTCACCAAGAACACTTCTTGATTAAGCTATGCCCAGAGAAAGTTTGTATTATCAGATGACCTTGTTGAATTATGATTAGTATGGCAAATGAGGGCGCTGTGGTTGACCAGATTTAACTATTATTAGCTATGAGCTAGATATGAAGCGAACTGTTTGCTTAGCAGGAAGCAAATGCAAGGATTAATTATGCGCAGAGGTTTTAAAATTCAAAGTTGAGTAGGGTCTGTGTGAGTGTAATTTGATTTGTTGTTCGTGTCGAGAGAAGATTTCTTAAGCAGGAAATAAAAGAATCGAGGATGAGGGACAAAGTGAAGCGATGTTATCCTCTGCTGATGGTTCATCTTTGTCTCATCATCCAACCATCTCTCACCATAAAAAACCATATACCATCAGTGATGCAGTGGCCGAAAATCTCTTGAACCATAAGATGCGTAGTTTTTTGCGTACAGAACACACTTTCGTTGCCTACTGACTGATAGCCAAGCGTAGTTTTCGGTCTTTTTCTATGGTTTTTGAACATGAGTTGCCAGGAAGTATATATGCCCAATCCTTGTTTCTTTGCAATTTTGTTATAGCTGTTTTTACAAAGCTTGGAGTAGTCACCCCTCTGAGTATCTCTGCACATGGCTTTGAAGATTAATGGATCCTGAAACTTAGAGTACAGTCACCCTTCTGTGCATCTCTGTACATTGCTTCGAAGGTTCGATCACAGATCCTTAAACTTGGAGTATAGCCATCCTTTTGTACATCTCTGCACTGTGAGAGAAATGGTTTCAAAGGTTAATAGATCATGAAATTTGAAGTACAATCTTCTATTTTGCACATCTTTGTACAAAGCTTCAAAAGTTCAGGATCCTTAAACTGGAGTACAGGCACTCCTTTGTATAGTATGGGAGAAGGCCTGCAATCTTAACACATTCACCGCCTACACGCCATGTTAAATGACTGGCTGTACTACGAGTTAACTCGTAGTAGGCGGCCAATGTGTTAATGAAACAAGCATGTTGTCTTGCAAGCATGAATTCAGCAGCTCTGTTGAAGTGTTCAAAAAAGAGTGATTTTTATTTAATATAAGATTTATCAGTTTAAACGCACTTCAGTAAATTTGTTTTCCTTGTTAGGTGTGCTGGAATGGCTTATTCTAATGGACCAAGCATTCGATCCACAAAGTTTAACGTACAAGAACATAGAATTGGTCAGCAAAACCAGGACTATGGCCAACAACAATCAAGGTTGGCTATGTTGTCTTTCTCTGCCTGTTTAATGATTTTATTATAATGGCAAACAAAACACTCTTGTTATTTCATGAAAATGGAAACTAGGGATGTTAAGCAAAATCCGGTTATCAGTTTTGAAAGCGATTATTGAAATTTACTGTTCACAAGCCGATAATTGAGTTCATTTTAAAAATGGTTTTTGAAATTATTGGAGATGATTCATGCATTTGTACGGATTGTAAGCTTAAAGGTTGCCGTACGAACAAAATAATTACAACAGATAAAATTGGTAGATGTGATGCTGCATTGCCTCTGACTCATTATACAAGAGGTTATTGACCTGCGGTATGATGCATATCAATGTACGTCGTGCGACAATTCAGATTGAACATTGTCGCATTTCGTCAAATTTTGACACTTTGTGACGTCAAAAATAAAGCCAATATGAAATTCACTGACAATTCCATCCCCATCATGCATCAATTAAGTCTTTCCTATCCCTGCTGCTATGTTTTCCCATCCCCGCAGGTTTTCTTCCCACCTAATCTCCGTAGGACTGCATCACATTCACTGCAACAGTTTTCACCAATTAAAACTTTTAAAAACTTTTTGTTTACAAAGCTGTTTATATAGCTGCTTGAGTTAATAAAACACACATCAAAAAACATATTACGTATCAAGAGTTTGCAATATTATATATCCAGAGCTCTAAATGTTTACCATTACCCCTGTTTTATCATTTAGCTTATTCTTCATTACCATGGTTATTATCGCAACAATAAACCCCATTGCCATGGCAATACCAAAATTGTTGTCCCCATTATTTATCTACTGCAGCCAACATGGTTTTACTGCTGAAAAAATTGCCTTCCATCTGTGTAGTGTAGCTGCTATGCTTAAATGAGAGACAGTATTTCTAGAAGAACAATCACTATGTACCAGATAATACTTTTGACTGAGTCTCTACTACTGCGAGTATCTGAAGATCTATTGTAAGTAGGCCTGTTGAAAGATATCTGGAGGCATGGGTGCAGTTTGAAGGTGGGTGCGTGTAGTGCAACTCCATTTCCATTGCATTTTATAGCACTTATTTGTAAGTGTGATGAGCCAGCAGGCAATGATGGTCTGGTATACCATCATGCAGCTGTCTTTGCTTCTGCCCACACAGTAACTGGAATCAGGATGGAGTCACCGCAGATTCCTCAGTACCTGGCTAGATAAGCAGCACAGGAATGTTATTTATCTTTGTAATGCTAGTGAATGTACATTAGGTCCCTGCATCATATTCTTAGAGCATTTGCTGAGCTATGGTAAGAAAACTTGTTCTAAACAGCCCTGCCTAATGTAGGACTTTATGCCTGCTGCATGTAGTCACTACTGTCTCATGCTTGGGTGGCTGTGTGTAGTTGAGAATTCTGTTTCAGGTATTCTATTTTTGTCCATTGATAATTTAAAGTTAATGAATATTATCATATCACCTGTGCAATACAGTGTTTCAAGTAAAACTCTGCTGGTCAGGCACTCAAATAAATCGGCAACCATGTTGTATGATCCCTTTTAAAGCTCATTCTTGCACCGCTAAGTTTTATGTTGAACTCATGTATTTTTTTAAGCATTTTTATATTCTCATGATCATTAACAGATTTCCAAAGTTGCTCTTATTTTCATCCAGTCTCATCATCATTGGCGTGCCCCTCTCTGGAGCGTAGCCGTTTCCACCGTCCGTTGCCACGAGGCCCTGTCCTGTGCTCGTCTCCATGCCGTGCTCAGCCCAAAGTTCAGAGGTCGGAGATCCGCCTCGACCGTTCGGGTCCATGTATGCCTTGGTCGTCCGGGTGGTCTCTTCCAGCCCGTTGGTGGGGCAGAAATCAGGGCTTTAAGTGCCCTGGCGTGATCTTGCCTGGGATCGCACCGTGCGAAGTGTCCAAATATCCGTAGTCTTCGCGACTCGACCAGCTCTGAGATAGGAGCCCGTCCTGTCAGAGCTGGTCAAGTCGCGAAGACTACGCGTCTGCTATTGGTCTAACTCAGAATTAACAAATTTCTGTTGCAAAGTCTACATTGTATTCAGAAATTTGATTGTATTGCACCTGCTGTATAGTGTAGTTTTGAACTTAGAAGAATTATAGTTTTGAATTTTTTATTTTGTGTGGGGTTCTAAAGTTTCAAGCTTTTACTTTAAATGGTGTTAATTGTGTTTAAATGCAGCTTTATTCTTCTTTCCAACGGTTCATGATATTTAATTTACTTGTTAATACACCCTGTTCTGAAGTGTCCTTAAGTGTTCAACATTTTCAGTACAAAATATTTAGTTTGAGAAGTATTCGAATAGTATTAGTATGACATGTTTCTAAAATTATGCCTTTTACTTCTTTGCAGGTCTGAAATGACTGCATCAGTAAGTACAAGGTGGTCTGATATGGTTGAAATGGAAGAATTGGCAGCAGAACAGCACAACTCAGACTCTGAAACAAAATGTAACGGGTGGGTTTGTTAGTATAAGTAATTTTATGTAAAAAATGACTTATCTAGTTGCATTTTTGTGGTCTATTGTAACTACGTAGTGAGATACATCATCTTAATCAGACTAATGTCTTTGATCCAGTTATTTAGCAAAGAGGTATGTGTGTGTGTATGAAATTATCTCCATATTGTTCAGTCTTTGGTAATGTCTACTACTGAGATATTATCTATTGTGAAGCTAAATTGTCTTTGAGGTTCTTTTTGCTTTGAGCAGAATAATATGTCGGATCCATTTGCTAGAAATAACTTAACGTGGAAACTAAAATTAGCGAGACCAATTTCAAAGGGTTTAGACCAGTGGTTCCCAAAGTGGTGGTCCGCGGACCGGTGCCGGTCCGCGGAGGTATGATCGCCGGTCCGCGGAGAAGAGTTACATTTTTTTTAAATAAACTGAAATCATTAGTTTATTTGTCTAAAATTGTGAAATTATTCGAATTGCTGTCCAAAATTTATTCAAAATTCTGTGTTAATATTTAAAAATTTAAAATAAATCAACGCGCCTTATTTTAACTTGCCAGATGGCGAATTCAAACAATTTAAATTTATTCTATTACTACATCGATGACTGCAGTCAGTTTCGAGCTTATTTATGTTGATCTATGGTGATCGATAATCTGACTAGCTCGCTTAGCTACATCGGTAAGAGCGCTGGCCGCGGGTCTGTACACAACTATGTGAAAGAGAGCGTGCGGGACGCGATTCGCTTCCCGAAGGTGGCTACTTCAGAGATTCAAATATCTCGAGCTAGCACGGGGACCTAAATGGCTCGGCGATACTAATCATCTTTGAAATGGCAGTGTCGTTAAACATGTAGGCCTAACAACAGAGCGATAGCCTAGTTCTAGTAAACGCTGGATACAGAATAAAAAAATTGTCTAACATAGTATAAAACTTTTAGCTTAAAACTTTAAATATAAACAAATGTCTTTGAATGAAAAAACTAGCAAACGTAAGCAAAAAAACTTTAAAAAAATAGCATACACAGATGGTTAAAAGCACCAAGGTTAGTGTTTGTGCATTGAAGGCATCTTTCCTTGCATCTCTACACATCGCAAAGCCATTATTATTATTAAACTGTAATTTATTTATGGCGCACCTAAACAAAAAAAGGAATCTTGCACAAAGTCTACTCATAATAATTCTTAAGCAAATAAAGCTTCAAGGACATGTACATGTAGGCTAATTGTAAATAGCCTTATATTTTAGTATTTTTATAATTTGGGTCGTTTTGTTTGCCATCTTCACTTTGCCTAAGTTAGCGGTCCGCGAGCTTCACCAAAAATTATTGCCGGTCCGCGACCTACTAAAGTTTGGGAACCACTGGTTTAGACCTCCTTCCATTCAATATCAATATAATTTAGATGGAAACGATCATGGTATGCAATGTAGCAGATACCACTCCGTTCTGACTCCTAAGTAAGGAATTGGCGCTGTGGCATTGGTTGATTGGGTGACAGTTAGTCTATTGCACCTTTTCTATATGCTGATGCCTTGCTCCAGAATCGAAACTTGGAGATGGCGATTAAAACAATACGCGAAGTAAAGGAATTCGATTGCTTAGCAACTGGTTTCGACTTCAGAACTTGGCAGCACTTGGTGGGTGCTTCTTCGACTAATTAGACACGATGTTGACTTGTATGTGAGTAGTTTATGAGGCAGTGGTTCTTTGCTATTGTATCGCAGTTGGAAGATATATTCTGTAGTCTTTGAAATGTCTTGTTCTATGTTCATTTCTAGATTATATCCTGAGCAGATGAATGAAGAGTTCGAAGATGTTCCAGTACAGAGATGTTCTACTTCCTCTCACGTGCGTCAGGACTCTCTTATGTCGAATCCCAGTTTGGTTGGTAGTGACTCAACAACTGAATCAAAGTTAGTTGATGATTATTCTGAATTTCATTTCTTCTTCCATCCTACTTCCAATATTCTGTTTGAACTTGGTGGCAAAACCAGGTGACTTAGAATATTAGTAGAGATAGTGTTACACATGTGCATAACAGACAGCTGCCAAGGGTGGCATATATTTGTAAGGGATATTCACTTATTCAGGCTTATTCAGAGCCTTGCTACATAAGTCATGATTTAGCGAATAAGGCAATAAAAAATGTTGAGGCGAGCGAGGTTAAGCATGAGCTGAAGAAAAAACTTCCAGACCCAGACTTCTTTGCATGGTTTTTATTTTGCCTTTAAGATTTTTAGTTGTTAAACCTAGATGTTGGAAATGTCTCTGTGTGGGTCTTTAGCTGAGTCGCTTGTGTCATTTTTCATTCAAATTAAGACTTGCCTTTTCAAGTTGCTTATCCACCATGGGGCCAGAGGAGAGGGGCTGTTTATTTGCTTTAGTGGACTCTGATATTCTGGCTGTTGATTCAAGCCCTGCAGGGGGGCAGCAGAGTTTCAAAGCTGGGGAACGTAAAATATAGCTGGACATTTCTGCACTCTTCACTCATGAATTAGCAGTTATAACTGAGGTGAATTTTGGTTCTTTTCATCCTGATTTATTCTAATAATTACAGAGAATTATTTTTTGACAACTGATGCTGTTGCATATATATATAACAGGTGCTGATATTTGTTTGAAACTTTTTGGTACACACTGTACATTTTCATCAATAAGTTGACGCATGAGTTTTGTTCTAGATCTGTAAAAGCTTGTTCCTGTTGCATAATTTTGTACGTTTATCTATTGTTTGCATTTATTACAATGCTTTGCATCTTTATTGTAGAAAAATTAGAATGTCAGCAACACCAAGATTTACTGAAAGTGAACTCAATACCAAAGAGGTCCAGATTATTATAGCAAGACGGAAGAAGCAAATTCAATATGGAAAGGTCCTGGATTGCTATCATCAGTACATTCAACTTGTTCCAAGGTACTTATCTGTATTGTTTGGCATAGATTGAGGACAAATTTTATGCAGTTTTTGCATCTGCTTTATGTTGTTTCAATGCTGTGGAACTTATCTATCTATAAAGTTGATATAGTGTCCCCTTCAAGATAGTTCATAGGGAGGCTATTCCAAAGAGAAAGACCCATGATTGAGAATGCTGTCTAGTAGGGTGCCAATGAAATATACAGGAAAAAATAAAGTTTTGAATTTCTGTGGTCTCACCCTCTGAGAATGTTCCTTTATATATGGAAGTTAATCAAGGAAAAAATGAATAAAATATATGAACATTTAGAGGATGCACCATGCTCCTGAAGTTGCATATAGTTATATGTGCGGTATACTGCTAGTTAATTCTGACATATTGGTCTGTCTCAATATTGAAAAGTTGTTAACTCTGTGGATTACTAACAGTTCTGGTTATATCTGTGCTTTATATCAGTTCTATACTATATCTACATGTATGCTTTATATTAAATCTCTATTCCATAACATCACTAGCACATAGGGGGAAAGGAAAACGTGAAAATCCGGGACCCATCGATTTGAAATTTGCGCGGGTTGAAGACCGTCATTGTAAGAGAAAACAGGTTACCATAAACAGAAGGAAAAAGATAACAAGGGAGTAAGGTAGGCCTATAGCTAGATGACAGTTTTATTGAAAATCCAGATAACAATACAGATTGTGATGGAAGCAATACAGCTGGAGATGAAGGCAGTGATGTGAAAATTCCTGCGGTAAAGGAAAGGAAGACAGCAAACCCAAAAGTACATATAATTAATCATGATGCAGTATCACCACTGCAGGATAGAACATAGGCATTGGAGAGAAAATTTAATGCAGCATCTTTCTTGGCAGCTACGGCCTCATCTCTAGTCCATTTGAATAAATTCTTAACAAGGAATCCGTACGATTGGCATGCAGGCAGCATCGTGCATCTACTGCCTTTAAAAAGGATGCATTTTACTCTGATGGTATTCCTGGTCCTCTGATGATACACTGGGATGGTAAGAGAATGACTGCTTTAACAGGTAGAGACAGCATTGATCTGCTAATCAATCAAGGTGCTACCATGGAGATGGTGAGATGAAGCTTCTCAGGGTCTCAAAGTTATGCAGTGGTTCTGGTGAGGCACAGTCTTTTAAATGATTGACAAATGGAAACTCAGTGAACAGCTGATGTGTTTTGACACAAGTACTAGTATCCAAGACAAAGCGGGAGCTTGTGTCACATACTGTAGCAGAAACTTCACAAGCAGCTCGTTAACGTGGCATGCAGGCAGGGATCATTTACACGAACCAATTGTCGCAAAAGTATTTGACACGCTTATGGGATGTTCTAATGGCCCAAATGACGGTCTCTTTGTAAGGTTTTCTGCTGCATGGATTCACATTGATTTTACTTTCATCCTATGAACTCAAACCGCTGAAAGACAATTGCATGCTATTTCTTCGTCAGTAGCTGCAACAGTATCATCCAAGAGATGACTACAAGGAGTTGATGCAGTTGTCGCTGATTTCTGTAGGAAATGAACATTTTGCCAGCAATTCAGACATCCTTATCATCACACCTGAAGCCTACCACAGGGCACAATGGACGGGAAATTTTTTAAACAGTCTAAAAATTTACTTGTTTCACCCACAGTTTCGTTTGACAGCTTCTTAATTGCCTGGGCTTAACAGTTTAACATATTATTTTGTGGTTAGACTACAATTATCTCAAAGCATGGCACACATGCACATCAGCAACTTCTGTTCCACGTTACGTCTTACACATAATTATTGTAAGATCTTGTAGTCTACCGGAGTGCAAGCAAACCCGATGCAGGTGTAATGGTGTATCCATAAAAACTTTCATGTGACATGTGCGGCACTTGAGTGAGTTATTTCTTGGTCTTGTCTTTTTTTATTCTGAACTTTTTGTTCTGGAAAGTTTATATGGTTGCAGCCATGAGTAAGTTTGGTGAAGAAGATTCTCCAGTTCGAGTGACAACATCTCTGAAAAACAGCTGTCTCGTTTTGTGTCACGAAACACAAAGCAATTTTTTTACTTCCATGGATATCCCACAAGATTTCCTTTTGCAAGATCCAAGCTTTTGGAACCCCATTAAAACATATAATCTCAGCAGAGTGCAGGGCATAAGAGCTTAAGGTGGTACAAAACGACACAACTGAATGGGGCGTCGCATTGAAACAGATGTTCAAGTCTGCCATCGCAAACCAGGAGGAGCAAAAGCAATATCTGCTTTAGGTGGTTGAAAGCCATCACCAGCACTTTCAAGCACCCAAAAACGTTTGCTCAGTCAAAGACTGGACAACCAATAACACTGAAGCAACGTGGAACACTGCATTTGTATTCTGCACAATGCAGAGCATTCTGCTATACATAGCGGCTTACGAGAGTCCATATTGCAGATTTTCAAAACTTCACAGGTCGGTGCAACCAGTAAATGTTATCTGATTGGTACAAAACTTTATATGTTTCAGTTTTATGGCTAAATGAACAAAACTAAGGGGTGAGACCTAAAAAAACTCAAACTTTGTTTTTCATTGGCACCCTACTGTCTAGTGGCAGAGCGAACATGCAGAACTACAAAGTCACTTCTAGAAGGTGATTGCAGATACCTGTCACCAGAGCAGACAAAAATAAGAGTAAAAGGCTTGCGAAGATAGACAGACCTGTGCTTTGCCCAGAAGCGCAGTTCCAGACGATAGAGAAGAACAATGGAACAAGAACAATATTGGATGTGCTGCTATACAGGAACCCATTGTATGCAAAGTTTGACTTCGTGGTGCAGTGCAAAGGTTTCCTCGCAGCTCGCAGTGGGCTACAGGGCTCTCATAAATGGCACTAACTATTGATTTGTTATTTATGTGCGCACACACGTATACAAACAGAAGGTTTCTGTGTCCCAGTCATCCTCTGGATTCAGCTGAAAGATTGCACTACCTTAGCGTCTGCTCTTGATTTCACATGAAAAATAATACAGTGCAACTCCATTGTGTCTTTAATGGTCAGCTGTTGACTGTATGTTTAAGTTTGCATCCAACTAATTACGATTGTTTTTCATTGACTTTCAATTCCTCTCAGACACAAACGAACCAAGTATCATCCTCGAACGCCGGATATTTACCGCAGCTACAGCCGTCGTGGCTTTGACACGTTGGTGCGGACATGGAAAAAGCAACTGCATGCATGGGAACCAGCAAAGGGCCATGGAAGAAGGTAGATGTAATTTTATAATACGACAGTCGAATGGGTGAAGTCCCTCTAACACAGCGGTTCCCAACCCGTGGCCCGCGGGCCAAAAGTGGCCCGCCAGGTCTCAGAAAATGGCCCTCCTCTCTCAAAGAATTATCAAAAATATATGAAAAAATTAACAATTTGGACATGATAGAACACATTTTTATTTTCTATTTCAAATTATTTTATGTAAATGTCGATAAATAACATCAAACATTATATTTTGAATCATTTATAACAATTTTATATGCTTTTAGTTAATACGATTTTAACCTTGTGGCCCCCTAATGTCCTTTAACTAAGAAAAAGTGGCCCTCGTGTCCTCCAACTTAGAAAAAGTGGCCCTCAAGTCAAAAAAGGTTGGGAACCACTGATCTAACACTACCTGCCTACACGCTTAAAACAGCTGCCTAAAGTGTGGAAAAATAAGTACATGGACGTCCCTTACCTCTCCAAAAGAAGTGCCTGGACGCCCCTTACCTTTCCAAAAGAAGTGCCTGGACGCCCCTTACCTTTCTAGTCTGTGCTCGCCAATAAGTGGCTGGACGGCATTCAGATTTTAAAACAAATCCATGGACACCGTCCATGACCGTCCAGACACACTTTAAGCCCTCCCACTTAGTCATCTATGTCTGATAACTGTAGACATTTGATGTTGCCATTTGAATGAATGCTACCTTTCAGACACAAGCGAACCAAGTATCAATGTCGAACACCAGATATTTACCGCAGTTACAGCTGTCATGGCTTTGACATGGTGTGGATGGTGCAATTTGTGTCCACTCCTGCACAGGGGCGGATCCAGGGGGGCTATCCGGCCATGGCCCCCCATTTAGACCTTGCCTTAGACCTTAGTCCCTCCACGTGCTGTGCGCATATTGGGCGACACAGGTCTTCCATCCTTCTCTGTCTTGAGCAGCTCCAGCAGCCTCCTCCCACGTCATTCCTCCGTCCGTGAGGTCTTTTGAGATCGTGCCTCTCCATTTAGAAATTTCTTTATTTTCGACTAGCTAGTGTGGGTCGGAAAGTTGATGTGGCCCCCATGAGTAATTCCATAAGTCCTCTCCACACCCATGAAGTCTGTACACCATGAGGTCCATACGACTACAAAATTTCTGTATCCGCCCTTGCTCCTGCAACCATTTATAGTTTGATAATGACTGGTAAACCACAGTCGAAACTGATTACCTTGTATTCAGCATCACTGTCCACATTAGCCTAGGTATTGGTGTTATTAGTAGTGGTAGTAGTAATAGTAGTAATGTGTTAGTAGTAGTAATGTGGTGCTGGTGATGACACTACTATTAGTTGTTTTATTGAAATAGAGTGACATACTCTTTTTAATTACTGTTATTTTAATTGGTTCTTTATTATAAACTGACCTGTACACAAGCATCCAAATAACCAGTATACAAACATCAAAGAAGTCTAACAGCGTCATTTCTGTGCTGATTTTAGTTTGAAGCTGGGATCAACGTGTGAAAGTTCAATCGCAGCAGATGCTACAGAAGAATCTATTCGGACTTTTAAGAAAGAGATCAAAGAAGACTTGGATGACTCGGACTATGACTCCAATTTTCCTGCTCTGCCGTCCTCCTCGTCCGCTGTCAAAACCGAGGGTAGCTCTGAGCTGCCTTCTTCAGTTTTAAGCTTTGTGGCTGCTAAGGATGAGAGTGGCGATGGTGACACTCCAACGTCTGGTGTTGTGGTTAAAACTGAAATGCCTGATGATTTTATTTAGTGATGAAAGAAACTGTATTTAGGGAGCATTTGAGTTTTCATTGTTTACACTGTTCCTTTCAGTTATTTATGATACAGTATTTTTTACCTCTTAGTAAAACTTTCATTGTGACTCGTGGCTATCAGCAGCACCTCCTTTTCTATCATCAGGACCTTTAGTTTGACTTGGGTAAATATTGTGTGAAATGTATAATATCTGTCTCCCATTTCTTGTGCTGATAACTTTTTGAACAGCTGATTGTATCAGAACTGGCAGAACTGTATACTGATGTGGTTTGAGGTTTAAGGTGTTTGTCACAATGAATAAATTTATTACAGAGATTGGTGGGGTGTTGTAGCCACAGACATGCTCTTGTGTTTCTATGGATTCTCAAGATGCCTTCTATTGTCACATTTATTGATTTTCAAGATACAAAACATTATAATACGACTTATTTGATATTGGTTGCCCTTCTTTCAAAGTTCAGATATGAACGTAATTCCATGCAACAGATAGATACAAGCTCAACAATTGTTACTGAAGGATTTGTTTGTTCAAGGTTCCTACGCAACGACTGCATTAGGAAAGCTTGCACCTGTAAGCATTACTATCCAAACTCCAAGATCTTAAATTATAAATCTGGAAGTTTGTCCTTCTGTTTGTTTGTATGTCCGGATGTATTTTGAATTGCTGCCAGTTGGTGCATTGAATTACATGCAGCATTGACCTAAGTTTCAACAAACAACATCGAGGATAATAAAGGTCAAGGAGTTGGATAGATAATGATGTGGCACTGGTTGAAAAGAACCCAGTGGCATTACAACATTGCAAGTAGCAAGACACAGCAACAGTCACAGATCGAGCTTGTCGAAAGGTAGAGCAGTGAAGAAGAACTGATGCACTGAACATTTGGCCTAGGCCTACTGTGTGAAATTGGCTAATTCTATGGGTATATGCTACATGTACTTAACAAAAGAGATGAAGCCACAATCAGAACTAATAACCTTCAGTAGTCGTGTCAATCAACTGGGTCGGACCACAGAGTGGTGATGGTCGTGGTGGATAGTGATACATTCGAGTGCTAGTATGTATATCTGGTGGTGGTGGTCGTGGTGGTGGTGGTGGTGGTGGTGGTAGTGGGGCAGAAGCCAGCACAGAAGCATTGAATTGGCCAGATTCTTCTCCTGTGAAACATTGTATCCATCACGGTTATGGTGATGCATTCGAGCGCTAGTATGAGTGTCGTCTGCAGTAGTTCGTGTGTTTAGGTTTGCTGAGTCTTTAGTCTAATTATTATTATTCTTTGTTGCTGGTAACACTGCATAGTTTTTTCTCTGAACGGTGTCAACTGTTGAATAACTTATGATTAGTTCATACGACAGGTGGCGCCTCTTTGTCCCCTGGCGATCCTTTTCAGCGCGTCCGACGTCGCTACATTCGCCCACGCAATGTCCCACAGAAGAGAGAAGCAGCTAGGAGACTGACTAGTGACTACTCGTCGTCGCAAGGTGGGAGGGGGGAATGGACGGCTAGACACAGTAGACAGGCAGACAATTTTTAATATTATCATTTTTATTATTATTATTATCATGATCCACGTGGAGTTAGGGTGGGCAAATAGGAGTAGCGTACTCTACTGCGGCACGATAAGAAATTGGTGTCCCAAAGGGTTGGGACACCAATTTAGGCTACTCCCGGCATTTCTCACTCTGTCGCTATTAGGGAATGTAATCCCGGGGCACTTGCTCAATCCCGGGATTCCGGGATTATAAATGAGCCAATCCCGGGATCCCGGTATCCCGGGATTGGCTTATAATAGCAATTTAAAAAAATTCTTAGACATAATATAATAGTAGGCCAAATACAGTACAGCTTTCTCTTTGCTTTAGGCACTTCAACCGCGATCAATTATGACTCACGACAAGGGCTTTAGTCATTGGTCCCTGGCAACAGCGGGTTTGTTTGAAACTTGATAGTGATAGGCCTACGACCAGTGGCTTCTATCCCCACTAAACAAACAAGTTAGACCCCTCTCCTCCCCACCCTGGCCTGCCCTCTCATGTCTCTCCTTTGACCTAGATTGCCGTGAGTTGAGCCCAGATTCAGATTCCCCGTCTTTAACTGGGCTTAAGTTGCGATCACTCTGAATATGGTAATTAACCTCTGCATACGATGACCCGGAATTAGGTCAAACGATATGAGGTGACAAATGCACCGACTGACCACAGCGCGAGGAACACAACAGGTAGCAGCCTAGCCTAGCCGCAGTCCTCTGATATTAAGGCAGCAAGAAAACCCAGAGGGGTGACTGGAGGTGACTCTGTGTGCTGTCCAGGTCCTTTCCACTCACCAACCGGCGCAATTATACGGGCGAGGTGTCATCAACACACGTCAATTGGAGTTAGGCGCTATGACGTCGCAGGCCTAGTCGGTCAGCTCTGCTAGCGTCTGACATCTGTTTATCTTCTATAAGTCAACTGAATGTGTCTGGATGATTATTGTGGGTCTGTAGCCTGTATACATGAACCAGGCAAGGAATGGGAGGGAGCAAACCTAAATCTCCTGCCTGATCACTCAGAAACGCCTACCTCCAGTCACCCCTCTGGGTTTTCTGCTGGCCGCCAGCTTACCTTCATTAGGGTGTCTGCTTATCCATCGTTTTGGCGTCTATTGACCGTAGATTGTTGCAAAATTGGTCAAGTAATTTAGTAAAAATCCGAATTTTTGGAAATCCCAAAAAACGGGATTCCATGTGTATCAATCCCGGGATTACGGGATTGTAAAATGTCCGGGATTCCCGAATATCGGGATCCCGGGATTACATTCCCTAGTCGCTATACATGCATGCAAAAGGCTAACACGGACTGATGACACATGACTGCTAAGTTAACACGGGTAACTGAGGTTATACAATAGACATAATATTATATATGTACGTTGCGTGTTGTTCCTATTTGCCATCGATATTCTATTTCATCCGCCGATGTATGACGGATATATCCATTATTTAACGACAGCTTATGGCCGTTAATTGCCGTCGTTAAAAATTTGTTTACCATAATATTACAGCGGTCCTTCTATTTCCGCCGATCCACAGTCGTCGGCCTTTTATTCGATTACTTCTAGCTGCACAGCAGGCATGAAGCTGGATCAAGAGATCAACAGGTCTTAGAAGTTTTTATCACCAGCCATCTTTAATGCACATCATTTATTGGCGGTCGTGACGCATCCGCAGTCATCAGGTCCCGGCGGTCATTGATTTTGCCGTCATCAGCGACAACGTATATATAAGTCGCATGCGCCACATGAGCTGCAATGGGGCAATGGGGCGACGCTGGTGCCCTGCTTGAGGGATATAGACGTCGGTGGCAGCCGCTGCCGTAGCAGCAGCTAATGGAGATTTGTTTGACTTGGCAATGTTTATTCGAGACGAAGCTGTGAAGCCGACGGTGACACCTGAAGCCGAACTGGTAATCCGATGGGTCCTCTTCCATCCACTCCCAGGCCCCGTCTGTTCCTCGTCCCCCCCTAAATATGCCGCGCGATGGTTCAACTGGATGAATTGCTTTTTGTAGACGCATGGCGATGCAGCCTTGCCACCACCCATCCCGCCCCTCCCATCTGCGCTCGCATTTCCACATATTTTGTCACCAGCGGGATTTTCCATTATCGCTGTATTGTAGGCAGCAGCGTCAGTTAGTTTAGGTCACTGTTGCACCACCTGTGCCTATTGCGAGACCAACTGCTCACTTTAAAAACAGCATATACAAAATGATTGGTTTTGATTCTTGAAGAGACTTCTTAAATTATATGCACCTATAAGGGGTCATAGGAACGACATTTCATTACGCCGAGAAAATTGAGAAGGTGCTTTTTACATGTGCAAAAAGAGTCATCATCCTCTGCTGGCAGAATTAAGAAATAGATAACAAAATTAGAGGATTATAGACTAAAACAGATAACCAGCGTAGCCTATCAGAAACCTTAAATTGTGAGTTCACTAGGTTTAGGTCTACCACGATTTTTGTACTAAAAGACAAAAAGGTCACCAGAAAAGAGAGAGAGAGAGATGACAATAGAGTAAACAACCTTCTACTGACCTGCGCCACAGTGGTTGATCGTCCTCCCAAAACCTGGACCCCAAAACTAGATTAAAAACTGCTATAACCTATGACGCGCCCCACTGTGAATTAGCAGCTGGTAGGCCCTTAGAGACGAAAATAAGTCTTGAGTCGAGACTTGAAAGAGTTAATTATTGATCAACCGATCGATATGGAAGATATGTAAGACCGTTCCAAAAACGAGGTCTAAGTGCAGCAGCAGCCGAGAACTTCCGAGAAGGGATCTCATCCGTCTTAACATGAGAAAATCCACTATTCTCAAAAGGAAAAGGACTCAAGCGGAGCAAGTCTCAACTGGATATAGGCATATGCATATACATGTAGGCCCTAAATGGTGTCGCGTACAGCGTAGGCTACGTTACAACTCGAAACGATGAAATTGCGAACTCTTTAAAGTATAATAAACTTGTAGGTTTAAGCCTACATGAACTGCATTCTTCCGCAGTCTGCAGAGTAAAAAAGGCAGTGCTTAAAGTGTGGAAAAATAAGTGCCTGGACGCTATTTCTTACCTTTCCAGGCTGTGCTGGCCAATATATGGACGGCGGGACGGCATTCGGATTTTAAAATAAGTGCATGGACGCCGTCCATGACCGTCCAGCCACACTTTAAGCCCTGCAAAAAGGTGATTGATGTGAGATATTTGCTGCAACTTCGTCTTCTTAAGCGTCATGAACGACACATCAGGGTCAATTATTTTCTGCTTTTGCGTTGTTGACTAAATGCTTATAATATATAAAGTTATTTGCTTTATTTTTCGAATAGGCTATAGCCTATAGCCTAGTTCTGAGCAAAGAACTGTTTAGCAGAGAGGAAGAAAGACAACCGAATCAGTCGTCTTTACTTCTCTCTGCTAGACGAGTAGGACCATAATTTCATTACCCTAATAGGTCTAGAGGCGCTGCACAATGCAATGCAACAGAGACCTAAGACAATACAATAACGTTGGGCTAGAAAGTGTGGGCATTTTTCATGTCGCGGCTGATAGCGGCATAGGTCATATTCCTTGCAGAATAATAATTATAGGCCTAATAATAGCAGTAATACTATTAATAGACTTAATACTAATACTATCAGGCTACTACTAACAATAACAATAACAATAATAACAACAGCAACAAAAGCAGCAACAACGACAACCATAAAAATAGCAGCTTCAATTTTAGCAATTAAATTTTCTGCTCCAAATATCAACTTCTTATAAATCCCGAGGAATAATTGATGCCTCGGTTTTAAAATAATAATAACAATAGCACAATAGAAATTTTAAAAAATACCAGTCCCTTATTGTCACCCATCATCCCGCTGGCCCTAGAATCTCTAGGACCCGTTGACTCAAGTCTAGAGCCACGGCATTGCTCTCACAAAGGACATTATTAGGTCGCCTGTTAACTTACAGAAGGCGACTAACTGAAAGAAACGTCCTTCCTATTCCAAAGACTCAGTACGTGGCCTTCACCAGTGCCTAAAGTGTGGAAAAATAAGTGCCTGGACGCCCCTTACCTCTCCAAAAGAAGTGCCTGGACGCCCCTTACCTTTCTAGTCTGTGCTCGCCAATAAGTGGCTGGACGGCGTTCAGATTTTAAAACAAGTGCATGGACGCCGTCCATGACCGTCCAGGCACACTTTAAGCCCTGGCCTTCACGGGTTCATTCGTTGGCCTTGCGCTTGATAGGCCTATGGCATAGCGTCGGGTCAATTGCTAAGAAGCGCACTGATCATGTGTAGGCCTAGACCTATATATTTTCTCCGGGAGCAGATCTGTTCCGAAGACACGTTTTCGTAATTCGCACGAACCCGGATTTCCGATTCGGAAGCGTTGCGTTTGCCAAGAACACGCATATTTTGTCGACCTACTTATCACTAAGAAAACAATAGGCCTACACCACGATTTATGCAGTGCCCAAAGTGTGGAAAAATAAATGCCTAGACGCCCCTTACCCAGGGCCGGATTAAGAAATGTGGGGGCCTTGTTCGGGAAATTTTTTGCGTATCTTCGGCCAAAAATTCTGATGACCTTTTTGGTCGTTTGATCAAAAATTTCGTAGAATAGGCATATACCGATTATTTCCCTCCAAAAAGTTGATAACCCTTTTTTACCGATTATTTTTCTTTAAAAAGTTGATGACCTTTTTGTCGCTTGGTTGAAATTTGATAAAAATCTAAAAATGTTCGGAATTTTTTCCCCGCATGTGTGGGCCCCTAAAGTGTGGGGACCCCTGTTCGGCCGAACATGTTGAACATGTCTTTATCCGTCCCTGCCCTTACCTTTCCAAAAGAAGTGCCTGGACGTCCCTTACCTTTTCAATCTGTACTGGCCATTAAGTGGCAGGACGGCGTTCAACTTTTAAAATAAGTGCATAGACGCCGTCTATGACCGTCCAGCCACACTTTAAGCCCTGGATTTATGGCATTACGTTGGTGAGTAGGCTTACTTTCTTTGTGATTCCAAACTTGCGGGCATCTGGAATGGTAAATAGTCTAGGAGTAAATATTACTTAATTAGTTTATAGACATGATTTTTACTAAACTTTCGCAGTGTTACCAACTCTAGGCAACATTTGACTCCACGTTTTTAATGCATATGCATTTGTGACATTTAATGTGTTTCTTTTTGTTCTCGGACATAATGAAGTGCCTATTGTTCGCCTATGTCTAAGTGTCACGTCTTTGTCTTCAATAATGAATGAACTACGCTGCAGCGTGGTCTGAATAACTGTGAACTGTTAGCGAGGAAACAGAATGCGTCTGATTTATTTCAACCACAAAGCATTGCTTTTATCCATTGTCTCTCAGAAGTGAAAGTAACTGTGATTGAATTACTATGGATCATGGATGGGAGTGTTTGCTGGTCGTGTCTTACAAACCTTCAGTTGTCGTTGATTGTGTCGTGTATAGAATTAATGATTCGGTTTCGTTTGGGGTGAGAAATTGTCTAATTGCACATCAGCAACACGGTCTGTGTCTCATCCGCCTCTGTGGTCACTGCTGTCTATCAATTTCCCGCCGACTAATGGCGTCTTGGGCCTTCAAACTCTCAGCACAACTTCTGCATAGGCCTACAGCATGCGTTATGCATGCTGAATAAGCAGCAGGTAATCCGTTTGGATCACTCTCACTCAGTGAATTAGAATTGCGAGTTTGAGAATTGTAGAAAAAAATAACTGAAGTCAGACGTTGATTTATGCTGAGTTGTGATTTGCAATGAAGACTTTATTGTGGGACCGTAAGAAACCCTACGGGGTTGACCTTCTACAACCCATACGGGTATTTTTATTCTGCATTAATTGGCAGAACACCATGCAGAAGTCTTCTTCTTCATTTCTTTACAATTCTGTCTGGCAGTGCCCCTTCTTCCTTGAAGTTCCTTAAATCCCTCTTCTCAAAAGCCTGCTTCTTTTCTCGGAGTCTTGCGCACCGGGAGCCATTCTGGGCGGTTCACCTTAAGGCGCTTGTCTAATGTTCAAATACAATCAAATACAACAAGGACGACGAGAAAATAAAAACTAAACTCAGGATTTGCAACGATGACTAATACCAGAACTCGATGTAGGCCTACGGGGTACGGACATTTAATCTCTGCAGGCTATATTATTTTCCCCGCGCCGACTTCCCCCAGACAGTTATCCACGGACGTTTCCCTCCAAAGAGGGTATAGGCTAGGCCTAGATTTCCTATTCCGAAATGTTCTCAAATGATCAATGTCTTTGCGAAATAGTTTCAGGTATCAGCTGATTGATCAATAAGGCTGCTTCAAAAGTTCAAAGCATCCGTTTTAGAGCGTAAGGTGCGATGACTGTTTATTCCGTAAGACTAGCTTCACGATGTTATCGAAGAATCATTCTTGATCAAATGCTTCAAAAGCATCGGTTTCATACGTAACATACGCTGATTGTTTATTTTATTTTATTTTTTAATACAGCTTTTATACATTGGTTGATTCGTAGGCCCTATTGATTTCAATTTCCCGGTGATAGGCCTATAGCGATGAATCTCTGATCCTTTGCCTCGAAGAATCCATTTTGAAAGGGGAACAGACATTAATTGACTCCTCCCAGGCTCCCCGGGTCACAAAACTTCATCAGGGCAGAACATAATCCTCCCCAGTCCGACGAGGCCATTCATTAGTTCAGATATTCGTATAACGCCCCTAGAATTAATTCATAAGTCAGAACGTGGATGTTGATACATAAAGATAAGGCAGAAACAATTAACAACAAAACGAATAAAATGAGGAAAGGAAAAAAGAAAAACATGAAGATATAATTAGCCTAAATTCCACTGCAGACCAGCTCAGTGAGTTGAGGAACGATGTCATGTTTATTCATGCATGCCAAGGCGATTAAATCATCATAGGCCTGTGGTAATTATCTGATATGCAGGCCTATGACCACAGCAGATTATGAATAGCCACATTTTTAAAAGTGCAAATGGAAATATAAATTACAGCAATTTCGGATAATTAAAAAACCAGTCTGCCTAGTTCATTAAAGAGCTTGTAACACTTCCCCCCATCTCCTCCATCTCTTAGACCCAAATATAAGATGCTATCAGATGTCCAGCAAACATTTAATTCATCATAATTACTATATTGCTGACTAGGTCAAGGGCAGGGATGCCATATGTCAAGAGGGGTAAGGAGTAGGTCCATTGCTGGTAGAGATAGGCTACATGTAAAATTCCATTTAAATTGGAGATTTGAGACGCAATGCAATTAAATGCCGGGTAGATCGATCGTTCAAAAAGGATCAATGGCAAACGTCACATGTCTACGACCATCCATTACAGACACACACACGCAAATACTTAAGGGAATCAACGGAGAAGATTGAGTTATCACCCAAAGACATCGGGTCAATTATTGAAACACACTTCACCATAATTATTGAAGGGCTATGCTATCGGACTCAAGCAAGAGTGCGCTGTGTTGGTCGCGCAGCAGCAAACATCCAGCATGACCAGAAAACCACAATAGACCCTATACCATGTGCGGACTGAAAGACTACAATATTGTCATCAGCATACTCTAAAAAGCATCATTATAAAATTTATGTTTCTTTTTTATGACAACCAGACATCAGTATGAGTTAAATTGGAAATCAATAGGCCTACATGCGCATGCATGTTAAGTTAAGGGCAAGACTAAGAGTCTAAGACTGCCGACGGTGATAATTAGGGCCAGACCAACGACAGAGAATTTCAAAGACACTGAAGGTCGAAGGTGCACGCTAAATATATGTGCATTCGTGCAGAGGAATGATGGGTATACTCTACAGAAAAGTGCCGAATGATGAAACTGTTATGCCTTGGTCTGAAACAGTGAAAGACAGAGAACATGAGAGGCAAATATTCGGGTTAGGACAAAAAAGATTCTTGAATGATGCAATTGTGAATCGCCATTGGCTAGAAATTATAGAACGCGGGATGAAAGATTAGAGAATATAGATGGAAACGAGTTAAACAAAGAAAGAGCCACAGTATTGCGCACGAAAACACGGACATTGACTGACATACAGACACACAGAGTGTCTAATTGTCCAAGCCATGAATCATCAGACACTGAAGACTGGCGATTGCAGTTATGACGTAGTCCTTTGTCCCACCAACCGCATTAAAGTACGTAATCATCATCATCATCATCATCATCATCATCATCATCATCATCATCATCATCATCATCATCATCATCATCATCATCATCAGCATCAGCATCAGCATCAGCATCAGCATCATCATCAGCATCATCATCATCATCAGCAGCAGCAGCAGCAGCATCATCATCAGCATCATCAGCATCAGCATCATCATCAGCAGCAGCAGCAGCATCAGCATCATCATCATCGTTATCATCAGCATCATAATCAGCATCATCATCAGCATCATCATCATCAGCAGCAGCAGCAGCAGCATCAGCATCATCATCAGCATCATCATCATCATCAGCAGCAGCAGCATCAGCATCATCATCAGCATCATCATCATCAGCAGCAGCATCAGCATCATCATCATCATCAGCATCATCATCATCGTTATCAGCAGCAGCAGCATCCATTGTCCGGTGCGACTCATGGTCCACTGATTGCAAGACGCCGACAGAGACTTTATGGCATCGCTATTGTTCCGTCTGCAGTGCGACTCGTAATGGCTGCTGCTGCAGACTGCGAAGAAGAAGAAAAGAATCTGACTGATGAGAGAAATCTCTGATCCACGATTATAGGAAGAGGGACGATAAACGGGGATGGGGTGGGGGTGGGGGTGGGGGTGGGGGGGTCGGGTGGACTGCTGCTGCTGCTGCTGCAGGTGGCTCAAGTCACGTGACGATCGAAATAGATGGACGATGACGTTGGGACAAAGAAGGAATGCTATTATTTTAAAGACCGACGATGGATCATTGGACCAATGACCAATGACCTCATCTCTATAATCACTTCAGCAGTCTCCACTGAACGTAAATCTCTCCAAGGTCGTTCGTCTCCTCACCTTCAAAATGTCATGATGGAAACTATGATGACCAGAAAAAACACAGAGTGGAACAGCAGCAGCAACAACAATAACAACAACAGCAGCAGCAGCAGCAGCAGCAGCAATAACAACAACAACAACGACAGCAACAACAACCGTATAGCAACATCAGTTGCTAGACGCTGACTGGGGTCTGCTGCAAAACTGGCTATATATGCAGTATATATATATATATATATATATATATATATATATATACTGCAACTCTGGTCGTCGTTTAAGTTGCGCAAAGCAGCAGCATTTCAGGTATACATGGTAATTCAACTCCGTTGACCACGTGTTCTTCGCACCGCATTACTCACAACTAGGCTAGTTCTCTGAATTATCTGGCAGCAGCAACACGTAGACTAGCGGGAAATGAGAATATTTTTAATTAGAGCATGCATGGATACATTGGATAGTGAATAGCTGCATAAACAGTGCAGGTGCAACTTTAAAAGTATACCGTCCAAGGACACTTGACGGGAGCTTTCTTAAATTATTTGCCTCCTTTTGGTCTCTCGACTTTTCACGGTGTTTGCTCTTCGACGGATCTCAGCAGCGACGATCTTCCGCACTTCGTTGAATCAGGATCTGGAGCATGCATGTTGTGCTCAGTTAACACAGTGCCTGCATCTTTCCTGCCGTCAGTTTAATTCGCCCTTTACCATCACGTTTAGAGTATTTTTCCACGAAGCACATGCCATCGACAGTCATTCGATCTTCTATATATAGGCTATGTGATGTCCTTCAGTCACGAATCTCATGACACGATTCTTTGCATTCTGCAACGCAGTCGTGTCCACGGGATAGTTATGCAGTCGATTTGATTTTTATGTAGGTTATTTATACCGCATACTTTACAAGTTTACACAGAGCAAATATAGAACCCAGCGGTAGCGATCTCCTAAAAGCGTTTGTTTGGATCAATCGAAATTGCCTCTTACAAAATTACTAGACTAAGCAGTAGCTAATTTAATGTGCTATTTTATTTCCGCAAAAACCCGCAATAATTTATTAGGTCACCGTGCGGCATTCTATTTATGCACCCCACCGGTAGCTCGCCTCATAAAATCGATTTGCTTCCCTTGAAAGCTGATGAATCTAAATTGGCTTTTGCAAATTAGCTAATTAGTCCTACTTCGTCTCCTGCAGCCTCTGAGCAATTATGTACAGCTAATTTAATCTGGAACTTCTTATTTGTGGACAAACAACTTTAATCAAGAGAGGTGCTTGAATCAATAGAGGTTGGGAATTCTTTGATAGTAGGCCTACAGGTGCGAAGTATACACGTATGACGGTATTGCTTTCAAGTCAGATAGTATAGACTTTTGGTCAATGCCGCGCGCTTTCATGCATTTAACGGATATATATTTTGCTGCGCGCACATGGCGGCGCGCTTTCGTTGGCGCGATTTGACGGCTTACTAATGGCGAGACACCCCCACAATTCACTTTGTAACATTTGTTACGACTTACGACAATCTCATACAACTATGATGATGACAATCACAGTATAAATATATATATATATATATATATATATATATATATATATATATATATATATATGCATAGAAGCACAGGGGCGCAACCAGAACATTTTCCTGGGGGTGCTCAGAATTAGGCCTATTATTGTAAGCGCCGAAGGTATACGAAGCATGCAGCGAGTGCCAAAGGCACGAAGCCAATGCCCACTAGGGGGTTTGGGGAGTGCCGTAAGCTCCCCCAGCGGGGTCAGAGGCGGAGCCCCAGAAACCAACGCTTTTTTACTTTTGACATCAGCTAGAGCACGTTTCAGGCTCTTAAAATTGTTTGCCAGCTGTTTTTATGAACGATAGTCATGAAAACTTCTGAAAAACATGGTTTAAGACTTCAAAAATGTCCTTTCCCATTTGTTTAGGTAAGACAAATGGTATTAGGCCTATAGCTCTCGAGTGGCAGAATTAATAACCAGTGTTTAATCTCTAGACCCTCCCCAATAACCAGTGTTTTATCCAGTCCCTTCTCTGGGAATCAAGGTTTCTTGGCAAAATCGAGCATCCGACGGAAAAGGGCAGGGGCTTTGGGAGGGGATGCGCCCTCCACATAAGAAATTTTCTAATTTCCACACTGCTTTGGCAGTATTTTAAGCTGCCATCTAAAGCAAAATTGCTATACTATTTCAGTGCTGATTAGAGTTGTCTAAACTTCAATCAATATACTCACAATAATAAACAAATTGTTTTTGTGAGTTTCCACATTTATTATGGTACCATTTTAAGATGTCAACTTAGCAAAATAACTCTAATACTTCACTGCTGATAAAAAAGAGTGATTTCAGATTTCAACATCGGCCCTGCAGGGGAAGGGGTTTGGGCAGGGAGAGATGTACCTCCTCTCCATCATAGAATTTTTATTTCCACACTGCAGTGGTATCATTTTAGACTGTCATTTTAACGAAATTTATCATGATTTCATTGATGAAAGACATGGTGTAAGACTTCAATGCCTCCTCCCCCCATTGTTTAATTTTTTATTTCCATAATGTAATGGTAGGCTTTTAAGCTATCATCTTAATAAAAAAAATAGCTCATTTTCAATGCTGATATTCATAGATTTTTAGTTTAAAATTTCAGAGTGATGCTTCAAAATTACTTACGTCTCCCCTATCACCCTAAATATCCGCCCATGACAAGTTATGCACAGTATAATATCATACGGTAGTATAAAAATTATATTGTAATAATAAATAATAAAGTAATAATTATACGGTATAGTAGGCAATAAGATCATGGTATAATATGGCAGTTTATGTAATACAATATAACAAAAAGCAGCTAAAAACTCATTTTGTCAAATTTTCTGTGGAAAATTTCTCATTTCTGGGTGCTTTCTCCGCTGGAAATGTCTAGATCAAACAAAGCTGAATGATTATATATTATTATAATACGGTAGGCCTACTGATTTGAAGGAAACAATTCTCAACAAGGCCTTAATAAAATAGCACACACGGTATTATCAATTAAGTCGTAGAATATTATCAATAAATTGGTGAGTCACTGTAAATCTGTAATGTAAATAAATTGGTGAGACACTGTAATGTAAAGGCACAGGCATATCGCTAACGCTTTTAATTCATCACTAGGCAAATTCTCGGGATCCAGGCAAACTCAGGTAGACCAGCTAAACACTGAAATCTTGTGCTTTGTGAACCATGAATTTGACTAAGATTATATTACAGACGAATGAAGGAACTTGCTTGATTGTGTAATCTGAATGACTGAAACCGAAATATCCCCCTACCCCCCCCCCCATCCACAAAAACTCATCGGATTTGGAAAAATTGCGTGGGTCACCTTTTTAACCCTGGGGGGGTGCTCAAGCACCCCCCAGCACCCCCCTGGTTGCGCCACTGTAGAAGCACACTGGAGTATGATTGGATTCTTGCATGGCCATCCTCCGCATTTTGTATACATGTGGATCTGCCCTAACTCATATATGTATTTACAAGTGACAAACCCAAAAAACTACATTCAATCTTATTAGGCACTAGCTGGGGTACCCGGCGTTGCCCGGGATAAATATTATTCTATATACTCCTTGGCCGCTACTGAGAAACAATTAAAATACGACGTCAATATAGCGCACACATTAACACAGCGAAATTTAAAGTGCAGAATGGGGTACTCGGCGTTCCACGGGAAATTTAGATTTTTCGTCCCCAAACCCAGGTCCACACGTCCATACGGGGCGGCTTCGCCGCCCATTTGGGGTTTATAAATGGTGATTTTATGCCCCTAGCTCCACCGTCCCCTGTAGGGCGGCTGCGCCGCCCATTTGGAGTTTATAAATGGTTATTTATGCCCCTCTGCTTGGAAGGTCTTCCCAATTCTGCTGGTTAAACTCATGTTGCATGGGGCTCTTCTTAGTGTATATACTCCTTGGCCTAAGGTATTTATCTTTCCCAGGGCGGTTACGCTGCGTAGCGAGCGCTCGAGTTTCAAGCTAAAGCAGCTAAGCCTTGGCCATGGCCTTGGCGAAAAATGACGTCATTTGTTATTGCACATTCAAATAATGGCGTCGCATTTGCAGCGATCGCGTAATTAACACGGCGAAAATTAAAATGTCTAATATCTCGAGTTCTACAGTGAATAAGAAGGTGAAAATAGCGCGCCTGAGTAAGTTGAGTGAAAGTCTATTTATGTACAATGTTTAAGGTCAGTAGCTGCAAAACTGTGAGCGTGCATAACTGACAAATAAGCGTACATCCTTTCTTATAGATATAGATAAGGTGCCCACCAGGATGTCGTTTCAAATTAGTGCAATTACCAATGCGTGCTACTGGAAATCGTCATCCATGCAGTACTCTCGGTGTCAATAATAACACGGCACATGCAATAATAGCCTACAGCTTCATAAAACTAAAGGCACCACATGATAGGGTGTCTCTCTAGGCAAACTATCGATTCAAGTCCATGCATGTCAGAGCAAAGCCGGCATCTGAACAATCATATTATTGCTCAGAATAAAAAGTTCGGCCTTTCATAGAATGTCGTTCGACTCAATTAAAAATTTATCAACAGTAAGAGACTTATTATGCATGAGGCTTATAGCAAACGGAAAACAATAAGCATACTTGGACCGGAATGATTTGGCATTTTCTTGAATGACATATACATATCTTTTATATATACATGTATATATTTATTGGCCTATAAGAATTATATATATATATATCTTTTATATAGAGGTCTATATAGGCCTAGGCCTATATGGAATCTATATAGTTAGGCTAAGGCAGAGCAAAGGGCCTATAAGCCTTAGGCTTATGTTATTGACTACCGTACTAGGCTAAGTGACCAATTATTTTACGAATAATATGGTTAGCACTCTGGCACGAAGAACTCATGGACCCGGGATCGCTTCCCGCAGCATTTCCAAAGGTCCACTCAACCTTCCAATCGGCCTAATTATGTCGTTGGTAAAATAATAAAAGTAGAAGAATAATGAATAGCAAATAATGAAAAACAAATAACGAATAACAATTAATGAATAACAAATAATGAATAAGAAATAGTGAATAATAGAAGAATGAATGAATGAATGAATGAAAATTATTAGCAGAGCTGATGGACTATATGGTTGGCTGCCGACAATTCACTTCGACTCCCGTAATAACTTGTGATATTATCCGTCATGACCATAAATTGCAATCACTCTGCGATGTGTCAGATCTATAATTAAACGAAGTTTGTGGTCCTATTATTGTTTTCAAGCTTCAGTGATGTACCAAAAATGTCAAGAACAACTAAGTAACCATGGAAACCTTGCAGCAGAGCTAAGAAATCTCAAATCTGACCTACTACCAAAAAGCTATGAGATCGACAATGTTCCCAGAGTCAGTCGCTAAGGAATTGCCGGCCAGTAGCGTAGCCAGGAAGTCATGAAGGGGGGACATGGCCTGGCCGGATGCCCTTCCTGACACCAACACAACAGTATTACAGTAAATAAGAAGGGAATAAAGTAACAAAGGGAATAAAGTAAGAAAAACAATTGTCGCTATAAACAATTGCTTTGTTTTTCTTATTTAAGTGGATAAATAACCTTTAAAAACTTCTTCCTAAGCCAATGGGGGAAGGGGGTTAACCCCGAAACCCCCTGTCTACACCACTGTTGCCGACTGACTTGATAAGTTAGCTAGCGACCGATTTAGCGACTTAGTCGACAGACTTCTCTTCTTCTTTAAGTCTGCTGCCTCCCGGCAGATCCAGATGCCCAACGACGCCACTCTTCTCGGTGTTGTGCTTTTTCTTTAAAGAAGGTCGATAGACCGTTGAAGGAAAACCAGCGCTTAATCATCGCTTCGTTTCGTTTTCAATTAAAACGATTGCTTGACGTCATGCAACTTTTCAGACACCACTCGAGAAGCAGGCAGTAAGCCTCAGGGCTGTTTTAAAGGAATTTTTAGAACTGCACAACCCCATCTTTTCCATCCCATGCTCCACGGTAAATTACTTCCAATCGGAGGACAGTGACCATTTTTGCTGTTTTAACTGTACAGAAGTGCTTCTACAACTGCACAAATCCATTTAGAACTGCACATTTTGTGTACAACTGCACGTTAAAAAAGCCATGGTAGGCCTATAGACTCACTGACAGAGCATTTGGGACTTCTTCTTGTTAGTTTTTCTAAAGCCAAGGTAGCGGACTAAATCAACTATGCTCTAAACCGATCTATGGTCCTCTGTGCTTTGTGAGAGCATTTGCAACAATGTCAGTTTTATGCAAAAAATTCACTTTTTCCATGTTCTGTACTGCATAACTGTAAGCTGCAACTGGTTACCGTCTGACAATCACGTTATTGAATGAACGAAAATTACTTACTCATCGTTACTACCGTAATACTACGTGAACCTGACTTTCTAAACTTTTCTCGATTTCTAGGCCCGATCGAGTTTCCCAGAAATCTGCTCTCTCACCACAGCGTTGGCTTTGCATTTTTCTCGCGTGAATGCCCCCACGTCCTAATCGCAATTCAGTTTGAATCATATCAAAGAAGACATTCGATGCGTGACGATGGACACACGTGATCCCTGCATGTCAGTCTCAAGTCTCAACCGCTAGCGACACCGCCGCCGATCAATGCGTGCATTAAATAGCAACAGAGTGCAGCAGCAGATCGTCGGTGTTACAAGCGTCGTTTATAGAAATATCCAATTCAAAGAAGAAGCGCTTTAAAATGGCTCTCACTAATCAGCGCAATATATTGCGTTCATACCGAGTGTATTCACATATTCAAATAGCGTATAGGGCCTACACTCACTGTCATGGACTATACATAGACAAAAGATCTCTCGTTCGATAACACTGAGATGTAGTTAGGGGATGTGGGGGTTCGCAGGGCGCGCGGTCGAAAAGACCCCAACGTAATAACATCCGCATTGTGAACAGAAGGTCAGGCGGTGCGTTTCCACAGGCGACCGATCGACCGTGACTGCATTGGAGACCATGGCACAGCCGTCTTGCCTTTCGATTTCCGGTGCTTCGATCGAACATCCGTTCATGCATAGCCATCGTCATCATCGTCGTCGTGGTCGAACTCTATCGCTGGTCGCAATCTAAATCACGCTCCGAGTGCTCGAGCGAATAAGCAGCGAGCGGTGAGCGAAGGCATATTCCGAGTGTGCATCGTCGGCTGAGATAAAAGTGTTGTATAGAATTTCAATGACCTTCCTCCCACACTATATAAGGGCTAAACTAACGATTCCCGTTTTTCCTCATCTGTCACACACTCTTTAGAGACATTTCTTTTCCCCGAGTTTTTCGCACTGAGATCGCCTTTGAATAGCCACCCTGCGAGAGGGGCTTCATAAATTTATAGATCTATAATACAATACAATGATAAACGGAAAAATCAAGCAATGTGGATTCAATTGTCTAGGATGAATCAGTCACTGCTGACAGTTACGATTGCTCACTTCTTTTTAGAATAAAAACATTACACAGTCATTGCGTTCAGTTATCGTTTTATCGTAATCTCCAAATTTATAACGCAACACTTAAAAGCTACGCAGGGAATCAGTTTATTCACGAGCATTAGGCTATAGGTCTAGCATAGATTGAAACTCTTGCCAATAAAAATGTGACCAATGTTATATTTAGCTTCAAAATTGCGTTATGTAGGCCTACAGCCCTACACAGAAACTAGTGCGACCAGGAATTCATTTCAGCCGCTCTGTGACACTGGATGGATGTTTCCTGTAGCTTCAGCCATTATATTCGGGGGTGTTTTCTGCAGCTGCTGCCAAATGTTTGTGATCATTTAGGCGATGTATGTGAGGAAGGGTGCTGTTAGTGAGAGGCGAACCTGCTAAGAGAAGCGTTGAATGGCGTGTCCTTAAATCTCTGCTATTTTTATAAATGTTTCGTGATATTCTTAGAAAAGGGATGTTGTATCTTCTCAGCTCCACTCCTCGACTTGTCAGCTGCTGCAGACCTTTCTAAATATTTAATCGTCCCTTGGTCTCGTTCAAGAAAAATCTAGACAAAACGGATGCCGCTCTGTTCCCCCACGTCAGGAATGCAAAGCAAGAAGACTAATTTATTGTGGCACTGACCCACTGTTACCCAAACAACGTGTCCGTAACTGTCCCATGCAGCCGCCGTTTCAACTCTATTGTTGATGAAACAGTTGGAGATTGCCCTGAATAAATTGGACAGACCGCATGACCGCATCGTTTAGGTCACATTCGTATTTATTATTATGAATATTCATTCATTCTCGTTCATATTTATTATTATGAATATTCATACATTCTATGAGCTTTTTATAATAATAATAATAATTATAACGCCCTCAAGAGATCTACTCGGGAACACAATATAACATAGATGTAGGCTATATAGACTAGGGTAACCAGACTATAGGGTGACCATACGTCCCGGTTTTCCGGGACATGACCCGGTTTTTTGTGGAGCGTCCCGGTGTCCCGACGACTTCTAAAGACAAAGGACAAAATTGTCCCGGTTTTTGTCAAGAAGAATAGTTGAACATTGAAAACTTCAACGCAAAAGTTGTCAATCTATATCGAGTAGGCCTATTGTATTACATCTTTAGCATAATTTATAAGCTTGTGAGTTTAGTTAATATCTTTTAAGAATTATCAATGTTTAACGAGAAAGTTTTGATAATACAATTCTGTGGCGTCGAAGGATCTATTATAATACTATAGGCCTATTGATTTTGGCAGGTCATGTCAGGATCGTAATGGAAGTTCCGAGTTAGACATTGCAACTCATGTCAGTACTGAAATAACAGAGCAATTTCTTTCAGATGACAACTGAAAATGCTACCATTGTAATGTTGAAATCAAAAAATATTCTGATAGTGAGGAGCGCATAGATCTACGCTCCCCAAACTTCGTTTCCTGCTCGCCCCCCACCAGAAACCTTAACTCTTCTTCTGAACTATAGATTACCCACTGAGACCTGGTTCAGAGAGTGTTTTCAATTACGGAAGAGTGCTGCTTTCAATGCACTGACGACTAGAGCTAAGAGCAGGGTGTAGATTTCTATACGGAAGTCTATGCTCAGCATTAAATTTAACTGCATCGATATGTTGGAAAAGCATTTGCAGATCAGAACTTAACATAGAAAATCTCTCTTCCGAGAAATATCAGTAACTTTCAACTTCGTCAAAGCCTGCAGTAGGCTATGCTGTAAAAAACAATAGCTTACTATAGTTATTAGTTACCGTTGACTGGAGTAGGCCTATTCTATATATAGGACTAGGCCTTTGCATAACCTATTATAGTCCTGCAGTTAATGAATAATTACAATTGTCAGATTTCCAAAAAGTGTCCCGTTTTTTGATCGCCAGAAAATGGTCACCCTAACATAGACTGTATATAACTATATATAATTATATATGTATATAGTTTGGATTCCATGGTTAGGCCTGCATTGCTCATCCATGCGGTGGACCATATACAGGGTGGGCAAAAAAAGACCCCCTAGCTTTTTGCCCATATCTTGGCCAGAAGTAAGAATTTTGAAATGAAATTTTACAGGCTTAAAGACAATTCATATTTGCACATGATGGCCAGATTTCATCAAAATATTTCAAACACAACAAAAGTTACATCACTTTTAGTGAGGCCACCCTACCCCCGTTTTTTGATGATTCAAAAACGAAACGCAACAAAATTCGGTTTTTTGCCAATATCATGGTCAGAAGTAAGAATTTCAAAATGAAATTTTACAAGCGCAAAGACAATTCATATTTACACATGATGGTCAGATTTCATCAAAATATTTCAAACAGACAAAAAACGGGGGGTGGCGTCACTAAAAGTGGTATAACTTTTGCTCTGTTTGAAATATTTTATTGAAATCTGGGCTTCATGTGTAAATAGGAATTGTCTCTAAGCCTGTAAAATGTCATATCAAAATTCTTACTTCTGGCCAAGATATTGGCAAAACAACCTAGGGGGTCTTTTTTGGCCCACCCTGTATATAGCGGATCTCCATATTTTGCAGATCTAGAACCTAAGTCTGGCGAATATAAAGCCGATTGGACTGCCCGCCATTTACTCTTTGAATAAAACATTGGACTAAGTTGTATGAAACAAGATGCATTTGGTTGATCATTGATGAAAAAACACTTCGATGATGAGTCTTCAGTCTACAGTTTGAGTGAATTCCCATAACGAAAGATGACGAATTTCTCAGATCCTGCAGGATTCGGTTGAATTTACACTCTCTAGGCCTATAATGGACCGCGAACCATTCTAGATGGGCCATTATCTGACTGCTTATTCACATAGGCAGCTGCTGTTTTAACCTATAAGTGAGCAAATTTCCTTCATGACTTTCATGAATATTGTAAAAATTTATACATTTGGAACCCCAAGATATTTCAATTTCGCTAAAATTGTGTTCCGTTTCACTTGGGGGCACAGCTGAAAGTTTGCGTTCCATCCTCACTAGTGGGATGCTTTGCACTTCGGGGTAAAGGGCTGCTGCCATGCGTTGCGACGGTGCACTTAGTTGATGGCAAATTTATGAGCATGAAAATCAACAAGTTCTGAATATTTGATGATTATTCGAAATCCAATAACGTTCGTTGACGTTGCTTTGTCTTCTTGCTGTTTGAATTGGAAAGCATCGAAGCAATATAGCACACATCACTTTTTCTATTCATTATATTATATATATATATGTATATATATAATATATATAATATATATAATATATATATATATATACGCAGCGTCGCTGTGTTGTGATGGTCTCCAATGGTTTGACGACGGTGTGGTTTGAAGACATGTTCAAAGTGCAGGTGCGGATCCAGGGGGGGAGCCAATCCGGCCATGGCCCCCATTTAGAAATTTCTTTATTTTTGATCAGCTATTTTGCTCGGAAAGTAGACGTGCCCCCCCTGAGTAGTTCCGTAGGACTTTGGCCCCCCTTCGAAATTTTCTGTATCCGCCCTTGTCAAAGTGCTATCGTCATATACCACTGAACAACAATGTCACACACTCGTTCAAAAGTCTAAGTTTATCTCTTCTTGGCTAGCTCCTCATCATCACTTTGCTAGCATCCGACACCGGACAATTCTGCGAATGCCATTCGATATAGAATTGTAATTTGTACCACTTGCAATAATGCCTTTGACTTTCAACCTATTCGGCTAAATAGACTTAAATTTGTGGGAAAATTGTCCATGTACTTATAGCCTACATTAAGTGCGTATCACGTGGCATCTCCTATAGCAGATAAATAGCAACAGAATCCAAAACCTACATTATGGTATAGTAAATGATCTAGCTATAGTATGTGCAATATTAAGGTTCGAAACATTCTACTTCTTGGAAGTAGGACGACTAAAAATGTGACCTTGAAACTGGGTCATAATGACTTTATGGATAGGCTAAGCTTGGTTCTATGTATGCACACTTCAAGGTGAACATGACCCAAATGCAGAACACGGTTCGAATGGATCGTGTGTATAATTATAACAGCAATGTTAGGATCTGCGTTTGATGTACTGCCTCAAACTATATCCAATCACCAGCATCAGTCAACAGCGTCGTCTAATGCATAGATCAGACTGTTGTATATATTATATGATATATAGATCTATTATATAGATCTATCTTAGGCTATATATCTTATGCGCAGATAACACCAAATTAAAACACGTCTGCGTTCAGCGCGCCATGTATACATATATATATTATATGTGTATATATATATATACATGTTGAGGTATTTATGCGTCTAATAATATATATAATCGGTCGTACAATCGGAAACTTCTGCTATTTACTCGTCTGTTTTATCCGTCCATTTACTGCATGCATATGGCATCCGACATCATAATAACAGACCATGCAATTTCTCTGCCACAGCTAGTTGCAATGGCAACACGTCCGAATGGACATCTGTCCTGCTTAATGAAACCATCGAGCACATCGTAAACTGACATATGAAATGCAGCCGAAAACAACTGGTCTAAATGATCAGGTGTAAATGTAAGCCTATACTATAGGCTATACGTGACATTTAAGACATTTGCGACAAAAAAGAATAATACAACTAGAACATCAAACCAGAAACATACCAAACTGACTTAACTATATTAGTTGTGTTTATAATTAGGCTATACCGCCATAGGCATGCTTATGTTTCTTAAGCAAGTGTAGACCACGCAACAAACGAGCTATGGATACTAATTGTAGGGTCCAAATTATTCCAATTTGTGGAAAACAGCGTCTATTAGCTGCAGGCCTTAATCAAAGCACTCGATAATGACAGGTATGTTTCAATTCGGTCCAAGTGCATTATGCAAAGAATATAATGCCAATGTGACTATGCAAAAAACTTGCGCATTAAGGAAAGGTGATCACGCAGAACTGCATTTATCATAAACTATATTTTATGCTTCGTCAGACGAAGTTTCTATAGCGTCAGAACTTAGCAATAATAAGCACGCGCCGCACAATCTCACGAGATTCTCATTTGCCTCTATGCTTCAGAATAAACATAGACTAATAATTGCCATCGGTGAGTAGCCGACGCAGTCGTGTGCTATAAACAGAACAATCAGGTCACTTACAGACAGTGATTCCGTTAGTGTGCGTCCGTGCGTCCCGGACGCACAAAATTTGACACCGGACGCACAAAAATAAAGGTGGTGCGTCCATGGACGCACCGAAATTGTGGATGGACGCACAAACAAATTAACGATGCGTCCATTGGACTCCAATAAAAAAAATACAGTGGAGTCCGTATTTGTGTCACTCTCTCAGTTTATAGGCCTATGCATTGCGCATTTGCGTATACAATGCATTGAACTAAAAAGAACACACACTGATTGGTGGTGAATAACGTATGCAATGACCTATTTATGAATATTTCATTTCTTTGTTAATGAGTGACGTACATAGCATAGCCTACATGTGCAGTGAGCTATAGCCTAGGTCTATAGCCTATAATCGTTCTCATAAGTGTTACTGCTTAAAAAGTAACGACCGTCGTCGGACAGATCTTAAAATCAAGAAAATTAAAATAAAAAGGAATGCTAAAATATTTTCTTTGAAAAGTCTAAATTATCGTCGGGAAGATTCAGGAACAATCAGCTACTGGTTATGCTATAGTGTCCAAAAATGTCCCTCTTTATTTTGAAATTGATGTTCATTTTAGCGACAATCGCATTTTAAATCTTTCAGGCTCTACAAAAGTCTACATTCATTCATTCATTTCAAGAAGTTAAGCATAGCCTATAGCGCCTCTTCAAGAAGTCCTCTCAGAGGCGCTCGATCTCCAGTCAATATTAATGCAATCTGATGCAATCTAATGCAATCTATGATGCAATCTGATATATGCTCTAACAACAGCTTTTGCTTTTAAATGGCAGAAACTTTAATCTCAAAATTTAAAAACTAAAACTTCTACTGAACGTTGGCTTAGGATATAGTCCTATATAGCCTATTTGACCTCTGACGCGTCCACGATTATAGGCCTATATTTCGTTATAATTTAGCCTACCTCTGGAGAAACTGGTTATAATTTATGAGTTTGAGTTTAAAACTTGTTATTTTATGTAAGCATATTGGTATCTAGGACTACAGATGTTTAAAAAAAATAGTAGCCAACGGTAAAATGATAGGCCTAGTTTTATAGCTGATTTTAGCTAAATTAACTTTTGTAAACGGGGGAAGGGTTAATAAGAACTAATTTGTAGGCCTACGTACGTACGCATGTGAAAGTTCGCAAAATGTACGAGTTGCAACAGGATTATCGGGTAAAAATGCGACTTTTTGCGTAGGCTATAGCCTAATGATAATGGCTGCATAGGCCCTCTGTTGTCTATAATAAAAAAAATCGAAATTTTTAGGCCTACATTTAGCGAAATTCTATAGAAATTTTATGGCCCCGATGGGACTCCAAAAAATGGAAGGGTGTGGAGTCCATGACTCTCGTCCATTTGGCGTGGACTCCAATTTTGTTGATGTGATGCGTCCATGACTCCAAGAATTCATACCTTAACGGAATCACTGCTTACAGATATGGCTGAACATGCAGTATATTATACGGTAGGCCTTCATACATGGATCTCAGATTATCAGCAGGGCTGAATAATCCGCCATGGTTTTTATTCGGAAGCGTGTTGCACACTGCTAGAATGCCAGTAAAAGTATATTACTCTGGGCTGGCATTGAAGCGATGACAGGTTTGCAGCGGTATATAGGCCTACGTAACATACCGGAAGCAGCCAGAGTGTTGCGCTTAATATTATAGACCTTGGACTATTCACATATTTTATAAAGCATATTTTTGGGTCTCGTCTCTATCAGTAGCCCTAAATGGTGTGGAAAAGGGAGAGTGGGGAATTCCAGCCATTATCTATCGATGGGGAATGTTAAGCCGCACACAAGGGCGTCGAATTGCATGTCCCAGTGGGGGCTGTTACCACAGACCATAAGGGGCCGAGTCCCTTCCTGCTTGGCTCCCTCCAGCGACCGACTTCATCCCATGTGGCCTGCATGTCAACATCCACTTGGAAGGTCCAAGTCGACCGCTGGACTGCGCCGGGTAAACACAATGGAAACAAATACTCAAGTATTTTTCCTCCGGTCGATTCGACGGATGCCTTCTGCTTTCGAGGTCTTTACTTCTCATTATCTGCGCATATAGACAATGGACATTGGATGGAATAGGACCAGATAAAATTCAGTTGCAGCCACACAGTCTCACTGCAGACCGCTATGCCATGAACATGATGAACTGTTCGTACTATGCTCCGTCGTGATAACAATACACGAGTCGTCTTTTTCAAAGTCTAGCATGGAAGCCATGCATCGACATACTAGCCCACAGATTCTTTGTATATAAAAACGAAGATCACAAGATATGACAGCAGCAAATGAAAAACCGATGAGTCGTTGTTTTTCAACGATCTTTTGCTCAACAATAAATTGCAATAGTAATCGTGATTGTAATCGTAATCTCCACACTTCTAAAGCGCTACTCGAAAGCCAAGCGCGGGGTACCAACTTATTCACGAGCGCTGCGTTGCGTCAAAGGGTTGTCAGTTAGAGTAGTCCAAAGTGGTCGGGTCGAGTCATGACCATGTTGAATGACGTCATCTGTAGCGAAAGAGGTTAACAAAGAAAGAACTGTTAGTCTAAATTTCGCTAGCATTTCACCTGATACAATTGCTTTTTGCCTCTCAGATACGTTTCATTTGTTTAACGAAACTGTATGGACAACCCTGCATACAATGCATACAATGCATACAATGCATACAATGCATACAATGCATACAATGCATACAATGCATACAATGCATAAAGTCTCAAGTAAACTGAAATTAACGACACGCGTATAGGCTTGCAACCACTTCGTATAAATTGCATCTGGGTCTTCTATAGGACTGCAGTTGGTTGCAATTCAACAGAATTAGATGACCATAGACTGTGACCAGTGAATGGAAAGCGTAAATCCGAGCGACCGTATATGTCCCATTAGCCTGCGTCGTAATCACTTAACGGCCATTTTACGGTTAATCAGCGCTGGCAATATCGCTGGCGACTCGCTTTCGGAACGAGAACAACACTGATCCTAGGTCATTACCATTCATACAGGACCTCGATGTGCTTTGCTGGAGAAATGAACGAATTTAGACGGACAGACAAGATGACTATGACTATGACGATGACGATGGCGATGGCGATGGCGATGACGATGACGATGACGATGACGATGGCGATGACGATGACGACGACGACGACGATGACGATGACGATGACGATGACGATGACGATGGCGATGACGATGACGACGACGATGACGATGACGATGGCGATGACGATGACGATGGCGATGACGATGACGATGACGATGACGATGACGATGGCGATGACGATGACGACGACGATGACGATGGCGATGGCGATGACGATGGCGATGACGATGACGATGGCGATGACGATGACGATGACGATGACGATGACGATGACGATGACGATTGCGATGACGATGACGACGACGATGACGATGACGATGGCGATGACGATGGCGATGACGATGACGATGGCGATGACGATGGCGATGACGATGACGATGACGATGACGATGACGATGACGATGGCGATGACGACGACGACGATGACGATGGCGATGACAATGACGACAGCGAGGTAGACAAACGATGAGATCGTGACGACTCACCGTTGAACCAGGAATGGAAATACATAATATGAGCAAGTATGATGATGATGATGATGATGATGATGATGAATCATGAGGATGATGATGATGATGATGATGATGATGATGATGATGATGATGATGATGATGATGATGATGATGACGATGACGATGACGATGACGATGACGATGACGATGATGATGATGATGATGATGATGATGATGATGATGATGATGATGATGATGATGATGATGAATCATGATGATGATGATGATGATGAATCATGATGATGATGATGATGAATCATGATGATGATGATGATGATGAATCATGATGATGATGATGATGATGATGATGAATCATGATGATGATGATGATGATGAATCATGATGATGATGATGATGATGATGATGATGATGAATCATGATGATGATGATGATGATGATGAATCATGATGATGATGATGATGATGATGATGGTGCTCTGCCCGAAGGCAGGTTCATTGGCTTTACGCCCCTGGGGATGAGTGAGGTGGTTTCCCGTTGCCTTCGTCACAGACAATGATGAGTAAGCAACTTGCCCAAGGTCACTCCGCCCCTGCGTCCCACACGTGCTAGCCCGAGATATCTAAATCTATGAATGTCAACTCCCAGCCCGGGGCTTGAACCGCAGTCCATTGCAACCAACAGACGTATGCCGCTCTCGCTTACCGGTGTAGCTAACTAGGCCAGTATGTATGTATGTAAGTAAGTGAGTATAGGTCGTGATGTCTACCTGTCTAAATGTACACTATAATGCACGCGGCATAAAAAGTAATTCCTTACGGCTTTTTGCCAATATCTTGGCCAAAAATAAGAATGTTTCAAATCACGTTTCACCGGCTTAGAGGTAATTCATATTTACGTAGCCTTCAAAAGCCAAATTTCATCGAAATATTTAAAGCAGAACAAAAGTTATATCACTTTTAGTAACACTGTTTTTGACGATGCAAAATCGTAACGCAAAAAGCAACAAAAAACGATTTTATTAAGTCATATCTCAAATAATTGCTATCAAATGAGCTTGATATGTTTTCACATTCACAACTTGTGTTCATTTTTCTCCCACCAGTGCTCACACTTAATCTCAGTCTCTTTGTAAAGTTCTTGATGTCCTTGTTGATGTGTTCCAGAAGTAAGTCTTCCCATAATCGACTCCAATGCAACGATCAATTCTCTTATCGCTCTTGGCTTTGGCCGCAGCTTGTGGTATACATTCCTCTGGCATATCTAAATTTCCACACTTGATAATTTATTAGGTAAAAATCAGGAGATTAGTGTCTATTGCTTCTTCTCAATGAAGTAGTACGATACGATAATGTTGACGTTGAGCCGATCTCCTTTCATCAACGGCATATTTCTTAAATCCCAATTGACTCATAGTTTCTCCGTTCTCTCTGTTCATCAGAGTAAGTGATGATCATAGTTTAAGATCCAATACCCTGCTCATGAAGTATCTGTATACACATTTTGTCTGTATTTGAAGTCTTGGCCATTTTAATGTCTCGTGAATTTCAATTTTACTGTTTTAATAGCAAAATTTGATTCTGAAAATTCCTTTTTGCAACTTCATGGTCATCTTGCCATATGATGTCACAGTGATGTGCAGCTAAACTGGCACCACGTTTCTCTTCTAAATATTTAGCGATAATGATTAGATCTATCTGGCCAAAATAAGAATAAGAATTGATTAGAATTGTTTCAGATGCGACTTAATCAAATCGTTTTTTGTTACTTTTTGTTGCGTTACGTTTTTGGATCATCAAAAAACAGTGGGTGGCAGGTGGGCTCACTAAAAGTTATATAAATTTTGTTCTGCTTTAGATCTAAATATTTAATTATAATTTGGCTACTGTACGCAGATATGAATTACCTTCCAACCGGTAAAACTTGATTTGAATCATTCATATTTTTGGCCGAGATATTGGCAAAAACCGCAGTGGATTACTTTTTTATGGCCCAACCTGCAGATACTCATGCAGTTGCCTTGCAGTCAGGCTATTCTGAAACGAGCCTTAACCATCACCCTTTATAATGAAAGTTACATTGTACATCGACCCGCATCTAAATAAATTTCTGTAGACCTATGACTGGGTGTTGAAGTCTTTTTTGGTTGAATGACTTCAGCGATGTATACAAACATTAAATTCTACGAAGGTGGCTTTTCCCAATTCCCTTGACAATGCAGCGACATAATGAAACGTCATGATAAGTCACAGAATACACAAATCTTCACTTAGTCCGCAGAATGATAAGGCGCTTTTAGACTGAAATCGATAGACCGTTTGTAGCCAATGGCCATAGCCTATATAATTGAAGCTCATACATCTAAACAGACGATATATCCGGGGTCAGAACAAACAGACATCCTGTTGTTCAAAAACTAATTTCAGCCTAAATGATGTTCCACGATAGACGAGGCCACAATATTGTGTATTTGCGTTCTGGACATTTGTGTAGCGCGTTTCTAAACCTCTCCAAAACGCTGTCTTAAAGTGGTCTACGTAGTGGACGGTTGTGATGTTGTGCTGGTTTTAAGCCCCAGAATGTCGGCAGCAGGTATACGCTTGCGAAAGGTAAGTTACCTAAGGGGAAGTAAGCCTGACCCTTGACGGTCGATAGTTGGCAGCTGATGAGAAGCAACTTTAGGCTGTAATTGCGAGATTATTAAGATACAGACGACACGAATCATATATATATATATATATATATAATTATATAATCCAGGCTCGTGCTGTTCCGATGATTCAGATTAAATGATGCTTGATATTCAGAGCACAGTCCACTAAAACGATCTGTCAACGGGATGAGTGTGCACATAGGATCTGAGTCCACAGCAAACAACAGCTCTACGTGCTTTCTACGAGGCAACTTCACATGCACATGCAAAGTGCATGCAGAAAAGGATTGAAGACATCGTAGAGGATCATGCTAAAGCTATAGAAGAGCATGCTATAGCTATAGAAGAGCATGCTATAGCTATAGAAGAGCATGCTATAGCTATAGAAGAGCATGCTATAGCTATAGAAGAGCATGCTATAGCTATAGAAGAGCATGCTATAGCTATAGAAGAGCATGCTATAGCTATAGAAGAGCATGCTATAGCTATAGAAGAGCATGCTATAGCTATAGAAGAGCATGCTATAGCTATAGAAGAGCATGCTATAGCTATAGAAGAGCATGCTATAGCTATAGAAGAGCATGCTATAGCTATAGAAGAGCATGCTATAGCTATAGAAGAGCATGCTATAGCTATAGAAGAGCACGCTATAGCTATAATCACATACGATGGATGATATAGAGCTTTGACGACGGTGACGACTCTTCGATGAAGGCCCCGTCGTCATGTCGAGACCAGAGTATCGAGGCATGACAATATATTTTAAATGTTGCAACACGAAAATATATAAGTACGTAATTATATAAGAATCAAGGTAAACAGCCTTTTCATAGGCTAAATATATATATATATATATATATATATATATATAATGCAAGTCAAACGCTATTCTTGGCAACACATGTTGCAATTCTGAAGGTCGTCTCAGGCATAAAATGCAATCTACGACATGTTAAGCAAGCGATGAGTGAATGTGTTTACTGGTTCATCTGTTCAGTCGATCAGTTGGCCTCCATACGATAACACATCTCAATGTACGATGGTTATGTATGTATGTATGTATGTATGTATGTATGTATGTATGTATGTATGTATGTATGTATGCATGCATGCATGCATGCATGCATGCATGCATGTATGTATGTATGTATGTATGTATGTATGTATGTATGTATGTATGTATGTATGTATGTATGTATGTATGTATGTATGTATGTATGTATGTATGTATGTATGTATGTATGTATGTATGTAGGTATGTATGCATGTATGTATGCATGTATGCATGTATGTATGTATGAGTGTAAAAATGTATGTCTGTAGTATGTGTTTAACTGTTTATATATGTATCATGTATATATGTACGTAAGATGCAGGTATGCATCCATGCATGCGCGCATGTGTGCATGTAAACTAGTTCTACTCGCGCAGTCAATGCCGACCCTATATATATATGAATGGCTTCTTGCGACTGGATCGCAGTTACTTCTCCTCTGCAACTGCATCTGCATCTGCCGCTGTTGCTGTTGCTGTTGCTGTTCGTGTGGTCGAAGGTGGCAGCGTTGCACCGTCATCTATCGGTCTTCGTCGCATCGTCGTCGTTGCTCTACTCTGAGGAGGTGATAGATGAGTGTGTATATAAACGGTGAGCTGCTGCTGCTGCTGCTGCTGCTGTTTCGTTAGTCCGTCATCATTCTCCGCAGCAGATGATGGACATCGCAGTCGTCGCCGTCGTCGTCATCCGATGCTTATTGACCATTTACGCCTTCAACAGTTAGACCCTGGTGGCGGCGGATTTACCCGGCGGCCAAAACCAATCTGTTGGCCACGCCGGCTTTATTAAAGGCCATAGGTCGCCGTCTGTTTACTCTGCCATCACCACCATCACCACCACCACCACCATCACCACCACCACCACCACCACCACCATCACCATCACCACCACCAGCAGCAGCCTTCGTCGAGATTTCCTTCGTCGTCGTCTTCATCCGCTGTAGACTGTGGGTCGTAGTCGTCGTGTGTCCACTCCCGGATGGACTCCTGGACTTCCGGACGGACGGACGAGCCAGCCGACCGGAGATTTCCTCCGCCATGCTAAGCACACAGAACACTAACTAGTAAGTTTCTCAAACATCTTCAAGCATCTCTTTTGCACCTCTTCCTGACCAATGCATTTGTTGCATACACACACATATATATATATATATATATATATATATATGTATGCGTTTATATACAGTAGGGTGTCCCACGATTGCACAGGAAAAATATTTTTCTTGAAACTTGAAATGCAGTCCCTCCAAAAAGTTTCCTTATGGTCCTATGATAGTACCTGCCAAATTTCTGGACATTTTGAAAATATTTAGAGGCCGCTCAAAGCTCACATATAATATGTGTAAGTTGTCACAAATTATACGTGCGACATATAGGCCTATGAGTTTGAAATTTTCGGAGGTCCACACTTTGATCCCACTAGCGTGCTTATGTATTGCTTAATAACCTTATATTGCTCTGAAATACTAAAATCTACAAATATGCAACCTTATTGTATTTGCGAATGAGGTTTTTCAAGCATAAGGACGACAGTTAAGCTCTCGAGCAAACGAATGATGTAAATGTCGTGCACTAGGATTGCAGGTCGCTACCTCCACATGGCAATCATCAGTGGAGTAGAAATGAATAAGGTTAACAGATTGTCAGTCTGATTTTTCTCTAGTTGGTGGAAGTAGCCTACAAACATGTTGGTGTGCTAAAGTTGACCTCTGGACCAGGACAGGAATCAACGGTTGCAGTTTGAACCTTTTGAAGTCGTGAAAGTGTGATGCATTAGGCCTAATTATTGGCAAATGCTTTGAGACAACGGCTTTCAATAACTGCATATTAAATAGAGTTTGCAATGCCTTGCACCCTTCTACATCAGCCATCAGTCGTAACATCTTGTTAACATCACAGAAATCTTTTAAGTCCAGTTGCCTGGTGCATTCTTTGTGTCCTTGGTAAAAATTTGTCCATCAATGGTCTGTAATTAAGCTCTGCAAGCCATTTAAAGATGAATGCTCCAATCTGGTTCACCATCAACCAAACCCTCGACCAATGCTACTGCAGTCTGCATCTAACAAATCATAAGAATTCATTACTGAACAGCTTTAGCGTGGCCATACTCGAAATATGACTATCAAGAATTTTCAAAACTCTTGGTATTCATGGTTGGATTGAACAATTCGGTAGCATTTCGCAAGCCTGTTGCCATCACAGAGCAAGTTGGATGGGTAAGGCAATATAGATCTAATTGCTTTATGATGGAAACGAATCACATATACAGTTGACGACCGTGAATTACAGGGCATCCAACCCAAACAAGTCTCAGATTTGTGATTGACATCTACAGTCAGGCGGTGTTCTCATGTAGAGTCACTGCTCTCTTTGAATTAATCCATAGCTTTATAATTCTGGCAATGCTGCTCTAGATGACAAGTCTGAAAATGATGCAACATCATTCTTGGTATACCAGCACCTAAGATATAAGAGATAGCAATTCTCTCTGTTCTTTCAGTGAGTTCTCATTAATGTGGAATAACGGGGTTATCTCTTCCTAAAAGTTTTTCCCAAACCATGCTGCGTTCAAATATAGTTTTCTCGATCTTTCGGTGAAAGAGTGGCGAGATAGCCAATCGTATAAGACCACGTGTGATTTTTCATAACGTTGGTCTGTGTAAATGACTGTGCTGAACAAACATGACGCAGCTTTGATACAGAATTTCAGCTCAACGATAACGAAGAACGTAGATCGGAGACAATTTCTCGTACAGGTTGTCGAAAAACACAGGCACATGTTTTCTAACCACAATTGTGACAATCTTGTTGACATGTGTAAATGTAGAACGTAGAACTGAAGAACAATTTGAGTGCAGTGATGTAGAATCAGCAGATCAGTATGAGAATAGTAAAAAAATAACGGTCCAGACGTTGATTTGTTGTGTAGCTGCATGGGGTGTGCAATTAAAACTTTACTGTGTGGTCCTAGGACAAATAGGGGTTGAACCTCACAGCCCCCTCAGAATTTCTTACTATGAAGCAGATGAAGGTATGGAGGAGCTAAAACCACGACTTGTTACATTATCAAGAGTTTGTAATGACTACTCCCAATGATTAGTTGTGTGTGCACTGATATTGTGTCCAAAGTTCAAAAATCTCAAATTTTTCTCGATTTTGCATTTTTTGAGCATAAGACTATGCCCAAAATATCCATTGTATCCAATAAAGTTAAATACCTGTTAATTCTACCATTCACGAGCTTTCCAAGGGTAGTAAATTTGTTATAATAGGATCAACGATTGGGATATAAAGGCATTTAGAAGTTGGACACATCAGGCGCAAATTATGCCAATATGGGTTAAATTTGGGCGGCTTGAGCCACCCCTAAATATTTTTTTAGTGTCATAAAACTTTACAGGTGTTATTATGGGACCATATGGAAACTTTTTAGGGGGACTGCATTTCAAGTTTCTAGAAAAATATTTGTTGGGACACCCTAATATACAGTGTATTGTATATATTATAGTTATATATATATATATAATCAGCGTATATAGGAGGGCGATGAAGACGATCTTGAGTGAAAATTGTCATCAATCATTATTGTCATCACGCAGATTATCATCATCATCATCATCATCATCATCATCATCATCATCATCATCATCATCATCGTCGTCGTCGTCGTCGTCGTCGTCGTCGTCATCATCATCATCATCCTCATCATCTCATACCTCAACGACTGGCCATCTTTATCTTCTCTTGTGCCATCTTTGATTTGATCAGAAGCAAACAATCTAATCATTTTATACTAATCGCTTGCAGTCTTAACATGCTAAGAAGAAATTGAGGACGTTAGAATTTAATCCGACAGGTATATGCTAATCTTCAAATTTATGATGATTTCAATAATAATTACTAGCCTAGGCCTATGTGCAAATTCTGCCAGATTTGCTGCGCTGTAGGCCATATATACAATTAAACCTATACGTGATTGACAGTTTGTGGGAATCCAGGATTAAATTTACAAATTCAGAGTTCTATGTTTTTCCGAAAATTCGCCATAAAAACATTTATTTTGGTAAGCTAAAATCGTTTATTTAGCTCCTGTTTTTCCAAGCATATTATGTCGACTGAACTGCAGTCATGAGGCTGACGGTTATAAGACGATAGAATCTTTCTTGTCTCGTTCTTCTTTATTCTTCACCAATTACGTCAATTCATTGTTTCATATATGACGAGCGATCGTCGGCTGCAAAGCGAGAGTTGCAACTAATTCAGCACGCATGCAATCCCTTAATATCACACGGACTGCAGAGATCTATGGACTGCATAGATCTATGGACCAGCGTTCTCTTCTTTAGAGCTTCTCATCACGTGAGAACAGAACTCAAAGCCTGACACGAACGTTTAAATCTCGTAGCACTTTCATTGCTGCAGACACATCCGTTCTCATTCTCATGGCGACCACGTTCAGCAGTAAAAACGACGACCTGTTGCCTGCAGGGCAACCCGCGCATCTGTCAAACAAGTGTTGTCCGAATCCTATTGATGTATACCTTCACCTAACCAAGAGACTGAATGCATATATATGTATGTAATGTATATTATATATAATATACAATATATGTTATATATGACACCCAGGAAACACACCTTTGAGCAAGATATAATTATACACAATATTACAGATGTCGTTATATTGAAGAGTTGCCTGTGTGTCATTTTATCTGTAACAAAAATGGGACATTGCCAGTCGACGATAAAGCGACGAAAAAACATACGACAGAAAAGCATCTGATAATGGAGCATATAAAATAACGTGACAAAGAGATTGTGACAAAGGAGCCTGCGTGTGTCAAACGAGAGTGTAGGACAAAAGAGATTGTGACAAAGGAGCCTGCATGTGTCAACGTAGAGTGTAAGACAAAAGAGATTGTGACAAAGCGCATGCGACTAAAACACTTGTTATCCAAAATGGCATGCAGACAAAACAGCAAGTGCAACGGAGTTCTTGCAAGAGTTAACAAAGAGTAATAATAATTTATTTAGTTGTTGGTAAAAATAATATGTTTTGTGGCTGCAATAAATTTAGTACAGTCATAGACATTCAATCAAAAATGTGATGAGAGTCATCCACTCTGAGTGTCTGATTGTCAACATTGCAAATACGAGACTGACACAAACGAAACTTTTTTAAGTGCGTATCGAGTTGTGTATGACATTAAACTGCATCCGGCTTTGGATTAGCCTAAAACAACCCCCTGCTCCACGGTAATGGAGTGAAGACGGATGACTGAGGTAGTCAACGCAGGGATGATCAACCTGCCTGGATCTGGTCTACTCGCGTTGGAGTGGTGACTCAACCGAGGAACACTTAGCCTATGAAAATGATGAGCAACAATTCAATTCGGATGCCACATCGCCCGTCGCGTGCGAGGCTATGGAGTTGACGGAAGATCGCTCTCTCTGGAGGGAGTTTGCTGCCGCATCATGCAACGCCCCAGGAGGGCATGCTTCATGATGATGATATCGAGTCCTAATCTCCAAATTTCTCAAGCGCCACTTGAAAGTCAAGCGCAAGGCTCCAGCACCACGAGATTTGCTTCATGTCAGAAAGTTTTTCCTAAAGAGAAGTCCGAAGCAGGTCTGGGCCAGGGTTACCACAGAGTATAACTGAAAGGTGGGTGTCGTTTAGGTTGAGAATTGAAATGTGGGGATCTAATGAGATAGGGCAAGAGTCCTGAAGATAACTTTAATCCAGAATGGAAAGCCTGAGGGGCGATGGATAGAGGAGACTATAGGAAAATGATGGTGGGTTATTGGTAATGATGGTGTAGGAACGGAGGAAGGGTGGAATTCAGGATGTCGATTTTTCCAGGGGTGTGGAGCTGTGTTCGATAGGGTTTGGTTGGAGAACTTGAAGAGAGTTGTTACATTGGGTCGTGAAAGGGTGAAACATACGAAAGCTAGTATCGGGCAGCTTGGCCTGATGGTGGAGATTCCTCAACGATATCTGGACTGGGAGTATTGAAGGGAGTTGTAGGTTAGCAAGATGACCTTGAGGTGGATTTGCGATGCGATGTTTCTTCCAATGAAGTGATTCGAGGATTGGGGGAGAAGGGGGGGTGATGATGACGCTTGGACGTTCTGGTGACGAATTTTTCATGAGATGCAGACACTTAAGTTGTGTGAATTCAAGGTTGATGAAAATGGAATTGCAGTAGTCCAGTTTGAGTTGCAATGGTGGAGGCAGTTTGAAGCAAAATCCCGTCTTTGATTGTTGTGTTCTGGTGAGCTAATAGTATACGTTTGCTTTACCTTCGAAAAGCTCTTTCAGCTTCAGCACTACAATGCCAGTAATACATAGCTAATATAATTATTTCCTCCATGAAATAAAGATTACGCAGTGATCAGCGTCTACTTCGTGGTAGGGGATTTAAGACAGGACCTGACGGCGCGTCCTGTGTAAATATCAAATGGTACCCTGCAGTGTTCCTTGGATTCGCCGAGGTCGAAGCATCTTTGTAACAATTTACCCGACCCCTCTCTGCAGATGGCAGTCCAGCGGGGGTGGGGGATGGGGCTAGTCACCAGAAGCATATCAAGCACGAGAACAATAACTATAATCTGATCTTTTGTGTATCAGGAACGCATCTGATGGCTAGAAACAGATTGGATTGACGTGATCGACCATTGTCATCATGTAGATTGTTTGTCGTCGGTAATTGAACAGAAGACGAATCGTGAAGGTCTGCAGAGTAAGAAGGAAGAAGTGCAGCACTCAAGCAAATGAATCCCTGATCTTTCCTGTATCCAGCCAAACCATAAACAGACAATGCTTTTAGGAAGAGGTCGTTCGAAGGCGACCTCACTGTATATGTATGTATATATATGTAGGCCTATGTATATGTGCCTCTATTATGCTATTATTATATCGTAACGATGGTTCGAGTGGATCGACAAAGCTGAATGCCATCGGAATAAATACTGGCAAATGCAGAAGACAGCGAGCGACAAATAACTGTTCATATGATCAGCTGTGGCAGCCAAGGAGACTCACTCTTCGTTGACATCGAATGGCTCTGGGATCTTGATCATACGATTAGAGTCCACGTCTATTACCCTCATCCACATCCGTTGAGAAAGAAGTAGGCCCTAAAGCCACTGTAAAAGGCGATTCGCCGAATCCTTAAGAAGACTTGGATCGGATCGAATCTGACTTGAGAGTAATCTGATCTGTCTTTGCAGAGGAAGTTTGGCTAAGAAATAAACTGATCCTATCTCGTTCGCAGAAAGCTAGCCATCCACGCCAATAAATGTGCTGCTATTCTAACACGAGGCTCTTTATAATCTAAGCATAGCCAACACAAAGTTTGTCACTCTCTTAAGCGCAGCTTTGCCTGAGACAATTCAGTTTGTCGTTTAATTCGGCAGTGAATTCAAATATATAGTGAGTGAGATGCTTTCTACGTACCCATGATGCATTGCGGCTGATGTTGCTTGACTTGCTTCTGCTATAGGGTATACATGTATATATACACGGGGAATCTGACATCAATATAATCCCTGCAGCTGTTGCTCTCATCGTTTTCCCGGAGGTTACTGCTGCTGCTGCTGCTGCTGCTACTGGGGCCGTTTGTGTCGTGAGAATTACTGATGCTGGTCCGGAAGCTGCAGTTACTGCTGCTGCTGCTGCTGCTGCTGGTGATGATGATGGCGATCAAGATGGTGGTGAAAACGTTGATGATTAAGACAACTGTAAAAATTTATCATACCGACTATATATGCATACAGCGATGATGCTAGCCAATTTGACGGTAGTGATGACGACAACGACGACGACGATAGTGATGTTGATGATTATGACGATATTGAGGACGACGTCAAGAAGGCATCTGCTGCTGTAGCCACTGTCTCGCTGATTTTGATTGATTGATTGAAAACACATCGCATCACAACAACAATAGGTCTATTCTGCGCAGTGAAATTGACACATAAGTCAACAGCAATTTCATTGTAATAATATGAATCATGAAATGTATATCTACATGTATGTGCACGACCAAAGTTTTCGTCGATGAATTTCAATTCGACAGTTAATGTTCCGCGTATACGTTTGTTCAACTGGTATATATTATATATATTATATATATTATATATATATATTATATATATTATGTATATTATCTATATTAGAATCTATATATATTATATATATATATTATATATATTATATATATTATATATAAGGAAATGTTATGTGTTATAAGTGTTTCTAAATGACGGTAGATATGTTGCTGTTAATTTACTTATGGGATATTATAGCTATTGCTTGTATGGATGCATGCGTGTATATATGCACGCGTGGCATTCATGTGCGATAGTGAGGGCTCCACTGTGCATCCATATTCTATAGCTGTGGGAAGGAAGACAGTCAATACACATGCGAGAACACATAATGCAATTGATATGCAGCCTTTTCGTCGTCCACGCACGTGCAATTGTGCATTGCCGCAGACGGGATAAATATTGCGACATAATAATTAGAATTAGACCTATAGCTGCTGCAATTTATTGACCTGCAGACGCGGTGCGCCATGGGATGGCGCCGACACACTGTTGCATTTAGAAACATATATATATATATATATATATATATATATATAGCCCCTATATATATATATATATATATATATATATATATAGGGGAGTCTGTTAAGATCAGTGTGTCGGTCGATCTAAACCAAGGGTCTCAAACACGCGGCCCGCGGTCCGCATGC